>CM051031.1:65830593-66430593 GCA_027627225.1 Congeria kusceri | reverse complement strand
AAACGGTAAAATCTACTTAACCTTGTCACGGACGGAAGGACGGAAAGACGGAAGGAAGGACAGGAAGCTCACTATATGCCTCCTGCATCAAGATGCGGGGGGGGGGGGGGGATAGGGGAGTGATATTAATAGTTTGAATAAACATTTTTATAAGATGAACAAACAAGGCGAAGGTTGCAAGAGGCATTAAAATCCAGTGGTTTATGTGGAACATGATGCACTTTACCCAATAATAGTTCTTTAGACAATGGCGATAAAGGAGGGAATTCCAATGAAGTGCGAAAAATAGTAAAAACATTGAAATGATACTATCACTCAGACGTTTAACTTCGAAGATTTATTATCTGCGTTCTCATTTTAGGCCATTCATAATTATTTTGTATTAAAGAAGTTTTACATTACTCCTAAAAGTTTCAGTATGTTGTTGAATTTAACAGAAACAAGAATGGTCACAGGATGTGACGTATGCCGCCGCAGCATATGCATTTCCAAGGAAAGCAACACAATGTCGGTTACATGTTGGCAAAAATGCCATTTCTACTAAGAGTTAGGGTCCTTGTAGTTCCTATCAACATCCTCTATCATCATATGTGGTTTTATTTTAAATCACTTCAATACTAATGAAGTTATGCACTGCTCTAGAAAATTAACTGAAGGGCAATAACTCCATAAATATTGAAGAAAGAGTTATGTTCCTTGTACTCTGCTCTTCCCCTCAATGACTTCCATCAATATATGTGGTGTTATTTATAATTCCTCCAATACTGAGGTAGTAATTGTCGGCACAAAAAACAACAAAGGGCAATAACTCCGTAAATATTGAAGAATTAGTTATGGCCCTTGTACTCTACACTTCCACTCAACGTCCTTTATCAATAAAATCCCTTCAATACAAATGGAGTTATGCTGTGAACAAACAAATAGACAAAGGGTTATAACTCCATAAATATTGAAGAAAGAGTTATGGTCCTTGTATTCTGCACTTTCTCTCATTGTCCGCTATCATTTATGAAGTTTCAGTTGAATCCCTTCAATACTTATGGAGTTATGCTCCGCACCAGAAAATTTAACAAAAGGAAAACACTCCGTAATTATTCGAGAAAAATTTGTGATACGTGCGCTATGCATTTCCTCTCATTGTCCTCTATAAGTATGTGAAGTTTCATTTGAATCCCTTTAATACTAATGGAGTTATGCTCCGCACAAGAAAATTAAATAAGGGCAGTAACTCTGTAAATATGGAAGAAAGAATTATGTTCGTTTTGCTCTGCACTTCCTTTCATTGTCCTCTATCATACTATGAAGTTTATTTGAATCCCTTCAATACTTATGGAGTTATTCTCCGCACAAGAAAATTAATGCTTCACATAAGGAAATAAAAGAAAGGGCAGTAACTCCGTAAATATTTATAAAAAAAAAGAGTTGTGGTCCTCATGCTTTTTACTTTCTCTCATTGTCGTCTTTAATTATATGAAGTTTCGTTTAAATCCCTTCAATACTAATGGAGATATGCTCCGCACAAGAAAATTAAACGAAGTGCATTAACTCTGTAAAATTGGAGAAATAGTTGTAGTCCGCATGCTCTGCACTTTATCTGATTGTCCTCTATCATTATGCGAAGTTTAATTTAAATCCCTTCAATACTAATGGAGTTATGCTCCGCACAAGAATCTTGACGGACGGACGAACAGACGGACAGACGGGCGGACGGGCAGATGGACGGACGATGCGATTACTATATGCCCCGAAGTTCTCTTTCGGAGGCATAAACTAAATCTAGATAAATTGCTACAATTGATTGGGCAGTTCCGGGTCACTAAAGATGAAACCACTGTCTTCATTGTTAAGGCACTTAAAATCAGGTAAACCTATACAGACTTTGAAAGACAGATATCTCAGTATCAAAATGAATGTTTACAACAACTGACTTTTTTGTTCTAAAACAACCCCACAAGGAATGTGTTTTCATTTTTGTAACCAGACAACAAAAGATCACAATATAATAGTATGGGCACATGAAAAGAACAATAGATTTTCACACCGTTGCCATCTTATTTATATTTCATAAAGTACGTGTACGTGTAAATACATGAACAGGCACAAATCGCTGTAACGGTTATGGCCATATAAATGTTAGAATACAACAACAAATCATTTTATAATTTATCAACGTTGGTCAATGCATTTGACTAGTAAACTTAAAGGTGAAATAACAGATTAAAGTAAAAAAAAAGGCTGTAAAATAACAAGAATGCGATAAACATTACAAAGCACATTCACGTAAAATGGCAATTGTCATATCTTTTGCATGAGTCATCTGACACAGACAACTAACGAAGAATTTCTATAAAGCATGCAATCACAATAAATGTCTTGAGATATCCCCCGTAAACAAGGAGGGCCGTTCAAGTGACCCGAAATACCTTAGAACACATATATTGATATGTCTACTGTTTTCTGCAGTATTTTGCACGCAAGACTTTCGTATGTATACAGGACAAAGAATTAATAGGTATGTACCAACTGATATCTGTCAGTTTACTTGATATTTCCATGTTTTATCGCGATGAATATACCTTCGTCTAGTTTCTGCAACCGGTTTTCATATAGCTTTTTTTAACATGTGTTACTCATGCAAACGCGTTCAGGTTCATAGATCAGTATAGAGTTGAAACTGTTAATTTACTGCAAAAGCATTGCTGTTTAAACACGTGTTAATAAAACTCTAAAAGGAAGGGTTGCACTAATTTTCAGAACCATTAATCTTAAATAAACCCTGATTTGCCAATGATTCGGAATTATCTCCAATAAATGTTTAGAATAATGAAGAATAACGGCCCTAGAACTGTACAGTTCCTATTAGTGTTTTCTAACATAAAATCGAATGAAAGGAAGTGCAGACACCTGGCTAATTAATTCATTAAACCAGCTTACTGTTATTGAGTATGAAACTTGAGACATGAATGATATTTTCTCGTTATCAAAGTGTTAATTCTAACTTAATTTTCACAAATGTTATTCACTGTTCATGTGTTCACTTTCGTTTTTTGAAGCGGAAGTAATGGTTTAATTTCGACTACCATTCATGGTCGTGTTGCCTGTATCTTATAATTATCAGTATACACTGTAATGTTATGTAAATACAGTCGGCAACATGAGAGAGGTATATGAATAATGGAACACTTGCACTTTCATTACTTCATCTAACTTCAAAGACCCCCAGTAAAGATTAACGTGCTAATAACTGCAATAAATATTTTAAAACATCATACCACATTACATACCCATATATACTTTTATATATTACATCAATACAACTAGACGACTATTATAAAAACTTGATACAAAATCTAAAGTGTGTTTTTCTCATGATAATGACAACGACGTTTGCGATGAAGTTGGTGGTGATGATGGTGAGGTAATAGAAGAAGAAAAAGAAGAAGAAAAAGAAGAAGTAGAAATAGATAATGATTATAAAGACGACCTCGACGACGACGACGACGACGATGATGATGATGACTATGATGATGATGATGATGATGATGATGATGATGATTGCGATGATGATGATAATGACGACGATGATAATGGTCTTGATGGTGCTGCTGCTGCTGATGATGATGATGATGAAGATGATGAGAAAGTGTCAAATATTGTTTCACCACTACAATACAGAATGTACTTTTACTTTGGTTATAATATGAGCGGTAATTAAAATTAATATTTTTATGTTGATTGGTTGTGATTAGTCCAGAGCGGAAAGTTTGTTATCTTTCACATCAAACAATACTTGTATTCATGTTTCTAAATTTATTTCCTAAGCAAATATACTTTTTATTTTATTTTTTTTTACTATGTACTACTGTTTGCATATATGTGTGTTTTATGCAGTAAATAAGGTAAATAAGGGCAATAAGGACAATTTTCCCTTCCAAACTGCACTTACTAGTAGTAGTAGTAGCAGTAGCAGTAGCAGTAGCAGTAGCAGTAGCAGTAGCAGTAGCAGTAGCAATAGCAGTAGTAGTAGTAGTAGTAGTAGTAGTAGTAGTAGTAGTAGTAGTAGTAGTAGTAGTAGTAGTAGATCAAGTAGTAGTAGTAGATCAAAGTAGTAGTAGTTGTAGTAGTAGTAGTAGTAGTAGTAGTAGTAGTAGTAGTAGTAGTAGTAGTAGTAGTAGTAGTCGTTTTAGTAGTAGTAGTAGTAGTAGTAGTAGTAGTAGTTGTAGAGTAGTAGTAGTAGTAGTGGTAGTAGTAGTAGTAGTCGTAGTAGTAGTAGTAGTAGTAGTAGTAGTAGTTGTTGTTGTTGTTGTTGTTGTTATTGTCGTAGCTGAAGATAATAGTTGCGGACGTGGTGGCAATGCCAATACTGATTATGCTACTGTAGTTGCCTCTGCAAATAGGGACTTTTTCTTTACTTGGATGCCGCTTAGCGTCATTCTTTTACAATCGTGAAAAATAAAATGTCAAGTTCCTTTAATTTATATTTGGCAACACAATATTTTCATATGAATATATAGAAGATATTTGTTGATTTCGTATTAAGATTTTATTTCACGAGTGCTCTTAGAAAATGGGATTTTTCACGAGTAGCGCAGCTGCGAGTGAAAATATGCATTTTCTATGCTCATGAGTGAAATAAAATACAATATTACCCCGAACTCAATTTTTTTTTAATGCTTTTGGCCAATAAATAAATAAGCTTAAACGTCACACGTTTGTGCATTCTGACGTCATGAAAATGACGTCACAAATAATGTGTTTTCTGTAAAAAAAAATGTATGTAAATACTGTACATTTGCCAAGGAAGGTAAACCACTACTGGTAGATCGATGCGATTGCTAGAAAAATAGTGCGTTTCATGTTACATTTTCACTGAAATGAAAAAATAAATTCGTAACTTTTCACTGTTTCAACAGTGAAAAAATCAAAGTTTATTTAACCAATACAATTCTATAATTCACTGAAAAGCATATAATAAAAACAAAATATTAAATGTTTTTATTTTTAGAATCCATATCATTAAAGACACATTATCATTTGTATCCAACGTCATCTGGTATACGGCCTTTGTAGATAACTGGTTTATTAGAAATTATACTTCTGTGGTAAATAATAGCACATGGTTGCTTAATCCAATCAATTAATTTACAATTCTTGGACAAACATAGCAATATTACTATTCCGCAAAGGAATGAATGTTTTAAATTGCAGGGATTATTTTAGAACCCTAAAAAGGGCAAGGTGCAGCCAAAAAGGGACAGGAACCATTTTTGTTCAGAAAACGGGCACTTTTATTCGCGCACGTAACGTTTGCGCTTTTGTTGTTGTTGTAGTTATTATTATTATTATTATTATTATTATTATTATTATTATTATTATTATTATTATTATTACAATATTGTACAATTCTAAGTTATAACACATTATACAATCTAGTTTTTTTATAGTATAAAAATACCATTGTAAATACTTGTTTCAATTAAATACTCTTTAGAACATTGTTGAAAATACATTTATTTTTATTTCATATTTAATACATTTATTTATCACAAATGGCATTGCATTGTAATTATTGAATTTTGTATTTGATAGTGTTTAAAAGACGTAAGAACAAAAAAATGATATTTTTGCATTGGAAATACAATAATTTTTTTTTAAATATTTCAATAATAGTGCAGTAAACCAAATGCTATTAAATATAAACCTGTGGTTTTGTTTATTACTTGTTTATTAGAGGTAATGAGATATTGTTTTCTATCTATGGTTAGAATAAGTCACTGAAATAGTACATAGATGGTTTTATTTATGTAAATTGGAACTGGTGAGTGTTAGTTTATAGGTGATAGTGCTGGGGTCGGCCTTTATATCGATTTTTATTGATATAGACAGATAGCTCTAGTATTGGGTTATGTTTGTGGACCAAAAATACTGTATTATTTGGGGTTAGATATGGTGCAAGATACAGAAGACGCCCCGTTCCAGAGGCGACCCTGGGTCTTTTAGTACCCGGTGTAAGCACCTAGTACACTGTACCTCGGTTTAACGTCTCATGCGAAAGACGAGTTAGTAGGTTAGGTTTGTGAATTTTTAAACATGCATACATAATCGACATGAATAGGAACGGAAACATGTACATCTGAACGATATAAAGAGAAACAAAAAAATGCATATGTGAACGACATAAAGGGAAACACAAACATGCACACGTGACTGACATAATGAGAACCGTCACCTTATTTTGTGTTATAAAAAACAGGTCACGTCAATAAGTGCATTACTCGCGGACATGATAGGGATGCTGCAGTGGTCGCAATGCGTATCATTGAAATGGCTAGTTTAATTTTTTTGGGTTGCAAGAGAAACACAATTATAATTGGCTATTATACAAAATTGGATTCACCCTTATGATGCCTATCCGATAATACAGCCTCTTTTATTGATTTGTTGGTTTTATAAGTGTATGTGTAAGCTGAAAATGTGATTCTACTTCATTTGCTTGAAAGGTTGTGGCCTGGAAAGAAGAAGACGGGTCTTGTGTTGTTAGCCAAGCGACTTGTTTTTGAGGCAGGTATTTTAGGGTTAGGTAAGTGTTCATATTGGAGTTGGTTGTGGGCTGGGTTCGGATAGGTAAATTTGACTTATTTGGTGGCCGTCCTTGAAACCAAATACATAGAAGAGGGGTCAATGAAAGAACGTTAATTTTTAGTAAACGGGTGAATACATGCAACATTAGTACATACATAATATAGAAATCATAATATACACAGAGTACGGTATATACAAAAATATCTACAGATAGGATGCAGCATGGTCATCAAAGAAAACAAGAAAAACAAACATACAAACAAGCGTATGCACAAAACATGATATCGAGGTTCAGGGACATTATAAATAAAGGAGTTCATTTAGGGTTACGCTGGGCGTAGTGCTATTCCGTCGTTCATAAGAGCGGCGGCAATTGCGCCTAATACCTTATATTTGCTTTACCCGCTGTTTTCCCAATATTGATAATCCCCTGTTACAAATGCATGTTATAAGAAAATACAAATCTGCATCAAATAGACTATGCTGAAAAGAAATATTATTTACACCTGACAGGGGTATTCACGTTGGGCATTTATGTATACCCAGCGAGTTACTTTTCTTCATCCCCTAGCAACTTCCCTGGTATGGGGGGGGGGAGGTTTTTTGAATGGGTGGGTAAAATGCCCTGTCCGTCGTCGTCGGAGCTTACTATCAGCTCAAAGACAAGAAGGAAAGGGGAGGGCCTCGCGGAACCCGGGGTATTGGTAGTAATGTTGGTAATATAAAGGTAGAGACTGTCTAAGAAGGCTATTTGGGCGGAACCGGCAATTATGGAGTATATATGGAGAGTTTGCGCCATGAACTATTTGCTGATTGGTTTGTAGTTAGATTAGGACATATGAGGGCGTGGCTAAGGACAGAAGGGCAGGACAAACGGCATAAGGGCGAGGCCAAAAAGGGGCAGGGCTATTCCGCTCTAGAAAAATCCCTAAATTTTATATTAAAACGATGAACTTATACACGTTAGAAATACTGACATTTTAATTTAAAAGTATTTACTGTTGCACAGTATTAGTGCTCATAGTAGTACCTCGTGAATGAAAACATGATAAGTATAATGAATATGATGAAATTTATGAAACTGATGAAATTAATGAAAATTGATGAAATTGATGAATATGAATATGACTATGAATATGAATATGATGATGATGATCGTGTTGGTGGTGGTGATGATGATAATGATGGTGGTGGTGGTGGTGATGATGATGATGATGATGATGATGATTATTATTATTATTATTATTATTATTATTATTATTATTATTATTATTATTATTATTATTATTATTATGATAAGGGATGATGGTGCTGGTGGTGGTGATGGTGATGATGATGAAGAAACCGGTACCAATTCGGGTTATAAACTTTAGATCGTGAATAATAAAATATTTGTATATACTGTGCAATCAAATTTTCAGGAATAAATGTAAACACAATATAACATATTTATTATAACTATTATAAATGTTATTATAATTATTATTATTATTATTAGTAGTAGTAGTAGTAGTACACTTTGTACAGATAGCAAAGTTGCGATGTCCATAAAAATCAATTTAACACTTATTCTTAATATAATTAGATTTGGGTTTTATATTTAATAGCGCACATAATGTAACTTTTAAAGAATTTACTTTTTTAGTTGTGGTTTAATTAAATTTTGAAATTCATCAGAGATTTAAAATAGCATATATGAAGATGGTCATGTTGATGCTGTTTTCGTTGACAATGAAGATGATGATGATGATAATGATGATGATAATAATTATGATGATAATGATGATGATGATATCATCATGATGATCAGTATGATCAGTATGATCATTATGATCACTATGATCATTATGATCACTATGATCATTATGATCACTATGATCATTATGATCACTATGATCATTATGATCACTATGATCATGATAATGATGATCATGATAATGATGATCATAATTGTTGATATAAGTTTGGTTTGATACATGATACATATTGACATGATTTAATGAATTAAATAACAAAATCATTTGTTAGTAAAATCGTTCGCATTCAACCCATATCATTCTGGATACACTTTTGTATGACAGCATTTTTCTCCGGTATTGTTTTTGTTAAAATATATGGATGATAGATATTGTGCATTAGGTACTATAAAGTTATACTGTTCTGAAAGAAAATTAACTTCCCTTTATTTAAGATATTGTTTTAGTCACATGCTAAAATAAATGATTTATTAACAATTAATTGTGTTTAACAAAAGACAATTAAATTACAATGAAAAATCGGAAAAATTGTTTCTATGCTCAACCTATTTTATTATCTTCCAAAAAGATAACGAACTGCATATCATTCCAAACACAGATTGTGGAGCACCCTTCTGTCTAAACAGCTGTCGATCTATAGCCCCGGGGCATCTGTTTGTGTACATTTATGCTCCCACATACGAGGGAACAGAAAGCAAGTGTTGCTGGTGGTAAAAACGCGGATGTTACAATACGTTACCGTAATTAATTATTTTTGTATCTATTATGTCACTTAATATGATAATATTTGTTGGAACGAGTTAGAAAACATCATCTGTTTTGTACCTATGAATGCAGTTTGATAGACCCCAAACAAGATAACATAATGAAAATTCAACGTTCAACTGCCTTTATTTCAGTTATCACACAAACTTTATTTGGCTGTCATAATTAAATATAGCATTCCCATTTTTTTCCATGATTTTGCAGCACTTAATGCAGAATTAATTTTGCTTTAATTCACACGTTGACATGGCCAAGCTAAATGTATCAGTTTTACCTGAAAATAAACAATAATGGTAGAGCATTTCAGAAACTATTTTCTTTTAGGAGGTGCATTACCAATGTGTTTTGTTTGAAATTGTCTTTAATTTTTATTCTTGTCGGCTAAATAAATGCCCATTTATTCCAATGGATTAAGAATCTTTTAAAATGAGCTTATGGTATATCAGACACATACTGATAATTTAGTTTAAACTAGTACATAGTTTTGTGTAGTGCTTTTAAATAATTAGTTTAATGGTTAAGAATAGCACGCTGTTGCATGATTGTGGAGATTATGATTGTAACGACGATCTCGTTTTCTTCGCATTGTTTTCGCTTCATTGTTTATAAAGATATCAAAAATTAGTTTCAAAATGTGTTAGATCAACCAATAGCATATTCTGAAATTCTATTTTTCTAACATGTTGCAGAGACATTTCTTATCAGTATTCGGCAATAAAATCAACACGGTTTCCACAGTAACCGATAGCAATAAGTGTAATAAACCTCTTAGGGTGACAATCTGAATGATAAGTTATACTTTACCAAACAAATATTTTCCATTTAAAGGTTCCCTACTAAACTATTGTACATCGTATAGCAATACTAAGTTAAATATAAATGAAATTGTGGGCACGACTTTTTAATATCAAATGATACACTCGGAGACAAAAGAAAATCAGATTGCAGTTTATTATTAATAGAAGTGCTATTAGTATTATTATAATAATAATTATTATTATTAGTAGTAGTAGTAGTAGTAGTAGCAGCAGTAGTAGTAGTAGTAGTAAGATAGATCATGATGATCATGATCATGATGATCATGATGATCATGAGAAAGCTCATGTTAAAATTTCGAGATTAGTTTTATGTGTTTTTGAAGTGCCTAATGCGTACACATAAAACTAGGACGCGTAAATTTATTTTGTGCTAATAAAACATTTTATGAATACAACGGTGTTGATGCAGAAGAACATCGGATGCTGCTGCTGCTGCTGCTGCTGCTGATGATGATGATGATGATGATGGTGGTGATGATGATGATGATGATAATGATCATGATTGTGATGATGATTTTGATGATTGTGAAGTTAAATATTGGAAAGTTGGTTTCGTTTATATCAATTTGTCTTCGCTTGTGTTCTATGAAGATATTAAAAGCTTTTAAAAGTTTCAAAATATTTTAGAAAATAACATATTCTTAACTACTATTTTCCTAACAGGCTTCACAGACATCCTTCTTATCAGTATTCGGCAATAAAATCGAAAATGTTTCCATAGTAACCGATATTACTTAGGGTCATCAACCTCTGCGGGTGACAATTTGAATGTGAAGTAATAATTGCCAAAAAAAAAAAAAAAAAAAAAAAATCCGTTTAAAGGTTTCCCACAATATCGCGCAAATTAGATAGTTCTATATAATTTAACTAAATATGAATGTAATTTTGGGCAGGTCTTTTAAATATTCAGTTAGACAATGAGCAGCAAACAATATTATAATATACAGTTAATTAATATCCATGAGTACGTGTAGACAATTGACTTGTTGTTTATTCAAAATAATATACGCACAAATAATAATAATAATAATAATAATAATAATAATAATTATTATTATTATTACTATTATTATTATTATTATTAGATACAGTCTATGAGGGCTATGATGATGATAATGATGATGACGACGATGATGATGATGATGATGATGATGATGATGTTGGTGATGATGATGACGATGATGATGACGACGACGACGATGATGACCATGATGACGATGATGACGATGATATCCTAGTAATAAAGGACGTTTTCCTTTTTGATGATGAATATATTATAGTGGTATATCAAATTTGTTGTGAAAAACGGTTTTCGCGTACTCAATTTACTTTTCTTCAAGCGTTCTCAACAATACCCGATTTTTAAACCGACATTAAAACTTAAACATTAAATCATTGTTTTTCTTCATTGTGTTATACAGAGAAAACAGTTTAATAATTAGCATATTATTTAAGCTTTCATAAATATTACTAAACAATGGTGACAAATTCCTACATGAACGCTACAATATACCTCAATGCAATATAGTAATTAAAACTCATGAAAAGTTGCTATTGCAAGGTTTAGAACGTAATCAAAAACACTTAAATGCACACACATTTTCGTGAACAAACGAATTTGTCACTAATGTCACATGAATCAAATACAAATAAATTAACTGTTTTTTACTAGTTTGCCGAATGTACAGCATTAGGCAGTCGTTATTACAATCCACACGGTTCTTCTTTGTATCATCTCTCAAACTTTCGCCGAGAAGTTAAGAATCGATATTTAATTTACATGTGTACATGTACATGTTTACACTTGAACAATTTCCGAGATGTTATCTGCATTTATTAGAATAATTATCTGATTTGTTTATAAATGTTATTACATTATTTTATGTATGTGATGCTCAACACTTTCGTATTACAATGCAAGAAAACTGTGTAAAATCGCTACGTGAATATTATTGATATGCTATAATATTGGTGTGCTATAACATTGTATAATGTTCAAGCAATACAGTTTGAAATTAGACTTAGCAGTGCATGCATCAGCTTATTTGTAGATATTTCAAGAAATATGTTATGAAAATACCATACTCATGGGCATATTGCCCACTGTATTACTAAATAAACTGTAAAACTGTATAAAATAAAATATAACAAAAATAATATTATTGAAACAAATAATAAAACAGTCATCAGGGGATCTATGGGCGGGTCTCAATTCAATACGGGTAGCTACTGTTAGCCAATCAACACCCGAGCGGTCTGCTCTTATGTGTGTGTGTCGTACATTTTGATCGAGCGCATCGGGATTCTCTCTCATATGCCATCGCCCCCAGAAGACTTGTTAGTTGGGATACGGGGGATAGTGCAAGATACAGGAGACGCTCCGTTTGAGAGGCGACCCTGGGTCTTTTAGTGCCCGGTGTGAAGCACCTAGTACAATGCACCTCGGTATAACGTCTTATGCGAACTACGAGTTAGTAGGTTAGGGTGTAGCGGGGGCTCGAACCTGCGACCCCTGGGTTTTGAAACCAGTGCGTTACCATTAGACAACGGAGCCGCCTCTGCTCTTATTCGTTTCAGACTTTTAATTAGTCAGGCTCGCTTGAGCCATTGACCAATGGAAGAGTTGTGTTTAGGTAGGGGCCGGGCTTCCACCGAGGTGCGGACAACAGGACCAATCAAATGATCCTGGGGCGGGCCCGGGGGGGGGGGATAAACATGTGACGGCTCTTAGCCAATTAACGAGGTGTGAATAAATCCACTAATCGGGGCGTGTGATTTATGGCAGAAGCTGATTAATTAGGTGATTCACAATTTTAATTGTGTAAGAGAAGGT
This sequence comes from Congeria kusceri, assembly GCA_027627225.1. Classification (NCBI taxonomy): domain Eukaryota; kingdom Metazoa; phylum Mollusca; class Bivalvia; order Myida; family Dreissenidae; genus Congeria; species Congeria kusceri. The sequence continues at coordinate 66,417,838 of CM051031.1, read as the reverse complement.
TGCTCCTACTCAACACGTATGGAGGCCACCACTTCATACTTTTTACTTCAATATTTTGATAAAATAAGACTCAGAATAGGGCCAAATTTATGAAGAATCTTAGATAATTATCGCAATAAAATATTCGTTTATCTTATGTAAAGTGGCACTTAAAATTCATCATTAATATCAATATCATGATTCTCATCGTCATAAATATCATCGTTATTATCAGCACCATTACTAATATGTCAGTAGATGACGGGATTGTTGCATGGAAGTAGTAGTATCATCAGTTGTATCATCAGTTGTATCATCAGTTGTATCATCAATTGTATCATCATCTTATGATATAATTTTGGAGGACCATACAATGTAAGGCTTAGATTAGAGCTGTGTGGATGCAGTAATTCGTATATCCGTACATGTCTCAATGTTTCCAATTTTCAGTCTTCAGAGGCTGTAAGAGGTTGAGCTAATTCTTATTGTTTTATGGAAGCAATTGGTCACTTGCCACCAATTAAGACCTCGTGCTGTCAATAATAGATCTCTCTTGCTTACGTAGCTGGAGTTTATATTTACAAAAATGCATAAGAAGTGAAGTCCGCTCTTTGTATAGTGTATGACAGCAATGACCAATAGGGACAATTTATGATTAAAACTTCCTGATTTAACCGGCGTTAAAACTACCCTAAATAATATACACAAAACCTCCGTCGCTGACAATCGACCATTGTGTAAAGCAATGTGTAGTAATGTGCAGCTGGTAAAATCCGAAATCGCCCTAGGTAGGGTATTAACTTTTTGTATGTGTTGGACATAGACTAAAAATGGGTCGCTTATCGATTGAGTGTTCTCCCGACAGTAAAAACATAGTCGAGCGTTTAAAGGCTGACATCACAGCAACATTTGAATTTGAAAGCGTTCTCTTTAATGAAGTAAGTCGGCTTGTTTCACCTAACAATGTGACGTCAGAGTGGTAATTCTGACGCCTATAGGTTGTGCGGCGATTCAAACGATTGAAAAAGAAGTTCTCGACATTTGATCGGCAGACAAAAGTGAAAATTCTCTGTTCGTGCCCACTGGACAAAATTGATTCAGGGACAATTACTGTTAACAGACCAGCGATGTTTATTCGTCGGTAGCTAGATATAGCACATATTAATACACTCTTTTTCTTCGAGAGGTTATAAAGTCTGTGGGTCAATGTGATGGAACATTTGGAGCGAGTTTACAGCCGGACAGATTTATATTCAAGCCATATATTATATCTGCTAGTGTAAGTATAAATAAAGTTTGTCAGAAATATTGATTCTCATTATAGTTTATGTTAACCGGAATATTGAAACTTTGTAAAAAGAAAACTATTCATTTGACTTTATTTGCATATATGAATACCGACTGGACTATTGATGCATGTACGAATGGTTAAGTAAAACATTTTAGTTTTATACTATTTTTTCAAGAGACAAAGTTACTTATCTATTATTTACTCAATCCATTGGCCCCCAAGAGATTTGTAATCGTATGAGTATTCAATGCATTTTTCTAATTTGTTGGTAACTCAAGACATATTAAAAGTGTTGGTTCTGCAATGCATATGATGTAAATTGGTTACTCATGTTATATGAACTAAACACATGTGCCGACGGAGGTGATATTTATTATGTTTGACGAGGGACGTGAACAGAAACCATTTCGGAAAGTTGTTGTACGACACGACTATACTGAACTTCCGGCGACTCGCGTCCATACGAATGTCTGGACCTTCCGGTCTGGCAGTACAAACTGCATTTTGGTTTCGTATATATAACGCATTTTGTTCTGTATTAATTATTCTTGTTTGTTCTATTTGCTTTAAAATGTTGTTGTATTTTATCCACAATAAAACGTTTTCCAATAATAACGGATTGTAAAAGATTTTACTTACATTAAATGCGGATTTATATAATTTTACAGCGTTTATACTACAATCATTTCACTGGGTCATAATCAAAAGAAAATATCTTCACGAAATATTCAACAAAAATGATTTGTTTTCCGATTCTCACTATTTATTCTTCAAAGAATACAATACACATGGCAATAAATAGCTACATATACATTGTTTAAACCACTATAATATATGCTATGACATGTATAAAATTTATGTAGTAGAGAATCAATAAATACATAAATACAACAAGAACAACAAAAGGAAAAAAGAAAAAACGACATGGTAAATGTTACAGCATTTATATCCATCAAAATATATCAATGCTGATTGAGGGGAGTGGGTTTATAAAAATAAACAATGTTTTAATATTTTTAAGTTAATACGTGTATTTAATTCCGGCTGCAAAATAATGTTCATATAGCCCTTTCTTACTTCAAACAGGTTAGTTTTTTCAATAATTGTGCATGATAAGTTTAAAAGTCTTTTTAAACCGTCTAATGCGGGGATTGTGTTTCTTCTTTTACAAAGAAAAATGTAACGCTTTATCACTAGACAAATAGATAATATGCTTTTTTAGGTGAGCCTAAGATTAATGATTTAGAATTCCTTGCAAATTCAGCATCAAGTTGATAAACAATAGTGTTTACATTGAATAAAAACGCTTGAACAATTGTGCAATCCCAGAAAAGATGTATAATTGTTTCTGGTTCAGTTTTGCAAAAAGTACATTTGTCACACTCAACTATTTTCATTTTGGAAAGAAGGCTGTTGCAACCTAATATGTCATGAGTTAGCCTAATTTGGAACCATTGTAAGTAAGAATCATGTGTGACATCAAATATCCAACTATGTAGAAGCTTTCGTTCGGATTCATGAATGTTAAAAATACTATTCCACATTTCTGGATTGTTGATGAAAGTTTTATATATAACCGATTACCTTTTGTACACGTAATTAATGACTTAATATAGCTTGGTATTAAAGGGAAATCATGTATCCATTATTTCTGTGTTGTCGGCAATACGAAGACATTTTAAATAGACTTGAATAGATTTTGTAATACCTTCATATTGCAGGAAATTCATTGAAATTCCAATTCTCTTGCTAAATTCCGATCTATCTAAAAATGACTTATCATTTTTCATAAGATCTTCAACATAAAGAATTCCCCGATCATACCAAGCTTTGACAAAAATTGGTTCATTACCAACCAACAACTTGTGATTATAAAAGACAGATAGTCCTAAAAAATCGGTTGTATTAGTTATAACATATTTATCAATAAAATCCATGTATGACTGAAATACATCTGCCCAAAATGGGTTTTTTCATTGTTGTAGAATATTTGGAATATAAACCTTACCAAAATTGAATAAGTGGTTAATATTTAGAATATTATTGCAAACTAAAATACACCACTTACTATCGGCGCCTGGTAATAAAACGAGGTTAATTTGATGCTACAACGTCGAGCATTTTCAATCCACCATCAGTATAATCTTTGACTAGAACTTTACTTTTAATTCTTGCTTTACCTTGCCAAACTATATCTTAAAAAAGACTATTTAGTTTATGCCAAAAAAATCAAAAAAAAATGTGTATTTGGTCTTGGTAGGGTAGCAAACAAATTAGTTAAGTGTAGCAGTAACAATGATTTAATAACTGTTATTCTACCTATGGGTGTAAGTTCTCTTTTATTCCATGACTTTATGCAATTACTTATTGTATCAATTTTGTCTTCGAAATTTAATGATATCAGTTTATCTAGGTCAAAATCAAAGTTAATTCCAAGTAATCTGAAACAAGTATTTCCCCAATTGAGTTTTCCATTTTGTTTGTATTGACCGTTTACTATATTTTAATGCACCAATCCAAATAACATGTGTTTTTTCAAAGTTAACCTTTAGACCAGAAATCAAAGAAAAATATTGTAAAATATCTAAAGTAGATTTGAAAGAGGCTTCACTTCCAACCAATAATAAAGATGTGTCATCAGCAAATTGAGAGATTTTATATTCAAAGCCGTTAATAAAAATTCCTTTAAATTTTTTACTGATTCGTATATTCTAGTATTTCGGCACAGAGAATGAATAAGTATGGGCTAATGGGGTCTCATTGACGACAGCCGCGTTGTATTTCAAAGAAATTAGTTAAAAATCCATTCAGCTGAACTGCTGTTAAAATTTCAGTATAAAACAACATTATCCATTTCATGAATGAAGGACCAAAGTTAAAAAATAATAAAGTGTTATTAATAAAATCAAAAGATAATGTATCGAAGGCCTTTTCAAAAACTATCATCATTAAGAGTCCCGGAATATTTTATTTTCAGTATGATTCATTATGTCATAGATAAGACGTATGTTTTCACAAATAAACCTCCCTTTAACAAATCCTGTTTGGTCTTTATTCACTAATATATCATAAACCGATTTAAGACGATGAGCAATTGAACCTGAAGCTAATTTGTATATAGTATTCAAAAGAGTAATAGGTCGCCAGCTTTTTAGAAATTGTTTTGGTTTATCCTGTTTTGGATTGCAAGTAATAATATCTTGTTTTTGTGTCACTGATAGTTCACCATTAGTAAATGCAAAATTTAAGGACCTAACTACAAAATGGCCAATTTTATTCCAAACAACTTTAAAGAAAGCTAGGGATATCAATAGTTTGGTTATTGTTCACTTTAGAGTACACATTTTTGTAAAAACACTCAGTTTCTTTTGAAATTTTGTTTTGATCATATATATTATTTCCATCGCTTGTTTCTAGAAATGGTATAACTTTTTTCATGCAATAATGTCTTTCTAGGCTACAAAATAGATTTGTTGGTTTTTCTCCATTTTCGATCCACTCTGCCCTTAACCTTTTAACATGGCCTTTGATTTTTTCATCTCGAATATTTTGTAACTTCGTTTGCATTTCGAGAAGTATTAATTTGTTTTGGTCATTTATATTAGTTTCTATTTTTTCAATCTCTTCTTGTAAAGTTTGTTTTCTGTCCCTCCTTGTTTTATTTTTATAAGATGCATAAGATATTGTTTCGCCCCGAATTTCCAAAAGAAGAGTTTCTAAAAATGAAGTTGATCATTGATTAAAAACTGCATATCCTGATCAGTTACAATATTAATGTTATCAAAATTATAAACCGGTAAAGCGTTCTGTTTCTTAACGTCTTCAATGTTTTTGTTTATACAGTTTAAATAATCTCTGTCCAATAAAGGTGAGTTGTTAAATTTCCAAAGACCTTTTCCATGTTTGATATCTTGTAAGACTAGATTTAAAGTTATTACAGAGTGGTCTGATCGGTAACTACTACCAATATTACAGCTTCTCACATATGGCAATAAATCTTCAGTAATAAGGAATAAATCTAACCTTGCTTGTTATATAAGATTTGTTCTGCGCCATGCAAATTGTTTAATATTGCCATTTAATTCTCTGAAAGGATCACATAAATGTTTTTGTTGAATAAATTCAAGTATTACTGTCCTAGCGTTTTTGTTATTGTTATAAGATTTATAATTATCATAGTAAAGTTCAGTATTAAGCACTAGATTAAAATCTCCACACCAAATGAGTGATTTATATCCAATTGAATCTGTGATTTCAAAAATGTTTTTAAAAAATCAGGACATTCTGTATTTGGCCCATAAACATTAATAAGTGTAAATTGTCTTGATTGGTAAGTTATGTCCAACACAACATAGTTGCCATTAGTATCACAAAATGATTGATAAACTTTAACATATAAGCCCCTTTTTAACATAATACCTACGCCCCGGGCATTGGACTTGCCGTAATTAAAATATACTTGAGAGTTCCATAACGATTACAAATGTTTTTCCATATTAGAAGTAAAATGCACATCTTGTAAGCAATATATATCAACAATTTTTTCTCTTAAAATATTAAAAACAACAATTCTTTTATGCATATTATTTAAGCCTCTACAATTGTATGAGGTAATGTTACATGAGGTCATTAAGATAAAGTTTTAATAATGTTTTCATACAGTTTTTCACTGAGTGCCTCATGGACCATTCCCTGCAGATGCCAGCCATACTTTGATACATATAACATATATTTGTCCACTCAACAACAATGACTAATGAGATAGTTTGACAAAGCACACTGTAACAAACAAACTGGTTGAAAAAATAACAATTGTAAAAGAATTAGCCAACTTACCTTAATAATTATATAATACGTGATTGCTCCAGATGCATTTAAAATCTACATTGCAAATAATTAACAAAAACAACTAACAAACATTGCCGCATTGATAATGATAATCGCAATATGAATTGCGATAATTTTCACTAAAATTAACTATGGGAACACATGGATGTCATCTTTTTTTAACTGTTATCTTGAACGTGTCTATTTTGCACTGTTTCGTAATTACTGTATTTAATTGGACTACTTGTTCAAGAACATCACTACATTGTTGTTAGTGTTTAAAATTTGCGTATATTTCGTTTGTAAAAAATGAAAAAAAAATGAAAAAATGAGAGCGCGAATTCTATTTAAAAGATAACAAAGGCATAAAATATATTTCCTTTCAGCTCGTCCATGTGGCGACAATCACATGGCTGTTCTCTGCGATGGCCAAGACATAGGGACAGTGTAAAAGCCTGTGAAGTAGACTTGTAGCAAGCAGTCGATGCGGTTGCCATGGCGATGCAAACGCGTCCTATGAAGGCACTTGCCACACTTTTACAAACGACAGAAGAAGCCGTGGACGCAAAGTTGGAAGAACTGCTTAGTTTGAAACCGTCATCAGTTATTGCAAGTCTCTTACACTTTTCAAAGGACAATAGCGGTAAATGTTGTTAAATAAGATACTTTCCCGAGTGGCAGCTTCTCTATCTTTATTTAAAGTAGACTAGGGTACAAAACATCAACTGATCCTTGTTCCAGCTGTATGTTCTTCTTCTCACGGGATTTCTCTTTCTGTCTATCGTCCCGTTGAATGAACGTTATCCAGGGAATGACAGTACCTATCAATTTACCCTTTTTATATTATTATATCTGTATATTGGTATGCAGCAAACACTAGACAGCATCACTACATACAGCTTATCATAGCACAGATGATTGCACGCTATTAAAATTAAAAATTAGAAATGTTTATTTTACTTTATATATATAATATATATATCCCTATGTTTAAGATTATTTCCATACGATTTAGATTATATCCGTATGTTTTTGATTATATCAACATGTTTAAAAGTATTTCCATAAGTTAAAGATTATTTCCATATGGTTTAGATTATATCAATCAAATTTAGCTTATATCCATACACATAAGATTAAATCCACAAGAATAAAAACTAGGTGAGCATTATACATTATTTCCGTAATTATGAATTACAGGCGGAAGAAAACAATTACTGGGAATTTGCAGAAACCACAAATTGATGGCATCCTTTCTGATAATAAACGAGGGAAATAAGGTGGTTTATTTATATTTGATTAGTAATAAAATTGAAAGCAAAGATAACAAAGCGTCCTTTGTGGGTACATACTATTTTTCTACATTGTATTCAACCCTACCTCACAGTCTTATTGAAAATAAACTTGTTTTGCTTATCGAAGAAACATTTGCAAGACAAAAATGCTCATACCTGGCTTTAAATACTAATACAGCATTCTTTACTAATCAGATTTTTGATGTCTTCAATACTAATACAGCATTGTTTACTAATAAGATTTTTGATGAATATATTATTTGGACCGCTTAGATTTATGTTCAGCCCTTACCTTTCTTCTGGATAACTTATTTGTTGAATTCAACGGGAAAATATTTAAACAAATTATTGGTGTTGAAATGGGTACTAACTGTGCAACGCTTATAGGTGCTCTATTTCTATATCAGTATGAACGGGATTTTTTGCTAGGTTTATCAAAAGATAAACAATTAAATTTGATTCAATACTTTAATCAAACTAGTAGATATACTGATGATATATTAAACATATCTCTTTCTTTGAACAAAATACCCAAAACATTTACCCTAAAGAACTTTCCTTAAATAAATCGTGTTCATCGTATACAGATGTTGCATTCCTAGACTAACATCTTACTATTACTAACAATATAGTGAAAACCAGTCTATATGACAAACGCGATGATTTTAATTTCGAAATTGTAAATTTCCCTTTCTTGGGTGGTAATATTCCTAGAGGTCATTCCTATGGTATATATATTTCGCAATTAGTTCCATATGCATGAGCTTGCTAAGGAGTTGAAGATTTCAACGACCGTAACCTTACACTGACTAAGAAATTATTAAAACAAGGTTTATTATATCATGATTTACGCAATAAGTTTGCTCAATTCTATAGATAATATAATGTCTTAGTTTCTAAATACAGTGTTTCTTTGAAATGGTTCTTATCTTACGGAATATCCCACCCATCATTGTACAGTGATGTTTTGAAGCGATTTCGCAACTGTAAATATGTTAAAGTGATAGCTAAACGTATACTTAATAATTTAGTACAATCGTTCTTATCAAAAGGATATAATGCACTTATACTAAAAAACACATGCTTATAAGTTTTCGATACTGAATTGCTTTCATCGTTACAGATGAGGTCGTTTTAAATGGTGGATAAGTTTAACTTCTTTATATAAATGTTCTATATACATGTACAATTTGTATTGCATTAACTTTATATAAGTTCACACATTGAGTACGCGTTTTAATTCTTCTTAATCACCATTGGTCATGTTTTTTTTCTTTAAATAGTGAAAAGTTGTTTTGTTTTTATATCTTCATGGAGTTAAATATTGTCCTTTCTGGTGTATAAAATTAGAAACGTGTAATAAATAAATGCGCTATAAGAAATGAATCTGAATGATATTTTTCTCATACCGTCTACTTGTTTGTAGTATTTCTTAAACATTGCGATTGTGTGATGTGTACATAGGGCAATCTCTATCATTATATATGAATGACGTAACACACAAACGTAAACACGGTCTTGGTCTTCTGTAGAACAAGAATGTGGTGCTTCCTTTATTACAATCAGCTCTTTATTTATTAAAGTCAGCTCTTTATTCATTACAGTCAGCTCTTTATTTACTACAGTCAGCTCTTTATTCATTACAGTCAGCTCTTTATTCATTACAGTCAGCTCTTTATTTATTACAGTCAGCTCTTTATTTATTACAGTCAGCTCTTTATTTATTACAGTCAGCTCTTTATTTATTACAGTCAGCTCTTTATTCATTACCTAAGACAGAAAGTAGGTTATATGACGTAAAAATCATTTTTTGCTCTTCAGAAAGCACCAGTTTTAGCCGATCTATACATAAGATTATTGGCCTCTGTTAAATCAATGTCAATTGTGATCCAAAACTATGTGACTAGCTGATTAGGTCAAATGACATAATAACCTTTTCAGCAACTTTTCAGCGGCAGCTTCGTTTGTATGTGTTAAGTTAAACTTTATTATTGGGTCCAGTGCACCAAAAACTTGGCAAATAATTATAATGTCATAAAAGCTTGTTTACATCAATATCTATATAATTTTTGCATCCGAAATATTAACGTCAATAACAATTTTCATTTTTAAACAAGATATGTTTTTAAATGACATGCTGAGATTAATACTGAATTTCTTTCAATATTAACGGATATTTTGCTCACTTTGAGCAACTACCACATTCGTTGATTGCTATTTAATATCCTCTCTACCCGTGGCGAACTTACTTCAATGCAACGCATTGAATCAAACTAAAGTGAAAAAATGAATGACCAATTTTATTATTTGCTGTGACCATTTTGTATGGCTTTCTGCTTTGCTGCGGCAAACAGATTCAGGAAGTGCTAAAACAAAAAAGTCAGAATAAAGCGTTTACTCAAGGTTAACATATTATTTGTATTACAGCATATTTAAGTTCTAAGAAATAAACCTTGATAAAATCTGTGTTTTAAAAAATGTATTCTCGTTTCGATGAATATAGATTTGTTCAGATATGTATTTGCATAGGTTTTTGCAGACGGTTTACGGTAATAATTCAGCGGGAAATAATGCACTAGCGTCTTGTGCACCCATATATATGCGTTATTCGTCCGCTTTTCCATATGTTCGTATTCGCATACGTATCCGCATCCGTATAAGTATCCGCATACAAATTGCACGGACGCGCTTTTCCATGAATCCGCTGATCGTCAAACATTTCAGTGTTCTTATTTCCAAATATTTACAATATCCGAGTAAGAAGCTTTAAAACCGTTTTATTTAATTCTCCTGCAAATATCTATGCCAGTATGCGAACACATTCACATGTGATGGATTTTAAACAAAATAAAATATCCAACAAGTTGATCTTCATTGTAATTTATGACTCATTTAAAGGTTACCAGTTATTACCGTGTTATTTTAGTCGGTGAGTCTTAGGTTGAGTTATCCAGGTGTATTTAGAATATTTCTTCAATAGTATTAAGTTTAACAACCCTTTGTTCAACATGCTAAGTTAGAAACCATGTCGTACGCATCCGCATAAAATCTCTCACCGAGCGATTTCCTGCAAATGGCCTTTGCGGGTGAGCTTTGCGGATCCGGACTGCGGACATGTGGAAACTGTCCTACTGTTTTGAACTTGTTTTGCGGTTGCGGATTTGCGCAATGCGGATGCGGATACGGACATATGGAAAAGCGCCTTTAAGGCATTGATTCGTCATTTGAGATGTTTAATCGACGGGGAAAAGATAAGGCACTGGGAAAAAAATGACGAACACTAAATAACCACACACCTAACCGTCAACAGTTTCGTTCGCTGTAAAATGTGATCACTTCTTTTTATTAACGATACTTTTAACATTTACTCAGGTTTCGTCATGATAAATAACGATGCTCTGAGTTTATATTCAGTTCCGTTAAAAGCCAATGCACTCTGCAACACACATTTCCAAACAGCTGTTCAGTGGGGTTCGTTCAGCGATGCACTCCACTATCCAAGAACTTCATCAGAATATTTGCTTGTATTTGTAAAAATCTGTCGAATAGAAACATTTATGCCCATTAAGTCTTGGTTTTATTTATTTGTTGAATATAATTTTAGATTAAGGAGAATTTTAAGAAAGATGACGATGGTTAAAAGGCTAAATAACACTATTACTATGTGAAGAAGTGGTGGTATCTAGCTTTGCACCTGTCCGTCGGTCGGTCGGTCGGATGGTCGGTCTGTCCGTAGACCATTTTGTTTCCGCACGATATCTAGAGAACGCTTTGACCTACGATCATGAACATTGGTATACTGGTTGCTTGGGAGGAAAGAAAGACGCCTCTACATTTTGAGGTCAACAGGTAGGTCAAGGTGACCGTTGCTAAAAATAAAAACACGGATTCCGCTAAATAACTTGAGAACGCATCGATATATTTTAATGAAACTTTAGACATAGATACCTTATATTGAGACCTCGCTTGGGATTGCATATGGGTTGGGTGGGGTCAAGGTTACCGTTACTAAAGATAGAACAACGGTTTCCGCTCAATAACTTGAGAACGCATCGAGATATTTTAATGAAATTCATACCGAGATACCATGTAGAGACATATCAAGAAATGCATAATATATGTTCGATCCCATTCACTTAATTGCCATGTGCACAGTTATAAATTCTACCATATAGAAAACTAATAATTTATTACACCAACAGGCATTTACCTGTTATATAATCTTACGAAACTGTGATTCATTTGAACATATTGTTTAATTTGTTACTATAATTGCAAATGATATTAATGGCATGTTGTTATCTTGTCTATGTCAGCCAATCCAGTATTTCACATAGAAGCAGTCCTGGTGGCCTTTGCTACACCACCATTGAAACAACACTGTCCAAGCCACCCCAGCTTCGGAGAGTTGGACATATGAATGTCAACCACTACATTGGAAACCCTACCGGTAGACCAACCCGCCAATAAACCCAGCTTGACAAGTGAAAGTTCAATCACAGAAGGTGTATGCGTGCCTTCAACTCGTATGTGAAATTATAATTATATTGACGATTGAGGCACGGGTGAAATACAATGGCAAGTTCAATATGCTCGAATGTCAAGCATAAATGGTAAAGAGACTTTTGTCAGCCGGTCACAATTCAGTGGTAAAACAACATACTTTCCATGATGGATATGTAACTGTGCTGCTATGCTGAAATACCGTCGATATGCCCATTCAATATGGCATCTAAATTAACAACTGGAATTATATATTATTTTATTTACGCATTTTATACAATTGATTAAATTGTATCTGTCATAGCCTCGTATACAAGTTTGTCAAAAATATACAATTTATTCACTTGTAAATTTAGCATGAAGACTCAATACCTACTTTTATGTGCTGATATTTTTGCGAAGGGAGAGGGGTGAGTTACATTAAACTTTGCAACTTAGAACTTGATAATTTTAATCAATTTCAGGAATAAATACCTTTTGGTGAGAGTTTGCTTAGGTATGCGTGTAGGGTTTATCAGGCCAGAGTCAGGCATACATGTAGTTACTTTAAATGGCAACATTATATCATTTACATTTCTGGACTTGCGAATAAGTAATTTTAGAGTAACTTCTTATAAATTATGGACAACTTAATAGCTATTGGGTTACTTAAAGGTATTTTGGACAAAATGTCAAGGTATATGTCACTAAAATTGGAATAATTTCTGCCCATAATTTGGATCAAGGCCATTGTTACTGATAAGTAGTGTTGTTAATGAGTGTCCAAAATTTTAATCGATTACATGTAATCAGCAACAAGTTCTGACTAAATAACCGATTAATCAGGAGCCTGGAAGTAAAAGAAATACACCATTGACTGCAAAGTTTCAATGATTTACATTGTTTTATTTAGCTCGGCCATTAATATGTGTCTGATTTATATAGCAATTAGGAAAGGAAATAGGCATGAAACATGTTTTTGGATATTCAGTTTGTGAACTGCATTTACCTACTAAAGCGCTGGACTATTGACAAGATACATATGTCATATATTAATTATTGAAAAGTTAAGCAACCGCACAAAAACTATCAATCTTAGTCTTGGGTTGGGTACAAAAAACAGTTTATAAAAAAAATTTACAACGACCGTGACGTAGATATAACATGTAATGTTAAGGGTCTAAAGAAATAAGCAACACATACAGATTTGTTTACCCTTTTTCGATTTTGTAATTGTTAGCTCACCGCATCATGAAGAGCTTGGTGAGCAATTGGTATAGGGGACCTATCTTGCGTCGTCTGTCTTCCGTCATCATGAAATCTCAGACGGATCCATAATTGGCAAAATTGGGACAGATACACTAGTTGCTTTGCTTTTTCGACGGAAATGCAGAAATGCCCTTATCAAACAAAGATACTTTGATTTTCATCTGACCTGGACCAATAAGTCAGTTTTTGTGTATCAGTTTGACATATGCCGGCGACAAAAACATCATAAAAATCGAAGTTATGACGCGTTGCTTGATTGTCAAATATAACGAAAAGCGTAATTTTCTATGTAGAGACTTTTCATCTGATCTTAAAAAACTTCCATAATTTATATGTGGCCATAGGATCAAAGCTGGCTACGGAATTATGACCCCTTGTTTGTGAAACAAATGGACAAATTCTAAGACTATGATTTAATGTTTAATGTTTTTACATTAAATAAATTAAACTTTTGTTCAAACCTTTCACAAAAGTAATGTCTCCATCTTGAACAATACTTAGTGGAGCCGTCATGGTCTTCATTTTTGTATTTAAGACACAACAGCTTTACTAGAGACGAATATTAGTTCAATAAATCATAATAAAATATATAACTGTATACATTGTGTCCTATATATCAATGTATTCAATTATATGTACGTGTATGTTATTTAATTATATTATTTGGACACTGTAACATATAAAGGAATTGGATCACTTGTTCAAGTTAAAAGAAAGGGATTGTAAATTGTTCAAGAACGAAAACTCATGCATAAATAACTTCAATTAATCAACAAATTCCTAATCTTAATCGACTAATTAATCAGTACATATCAGTCGTTGATTAATCGACGAAATGATTAATCGGTACAAAACAACTGATAAGGCGAAAAAAAATAATTTTCAGGTTACATGCCCAAAATATTAGGGTAGGTAGGAAGGAATTTGTTTTGTAAATGGTCAACTTAAAGATTATTAAACTGAATAAATATTCAAAACATATCAGTTATATTTTTAAACATTGTTTACAAGGGGATGTTATCAAAATAAAACACTTATTTATTACAACAACATTTAATTAGTGGAAAAAAATAAACAAAACAAAAATATATCTGACAAACCCAAGAACATGCTCTAGGCTCGGGGCATTTTTTAGGGTAGGTCGGTAACAAACATATTTTGTTACGCCTAATGAGAAAATCCACCCAGTTTAATTGTTTCAGAAAAAAAGTTAATGACTGATTGCACAAGAAAAGTTGAGCTTGCTGTCCTGCGACAGATCATGTTTTGTTAAGATTTTCGATTAGGTCCACTTTAAGATTTTTAGGATTAGGATCACCGGAGAATTTCGGCGTCCAACGTTCGTAATCCATCAGCCGTCCTGCACACTTCACAGTCTAAAGGTCACATTTGTAACGGATCACCATGGGACATATGCGGGCAAACTAGGTTAAATTATGTTCATATTCTTAAGAACACTCTAGGAACCAAAATACTCATCGGATCAGATTGAAACTTGTTCAGATTGTTGTTCTCCAAAACATCTAAGCTCTGAACAAATATAATTATGTAATCCGCAGTCATAAACTAAGACATTAGGTCAACATTTGTAAAATTCTTCTTAACATTGTAAGGTCATTTGGTTTTAGATAAGGCTGAAACTTAGTCCGATTGTTTTCCTCCGTAAGATGTAGGCCAATCTGATAAAATATGGGTCATATGTCACTTGTTCAAATTATGTACATATCAGTAGTGACACTCCTAGAAACACAATATCATCAGATCAGGTTGAAACATGCCAGAGTATTGTCCTGCGTGAGAAATTGTTGATGGTGAAATATGATTTATCTGTTGTAAAAAACTGGGTATAAAAAAGGACATAAAAGCCTCTTTTTAATTAATTGTTTGGTTTTATACGTCCCGTTTTATTGTCTGGAGTATTTCTCGGTAACTACTAGCTAGAATAAACAGAAACTTCACGGGACGCTTTATTACCACAAAGAGGTGTGCACTGAACGTTTCGCTTCAATAAAATTTCTCAGAGTTATGGGAGTTATGAAGATTCTGAAATAAGCATTTAGTGGACAATTCTTCTCTGGCCTATTTCTCTGCACCTACTGGCCATAATTTCATCAAACTTTACAGAACGTTTCATTACCAAGATGATCTGTGCGCTGAACCAGTACGTTCCGCTTCAGTGATTTTCTCACAGCTATGGGACTTCTAAGATTTATCAAATAAGCATTTGGTGCTTGATTCTTTTCCGGTCTTTTTCTATTCAACTACTGGCAAGATTTTAATACAACTGGATGGAAAGATTCATCACCAAAAGGAGGAATGCATGGAACTAGGACCTTCTGCTTCAATAAATTTTTAAAGAGTTATTAGGCTTTGAAGATTTCTGAAATAAGAATATAGTGCACATTTCTTGTCCAGGCTATTTTTCTGCAACTACTTGTCAGAATTCAATAAAACTATGTGATGCTTTATTATCAAAAGAAGGTGTGCACATTACCAGGACGTTCTGTTTCAGTGATTTTCTTTGGAGTTATCGGCAACCACAAGCCAGAATTCAATGAAACTTTATGGGAAGCTTCATTACCAAGACAGGGAGTGCACAATAGCAGGACATTCCGCTTTAGTGACTTTTATTGGAGTTATTGGCCTTTGCAATTGCTGAAATTAGTATATCGCGCACAATTCTTGTCCAGGCTGTTTTTCAACAGCTACTTTATCATATGCTGTAAGAAATTCAGTGATACTTGTTTGTATGGTTTCAAGCTCAAATACTTTGGTACAGTAATTTTTGGTCCTGAAGTCTTAGTGGTTTTCAAATTATTTTAATATATCTGCCCTTCTGATTGCATTCGATTACTTGGCAACGCGCATTAGGCATCACCCATCAGTTCTTTGATTTCCTTTTGAGTCATTGTAATAAATCTCCCCGACCTTCTGATTGCACTCATATTGCTTGACAAAGCGCATTGGGGAGCATCTGATTACTGATATCCTTGTTTTTAATAATCGAGCTATTGCCGTCACATGACCTTAGGATCTGTTAAATCAGACGAACAGTGGCGTCCACAGTCGGTGCTCTTGTTTATGAATTTCAATGTCATTTTTCCTCTTATGTAAGAGAGTTTGTCACTCAAAACATTGTTCTGTATCAAAACCTCGTTATCTGCTGTTTCAATGCTGTATATGGGGGTATTAATCACATTTATTGATAGCTCTATTGGAAATATGACATAGGACATATATAAAACCTTGCTAATCTTAAGTTCCAGGTTGTTTTGTGATTCAGTGTTGAGCGTATAAAGTTGAACACAGTAGATACCCGCTAAACGAAAAAATATAACACTAGCATTATATTGCTTAATACCTTATTGAATCGAATGCTCAATTATTTATTTTTATTTGTATAGCCAATAAGACAGGACAGTGTTCAGTTGTATTTACTCACTTATGGTAACCTTCCAATAGCATTTGCGGAAACACAATTGACATATAATGGATTACCTGTAATACATTTAGGGAAAGATTTAGGATTACAAAAAGGTAAAGGGTGCTGTTAAAAAGGAGCAGGGTAGAACGCCCGACCAGTCTGCTAATTTCGTATAATTTGCTAAATCCAGAGAATTTCTTATTCTAATTTTTTTAATTAAGGTTTTAAAGCATTGATAATTCATTTGTGATTTAATTTTTGCCAAAATGTATTACATTTCAAAATATTTTAAACATTTGTGTGTTGACCAGCCCGGAGGGGCAGCAGGGGGTCAGCAAAAACAAGCAGGGCGCAACACCCTGCTCATTCCCTAACGTTTAACCTTTTTAAGGTAAGCTATATTATGGTCAAATAAGGTCAAATCAACACAAACTATCTGATTAATATATTCTTTATTGTATTTGGCAGCCATTGTTACAAATGGTGATGAAAGCAGTACATATGACATAAATTCATGTTATCAGTCTACAAATTGTATAGCCTGTAACATACACACGAAGTAAAATCCATATAAACAAATAATTGTCAATGAAATTGTCTAAATTGATACAAACTTGCTATATGCAATTACTTCAACTTGTTTAACATGTTATTATCTAAACTCACCAAAATTGTTTATCATTCAAAACAAGGA
Organism: Congeria kusceri; assembly: GCA_027627225.1. NCBI lineage: Eukaryota > Metazoa > Mollusca > Bivalvia > Myida > Dreissenidae > Congeria > Congeria kusceri. The sequence continues at coordinate 66,400,577 of CM051031.1, read as the reverse complement.
TATCAGTGATATTTGCTTTGTAATTCGCATGAAATGAGGCAGAATGGCAGATTTATTTTTGGAAACAAACTTCACTAGAAAGTGGAAACTCAAGATTACATAACTTGTCAAAACAGTATTTTAATCATGCAACAAAAACATCATACCATGCAAATGCAAACGATTCAACATCGTTATAAAATCTAAGCTCTTACTGTTAAAATCAAGAAGGGATAATACGGTCATGTCATCTTGGTATTTAAGTTTCTTATCATGTATCATTCTATTCCATACAGAAGTTCCTGAGAAATAGCCCTGACATTAACGTTGCATTAAATACTATTAATTTGTAAACTGGAATCGCCATAACCCATAACTCTGTGAACAATCTTCAAAGCGGAATATCTTGACAATAGTTTCCTCTTAGTATTGAAGTTTCTTTTACGTTTTACCAGTACTTTTCGTGAAGTAACCCAGGCAATATTGCACTAAAATATATGCAGCAATAATTAAAGGACCATATTAAATACCAAAGAAATCACAGAAGCAGAATATCCTGATAAAACGAAAACGCTCATCTGCTCCTGGTGCACTGTATACTACTAGTAGGAATTATTAAAAGGTCATACCTTTCCAAAAGAATTATCGAGGAAATATGGTCTGATGTCGTTCTAATTTTATTTAAGCTTTAATTGAATTACATCCACTATATGCACTATAACCACATATTCTAATTGCAGCTATCTGTGCAGGCCCATAACTTCCAGAACGCTTAACGAATCATCCTAATGTCATGTATGCCTACCCAATGACATGGTACTGAAGGTTCGCATTAAACATCCTAATGTCATGCATGCCTACCCAATGACATGGTACTGAAGGTTCGCATTAAACATCCTAATGTCATGCATACCTACCCAATGGCATGGTACTGAAGGTTCGCATTAAACATCCTAATGTCATGCATACCTACCCAATGGCATGGTACTGAAGGTTCGCATTAATTTTTTATTGGATTCCTGCTAGTTGGTGCTGAGCAATAGCCAATACGAAAATTGCGTACCATATAATATTTGCAGCTATCATCAAAGGTCGATTACACCAAACTATGTATTATGTAAAACTTTAAATATGAAACTAGTAACTCAGTACATATTTGTTTCAATCATGATTATTTTAGATTCATGTTTAACACACGTAAAACATATTCATTACCCAAACGAAATCTACATTTTCAAAGCTTATCAACAGGAAGTAAATATAGTGTCAATGTTCACTTACAATAAAAATTCCCCGTAAAAAACATTAAACACTGCATTACTTTACAATTTTCACAATATATGTCATTTTCAAAGATATGTAACCTATACATGTGTCCACAAGAGCCAACAATTCCTTTTTTTTAAACCTTTAAAATGTGCGTTAGTCATTTGTACCACACTGCTTCGTCTGAACATTTTCTCGTTGTTATTTGTTTTGTATAAAAACAGAGTTCTAGCCACTTATATTTTCTTCAGCCTAGAGATCGGCGGACTTATATTATAATTGGATGTCGAGGCTAACATAACTTACATTATCATTAAATGAAATAGTAGGGGTCTCATGGGCATCACAATAATAATGTATCCACATCAACTTTTGATTTAATCTTGTTACTATATACCGTCATAAAAAACACACTCTAATTAAAATTCACCGACCACACTCAACATAATATTATATATTTGTCATTAAAATGTATGTCTAGCTGTAGGGCTTGAATTTATATATTTTTACATCTCTTTAAAACTGAACGCACATACAGATTCAGCAAATTGTACAAACATTTATTACAATCACAAATATATTCATTATCACATAAATCAAACTTGCATTATCAACTATCAACAAGATTAATATACCTGCCCGTTCATTATGCATGCACCAACAACATTATGTGTTTACGAAAACATCTGTATTATGGCTTATTAATATTAGGTGCAAATCAGTAATAATATGGTAAACAATACTGCAGTGTATTCAAAGTCACATACTTGAAACTTCATTAAAATATTGATCATTATTTCTTTATTTGCAATTCATGTTAAACACACTGGAAAATATCTTTGTTACCTCAACAAAATCTATTGTTGTTCAAGCACATCAATGGCAGTGAATTTTAAAAGTATTTCATTAACAAAACAAAGACCATATCAACATCCAGATTATAAATTTATATTTACACCGCATCTGAAATCAATAAAACTGCAAGTATAAATGCAGAGTAAATAAAAACACACACATATATATATAATACATATCTAAAACGCAACAGCATCAAAAAGGTTAACAATGATATATCATTCCTGGATATAAACATAGCAGATTTTTAAACACTAGCAAAGGAAAAGTCCCAAATCAACAGTTTCAATGTTGGACCATGCTACCATTGTTTCAATGTTGGACCATGCTACCACTGTTTCAATGTCAATGGTTTACAAAATATACATGTAACTGCGACAATGATGTTTCTGAATATGCCTAGTAATTTTAAACAATTCTACGTGGAAGTTTGGTACCAACACATATATTCATTTGATATACAATAAAAACACTTATATACAATCAGTGCTAAGTACGTTAGTGTCACTACTTTATTAAACACAACAACTACCAAACAGTCTCTATGGTGCCATTTTGGACCAAAATGAATTTGTTTTATACAGCTTTCATAAAGGATCATTTCTCACGACTACATTTCAACTATCCAGTCCAAAATAAGAAGATGAACATCATGTTTATAATTTACAATAACAGACATAGAAGAAGTGACCATTCAACTACAGAAACATGACTTAAACACATAAAACGAACCACTAAATAAAGAAGCACGAACTATTTTATGCCACGTAAACAATGCTTTTCGCGGGAAGGCTTTGAGCATTGATGACGGCATCATATTACGTCATTTACAACTTGGTAAAAACGTTAGCTCCGAATGGATTTGTGTTGCTTTGTTTAGTCGATATTATAATTAGTATTCCATTCATTTTATTTGTGTTGGATTAAATACACAATAAATTACCATCGCTGTCTGTTATTCTCTTTTGCCTTGAGTTTAACAAAAGTGAAAGTTAATAATGCTGTTAGTTGATTGTGATAAAACAGCAGTAAAATCGTGTGTGTCAGGATATGTTGAACAATGAGTGATGTGTGAAGAATGCTGTACCGTGCGCCTCTAGGAAGAAACATTTACCGTAGTTAAGATTATGAACTGCTTTTATTAATGTTCTGTTTATTTTATAATTGTATATTACAGACTAGATATATAGATCTATACACTTACACTTTTCTAAATATGCATTCCGATAATTACCGAATTCGATCGCGTGTTTTTGACATAAAAAGTAGCCCGGTTACTAGTATGATACAGAAACAGAAAACGCTAGTAGCGAATACGCTTCCCCGTATCCAAATGTTGAATGCATTATGTATTGCTAACAGACAAAAACAATATGTTTATAATAAAATGTATATATGTACATGATTTCAACAGACAGCCTTGTTTTACAAGTTAACCACTTAAAAATTTGCTATTATTCATTAAATTAATGCTTGTTTGTAAAACGAAAGACGTTATAAGTTGACTATCTGTACTGGTAGATAAATGGGTTCATTCTTTAAATCTTTTTATTTTGATTCAAGCAAATATTATAGACTACTGATACAGGGGATCACAATATCTCATTGTGCCCAGTTAAACTGAAATTCTAAGTATTCTCAGCTACAAAACCATAAACCCGAGGACCGAATTAAAAACAAAATTCATTTAAATAATAGTTCCATACGTCCTCGTCGAAAATACAGTTATTGTATAGTACTGATGTCGTACATAATAACTTTGTTTAGAGAATAAAATAACAGTGTACCTCTTATCACATACAATGGGTAACAAGCACACAATTCAACTGCAAACAATGAACATTGCAATTAAGTTGGGATAAGTTATTAGTATGATTGCAGTATTCACTACATCAAACAGTACATCTGTTCAATATTAGTTTCCAAAAACCATTATTACAATCATAACAGGGTTTTTTTCAATATTAATTTCTTAAGTGAAATTTCATATTCCATGTTAAATTGTAACTTGTTAATGTTGTTATCAAAAATTATAAAAAAACCGTTTGTAAATAACTGTGCAATATTTTAAACATTTCATTATTTCAACAATCCACTGATATTGTAGTGCACCCACAATAACGTAGACATCAAATGATTGGAAAGCCTTTAAAAGCCGCTCTTTTACACAACATGTAACAAAAGACACCCAACACAAACAACAACACAAATTTCCCTTTAACACACACAGTATCGATCAACATGTTACTGTTAATGACCATAATGCAACTTTAAATGCAGCAGGATTTGGAAAAAAGGACGTTTTAAAAGGTTACTCGGGTTATTTCGCCATTTAACAAGTTAAGTCGTGCAGCATTTATAGCTCTAATAAGTCGTTGCACTGTTGCTTTTTCCCCCTCTCTATTTCTCCACTTTACCATGTACTTGAAAACAAATTCATACTTATTGTTTCTATATGCAGGGTTGGCATACAGCTGATTCATTTGCCCATCGCTTAACCCTAGTTGAATGCCCAGCATCCAGTATTCTTTACCAATGGCACTAGCGGCTTTCGATAGATGGTCGTCATCAGCTTTTTTGTTTAAATCATCATCATTATCTATCCGATCTAAGGCCTCTTTGTACCAGTATTTCATTGCCTCTTCCCTTTCTACAGCATGATGAAGACGGCAGGCCCTACATTTCTTTTCACGATTATACATGAAGGCAGTAACCCTGAACAAGCCTTCATTGTGTAAAGACTCTTTCATTTCTGGACATTGAATGTACTCATCAAATGCTGTAGGAGTTCTGGGGATCTCCAGTGATTGACCTACAAAGTTAAGCAAACTTTGCCGAAGAGTGAGTCTAACTTCTTGACACAGTTTGAAGTCAAGGTCAGATATGTCGTCCTTAGAACATGAAGATATTCTTGCATAAATAATATGATCTTTGTACCAGATTGTCAGAGTGTATGTTTGACGAAGGTCAAACACAGCAAGCCCATTATACAACTGGTTCTTGCAATCTTCTTTGCTGATTCGCCAACAACGAATACAGACAGCAACAAGTCTGTGGAAGAACGACGGAGGCATAAATTTTTCACAAAACACAAAACATAAAACAGGTGTTTTTCTGAGATTTCCGGGTGAAGTAAATTTTGATATAGGTGGTGGTGGATTTTTCAGTCGACAAGGGACAATATGAAAATCTAAAAATTTTGGATTCAAAGGTTCAGGTGTTTCAGTTTCATCTCGCTCAAATTTGTGCGGAACAGTGGTCAAATTACTAGCTTCTTTGGCGTCTTCCAGTTTTACTGGTTTTGCCATAACATCAAGGTACTCCATATACTTGATAACATCTACTCGGTTGTCTCTTATATATGGAGGGCTATTGTCCATAATTTCATTGAGAACTTCTGGTTTAAGAATTGCGAGTTCCTTGTATTCTTTCCAACCTTTTAAAAGTCTGGGGGTTTTTCTTACATGAGTTATAAAGCACTTGAAGGCTTCGATGATCCACTGAGGAACAAGAACAACATATTGCTTCAGTTCATCTGTGTTAAAAAATAAGATATTTCCATGCTTATGCTGTAGTTCCAAAAACAAGGTCAGTTCATCTCCACTTAGTGGGTGTATGTTGGATCGGTTTGCTTCTTCAATCGCTGCCATGTGTATTAGATGTTTTCTTTCATCTCTCATTTTGTCAAGGGACTGTTCCATATAAATCCATCGTACAGGACACTTTTCACCCCAATAGTTTTGCCTCTCAGCCAAATGTTTGATTTCATTTCGCAACTCATGAAATACAGGATCTTCTGGAGATAAATTGTTCACCAGAAATTTCCGTTTATAAATATGTTTTAAAACCGGCGAATCCTCCTCAAATGCGCTCAGTGCTTCATCAAAATAATCATCATTATTATCTTCTTTATCTTTATCACTAGCGTCCATTTTGTCTCTTCGTGTTCCAACTAAAATGACAGTTGGGTTTACTGTCCCTGACATGGACTTATAACCACTGTACATGTGGATTGCATTCAACCAGAACTTAAATACATCCAAGTAAGTACAGTCTTTAACCAAACCACACCATGTTCCACTTTTGTCTTCTTCTTTTACATATTCATCCAAACGTTTCGTCCTGTCCATAAGGACTAAGTATATGGACCTCTTATTCAAGAAGAACTGATGGGTTGAATAGTAGAGAGTTTGGCCTGCGAAATCACAAACAGACACAGTTGTCTCATTCTTTGATTTATCAGACGAAGTCTGCTTTTTTTCTAAAGGTTCTCTGTTGGTTTCGTTAAAGTTCTGGGCAATTGGTAGGCATATTTTCATTAACTCATCTCCTTTATGTTCTTCAAAATTTCTTCTGATGGTTTCTAATGGTTGGCTTTCAGCTTCTATATCAGATGGTTCCACTTCAACAGGCAAAACGTCAATGCTTTCAGTTTCATCTGTAGCATGAGTTGCTGAATTGATGTATTTCGGAATTTGGTTGGCCTGATGACTTAAAGCACTTTCCAACCTACCTTCAAATTTGACACGCTTTAGTTCTTTATCCAAACACCAATCTCCATTTTCCATCAACTTGCACCTATACAGATCAATACCTTCAGTACTAAGAGGTTGTTTATGTTTTTCTCCTCTCAAGTCTTTGATCAAATTGTTTACAAGGGATGTTTTTCCTACACCAAACATGCCTACGACCATAAGGCGAATGTTCTTGACTTCTTCTTGTCCATCTTTAAGAGCTTTAGAAAAAATGTAAATGGCTCTATCATTCATTTGTTTGACATCACTCGGAATCTCATCCAAGTTTTCCTTGTCTATGGTTGGCCCAGCAGCATCGAGATCCTCGTTGTAAACCTTCTTCATTACATATATGGCAACTTTTGGTTTCTCCCACATATCAAACAGGACGTTAAAGATGTCTTCGGTCTCACTGATTGAACACTGTATTCTCGATCCTAGACCATCGAAAAACGATATTACATACTCTCCCAAAATAGAGTCACGTCTTTCGTGAACTGATTCATGCGCTATGTTTTCGACAATTCCTTTTAATAATGATTTTCCCTTCTGTTCTGTAATTTTATCAGCCACTAATTGTAAACTTTGAACAAGCTCAATTGTTTGGGGATCAATTCCATCACAGTCGCCAACAACTGGATAAATATCTTCTTGGCCGTTCCCTTCAGCCATTATGTGGCACACCCTGAAAAACAATTTCAAAATAAACTGTGTATGATAACTTCATTAAACATTTAACAAGAGTGCTATAGTAAAACGGAAACAATGCCCTGCTCCCTGGCGGCCACGTTGTTTGAAACGAATCAATCTAATTTCAAGAAATGTGTCGAAGGACCACGGACTGCGCATGCCAACTAAGTTTAATATGCGTTATTAAGATTCGTGTTAGCATCTTTGTATATATTATACAAGAAGTCCAAAACGCTAGTATACATGACAAATCCATTTAAAATCTTCAATTAAGGTCTCCATTATGTTTCAAAAATACTGGTTGCTGATTTGCGCTGGTAAATAAAACAATTGCAGCAACTGTGGATGCTACAGCTCTTTTGATAAACATAATACGATTTTTTACGTAATAAAGGGCCAACAATAAACCAATACCTACGAGAAAATTATTGTAGGTGTCCTACACACTCACCTATAAAAATAATACTTCCCAAGTAAACCAATTCTGGAGGCTAACGGTTTCATTGTTTTTGAGAACAGATTTGGACCTAAACGAAAAAACGTCTAAATACGAATTTACCCACGTCAGCTAGATTACTTCTTTTAAAGACCTTGCAAACGACTGGCTCAATACAGATGCCTGTCCTACATATTTCGTAAGCTGAACGATAGGAATTTAAAACGTTTTATATCAGCGCAATCTAGATAATTGATTATGATGGATATATTGTGCCTAATGTATTAGCAAATTTACATCTCCTATACAGGCATCCGGAGGTACACTGCAATTTGTTGAAATCATGATTATTCTTGACTTTGTTAAGTGTTGCCTCATATTTGGGTTAAATATACTTAATCCTACCACACTATGCCTAATATAATCTAATAATTTTTCTGTTCTCTTATAGATAAAGGCTAACAGAAATACATTTTATTTTTATTTTTTTATCTAGAAAAAGCATTTTTATTAATGTGAAACATTAAAGTTTTATCAATAAGTGTAAATAATTGCCTGATTTAAGCTGATGAATTTGCTGTCCTCTGATAGACAAGGCTAAAAGTTATAGATTTAATTGTTAAATCTAGGAATGCATTTTTATTAATATGAAACATTGAATTATCATCAATTACTGACGTGAAAAAAAGGTGTAATCAGTTTTGTTCTATTGTCATTCTATTACAGATTATGATTGGCTCACTCCAGTTGACAAATCGCTGAATTTATGTTAAAATGTATTAGCTTAACTAATTACTTGAGTCTGTCGCAACCAACATCTTTATGTCATTTGTTTATTATGATTACAACTTCATACTGTTTTCTTCTAGTTTTACATGCTTAACTGTAATATTCACCCTCTTTCTTTATTTCAATGGAACCGATAAGTTGACTATCCTAAATCTCCTTGAAGTGTGTATGGACATTCTTCTGTTTACTACATTTGGTATGACAGCTGCTTACATGTTTATCTTCTTCCTGCTTCGTATATCATCACTAACAACATAGCGAGGGCGGTTGTCATGTCTAACTTACGCATCAGTTACTTCTCACCGTTATCTGTAACACTACGTTATCTCATTATAATCTTCAATAACCCCATATTTGCTAAATCATCGGCTCTGAACATTGAAGCTATGTCTGAGTGCCACTTGTCAATACAGACTCTTGTACGAGTCTATCCAGTCAGTCAGAAAGTAATGCGAAATTACATTTTCTTATGTCGCATTATCTCTATTGTGCGCGTGTCAACATCTAGTGTATGGGTGGGTACATTGTTTACTACTGAACTTATCTGGAGATGTCCATCCAAACCCAGGGCCATCAACAATTGATTCATCACAGTCATTGAGCACCAATGCTGTATTAAGTATGTCTGGTCTTATCAACTTTTCTCACAATATGTCAAAAGTACATGACAATGTACAAAATTATTCTACATAAACTAGATCTTCTCAATGCAGATCTTGCATCATTTGACATACTTACTTTCTCAGAAACTTGGCTCTCTGACTCGATCAATAACGACCAGTTGCTAATTCCAGGTTTTAGCGTACCTGTCCGTCGCGATCGGCCGAATAATTCCTATGGCGGAGTTGTTGCATACGTTAAGGACGGTATACATTTTGTTCGTAGACTTGATCTCGAAAAAGTATAGGAGCATTTTGGTTAGAAATTTGATTTCGATCAAATAAAAGATTACTAATTGGTGTTTTTACAGACCATCAAATTCAGATAGTAACTATTTCAGTAAAATTGAAGACTCGATTGGACTTGCAAAAGATACGGGTATAAATGACATCATAAACTTGGGTGACTTTAATCTTAAACTCAGTTGGATTTGGTAAATTGAAAAATCAACTCCATCTCGCAGCAATTTGCACTAGAGCAATGCATACAAGAACCCACCCACTTTACTGAAAATTCGGTATCTATTATTGATCTCATATTTGTCTCAAATACAGATTCAGTCATTTCTTCTGATGTAGGTGAGCCATTCCTAGATCAAGCTACTCGGTATCACTGCCCAGTGTTTGTCATTCTTCAATTCCAAAACCATCTTTCCTTTCTTACACGCGTAAAATTTGGAAGTATGACTTAGGTGACTACGATTCCATTCGGACACGACTATCAAATGTTGAGTGGAAAGACATTTACAGTGAAGATATTGACTCCTTCTCTAAAAATCTTATTCAAATTTTACTTAATACAGCAACCAATTGTATATCCAACAAAGAAGTCACTGTTCGACCAGCCAAACCCCCATGGCTTTCCCCAGAAATTAAATTAACTATACGGAAACGAAAGCGAGCGTTCAAGAAAGCTAAATCAGCAAACACCCCTTCTAATTGGGCTATTAACTTATTTGCAGATGACACTAGTCAGTTTGTAGTCCTTGACTCTCCTAATGCTGCCGCCGCCATTTTACAAAGCGAAATTGACAAAATCGTAACACGGGCCAATACGTGGTTAGTGAAATTCAACCCACTAAAATCTGAATCACTGGTCATATCTCGAAAAAGGGACAAGCCCCTTCATATTCCTTTGCATATGTACGATGCTCCCATTCCTTCAGTAAATAGCCACAGGCATCTAGGCGTAAATATTGTCAAATGATTTAAGCTGGCATCAACAAATAGAAAGTAACAAATCTAAGGCATGGTCACGTATCAATATTATCGATCGAAGGTCACTTGAAGTTATATACTTCTCCTTCATTCGGCCAATCTTAGAATAGGCTGACGTTGTATGGGACAATTGTACGATGTATGAAAAAATGACTTAGACAAAATCCAAACTGAGGCTGCCCTAACCCCTAACCCTAACCCTAACCCTAACCCTTGACCTCGATAAACCTCGTGGCAACCCGCTGTTTTATTACGGTAAACGCAGACAACAAATATTGCACACACGCTTGAGAACGGACTGTAGCTCTCTAAATAAGCATCTTTATGATAGAAACCTAGTTCCATCGCCACTTTGTCGATGTGGCCAAATAGATAACACCTACCACTTTTTACTTGTTTTCCCACTGTACGAAACATTAAGACTTACGCTAACAACAATTGTTGGAGAATATATAAATGTATCACTGCGCACACTTCTGTATTGGGATGATAATATTTCTCAAAATACTAATTATGCTGTTTTTGATGCAGTCCATAATTTCATAGACGCTTCAGGCAGATTTGTATTAGTATAACTATCGGTTCCTTGCATATTTTCTATTTCATGATTTGATTTCCAGTTCAAATCCTTATTAATACTTAAACATTTTGCTTAACACATATTTCCAAGCTTGTTTAACATTATCATTATTTGTTATTGTATATTATATATGAAAAGACCGTCAGAATATATGTAACGGTCTGGCCTTCTTCTAATGTAAACCTGGCAATTGACATATGCAATACTTATGTATGTCTGGTTGAATCAGTTGGGACCACGATGAACACCACATGAATGTCAAACAGGCACTATTTAATTATTTGGGTGAGTGCCAAATAAAACCAGCCAAACCGGGCTAAGAACATTAGCAAATATCCTTGAAAATCAACAGATGTCAGCCAAACATCGCTAGGCCCCCGTAATTTTGTCTGTGATATCAGTCGAATTTTATTAATCTCTATATGCCGACATATGTCTATAAATTAGGCCCACTAATTAAATACCGGCTTTAATGTAAATTTGGCGCTTCTGGTCCATGCCGTGTCATTCCCTTTAATGATCCGCTTGCATTAACATTCTGACTGTCTCACACATAATGGAAAATAAGGTGTTAGTGACATGATCTTAGCATTGTTTTAATTATTCTGAGAGCTTATTTACAAGCCGTGCAAGTTTGGTGTGAAGTTTCAGCTGAATATCTGCAGTACTTAACATGACGTGCACGCATACCTTAACCTGAATTTTCTACGGCATAATTCTGATTGCAGATTAGAGTAATAGGCCTGGGTTAGTGACCTAACATTATGACCCCGAAGACTTGTGTGAAATTTCAAATGAATATCTGTAGTAGTTACAGAGATACATCTATACTTGATGCACGCAAACCTTATCCTGGATTTACTTAGTACAAAACGGGGCATAATTCTGCTAAATTGCAAGTCAGAGTTATGGGCCTTGGACACTGATCGTATATAATTATCGTAAATACATGTGTGAAGTATCAACTGAATATCTGCAGTAGCCATAGAGATATGGAGTTGTTACACGCAAACTTAAACCTGAATTTTTTTAAGTACAAAAGGGGATAATTCTGCTAAATTGCTGGTCAGAGTTATGGATCTTGGTTAGTGACCTTACATGATGACTCCGAAGACATGTGTAATATGAATTTGTTGCATCCAAACCTTAATCTGAGCATTACGCCGACGCTGACCACGTCCGTTTTGCTGTTCTTTTCTCAGGAAAATCGGGCCATAACTCTGGTGTTTCTGGACAGGCCTGACCCATTATCGAAAAAATCCGCGATGTTATGGACATTCACAAACTGTGCAAGTTTTGCCAATATTAAATGAAAAGTCTGTATTGCAAGACAGTCTCCCAATACCAATAGCTCACCGATCACTTTGTGCTCAGATGACCTAAAATCTAAGTCGATCAAAATTCGATACAGAACTATGTTTTGGTCCTACACACGTCGTATACAACTACTTTTTCATATAAGACTTTTCAATTTAATGTTGGATGTTGCTTCCCAATGCAGACAAAGTCCTATATTGAATTGTGCTTTTACGTTGATATGACAGCATTATATCTCAATAGCAAACTTACCTTTTGAACTCAGGGCGTTATCATGTTACCAATGTGCATTAACCATGAATGAGCTTATTGTGGTAAACACAAAACACAGTAGTAGCAACCAATGATCTCCTTGGTGTAATTTAATCTACGTTTTAAAATTAGCTAACATAACTTTGTGTTTTGGTGTTTTGTAGACATATTTTCCAGACACAACAGTTAGTAACTCTCTTTTTTTTGGTCCAATCTTGACAATATTCTAATAGTCTGAGATATTATGGTCATAAACATACTGTACAAGATTGGATAAGATAAGAAAAATGAAGCCTCTATCCTGAATAAAGTTCATTTTGTCTACAAAACTAATCCGGTTGTCATATACAAGTGGACACTCGTTAACGTCGAGCTCTCTCAGGGTCAGGAATAATATAACCCATATGTATAAATAGCAGTTCTATGTCGAATCAGCGTCAAATTAAGTTATGACCTTGAGCACTGAATTAGAGTATTAAGAAAACAACCGTGAACGCCTCCAAAAATATGCAGTTACGTGAAGATGCCTGGCTTATTAAACCATATAATACAATTTTAGTGATTCAGTGAGAAGCTTAGAATATATAAATAAAGTCTTTATATCGAAAAAAAGTGTAAATTCTTACTTAGTCCTCACGAGTTGTATTCATTATTTTCCTGTTCAGTTTCGATTTCAAGCAATTCGTGTTTGAGGCTACACCACACTAAACGTCATTGCAAAATCAAATGTGTTCTTATTTCGTTTGTTACGGATATATACAGTCTACACAGTCAAATAACTTAATATCAACACAAATATGCAGATAATTTATTTAATTACAATTTTGTATGGCCACATAACAATATTTATGTCATTGTATTGCGATTTTATATAGGTCGGAATAGTATCATAAAGTACAGCATTAAAGAATAGTATACATTTGTTTGTTCATATTATCAGCTAATCAAAGCCGTCCGTTCACACCACAGGACGCTTATCATTCCTTTGTCTGTTGTTCGCGTGGGCAGTTGCCTCGCCATTTTTGCAGTCGAATTTATTTTTATTAACCACCGCCACCCCTCCACTACCCAACTGCTACGTATTGCTTTATGTCATTCTTAGTTCTGCGCCGTTAGGCGAAATTTCTAAAATAGCATTCATGCTTTGGGGCCTCTGCATCGGACGGTTTGTTGTCCGTCCATTGTATATGTGCCAATTTTCTTTCATATAATTCTTGTGTATGTACCATTGATGTATTTATAATATTGTCATCGTTGTTTTCATGTCTGGCGGTTTTTTGCCCGCCCAGAAATGTCATTGCCTTGACGTAATACGTTATGATATACATATTGTATGTGATAGTTATTGTTTTTGTATATCCATGTATATATTATGTTTTTAAGGCATTTTAAATAAATGCCCATTTTCAATATCCATGTTTTCAGTGTGTTTATTTCATGACATGCGAGTTCGACCTCGTGTTAGTAACTTATTATTAATAGGTGCTAAGATCAAACATAAAATGTAATCATATATATAATTTGACACATATTTAATAAGACACATGTCCGTATTTTAAGACTATTTACGAAAACGATGCCTCCCAAAGTGTGAATGGATATAAGTGCTGATTCCTGGCGAATGCATTAATTTTATTAAATAAACGTTACTAACCATGCATTATAAAAGCTAGATACCATGTATGAATTTGTATCGCCCAAAAAGTGGAAATACTTACTCACTGGTCATAATGTTTATTAATAATATTTTGATTCAGTTTCGTTTTCGAAAGTTTGAAGAATCGTAACCACCTGGTCTATTCTGGTTAGGCGAGATACGCTTTACGTTCTGTTTCCGGAAGTGGCGGATGTGATTTAATAGTGCGTTGAACGATGCTATAATCCTAAACACCACGTACGCTAGCATCGGGTGGCCAACTGTAGACTGAATAGTTAAAAACGATTTACATCTATTAGTAACTATTAACGACCTATTAATAAGGACAGAATAAAAAACAAAAACATGCATAATTATGTACATCAATTTTTTTGTCCTATCACAACAGTCGAATCGATCGGATACAATGACAACGCATCGTATAAACTTTAGCTTTATCCGATAGCAATTTTAGCACATGTTGATTCGATCAATATTTTTAGAACGCTAAGCATTTCACTATGACGTCATACTAAATAATGAAGTTTGTAGTAAACAAACACCCAGTGTAAAATTGTGAAACCAAAGTGTTATTTTTTACGGCGTTTGGATGATTAATGAGTATATACTAATAGGATAAATAGAGTATTAAGAGAGTATTAGATAAAGATGAAGTTGATCAAGCTCGGCACAAAATATTTGAGCGAGCCTCGCGCTCATCTGCTTCTAAGCCTCGCATGATAAACTTCATCTTTATCCACTACTCACCTAATATTCTCTATTTATTACATTATATTGGCCTACAAATTATATAGTCTGTAAAACACATACTAGTTAAAATCCATATAACAATTAAAAATTATCACAAAAAGCACATGAGTGCATGTAACGCTCCACTAGCTTATTATGTAAGGAGAGTCAGAAGCAAATGGACCCTGAACACTATGCTACACATGTTTAGGAGAAAAGGTCCATTTCTCTGGCGGCCATGGTCAAATCAAAATAATTCCAAGTATAGTGAACCACCAAACGAACATTTCTGTAAAAATATTTCAAATTCCATGCAGTCGTTTCTGATATGAAGATTTTTTTTGGTTTTTACCCATATTAAGAAAAATGGCCCTGCCCCCTGGCGACGATGTTGTTCAACAGAGCGGTACCATTTGAGCAACTTTGAAAGTCTTTAATATAGTCATATAAGGAAAAATGTACCCGCCCCTTAGCGATCATGTTTTTTTTTCAACTATGCGGAACCATTTGAGCGCCTTTGGCAGAGGACCACCAAGAATCAATTCTGTGAAATTATTTGAAAATGTACGCAGTGTTTATGAGGCGATGTCGTTAAAAGATCTTTCTGTTTATAGCTTTGACAGCCATGTTTTTAACTGAGCGGAACTATTTGAGCATCTTTATTAGAGAGCAACCCAAGAGACATTGTTTGTGAAATTATTAAGAAATCCATTTGAGCAAATTTGCCTTTGTTCACCACATAATTTCACGTTCAACCTCTTTATAATTTTAGGTTACAATTAAGTAACTGCAAATTGTTTAATATCTTCGTACTATGACTAGTATCTAAACTCGTAAAAAATGTGTATCCATCACAACAATGAAATTAGTGAAAAGGATGCTTCCCCCTAAGGCCATGTGCCAAATATTTAAATGAGAAGGGCAGATATATCTTTAGAAACAAACAAATAACGAGAACTGCAAAACCACATCAATTGTTATAACAGCATTTTAAGCATGCCATTAACATATCATACAAACAAGCATGCAGATGATTCAGCATGGTTAAAAATAAAAGGCCTCGCTGTTGCAATAATCGCGGAGTTGTAATACAGTGATCTCATCCTGATATGAAAGTTTCCCATTACGTATCATTCTATTCCATACAGAAGTTCATAGGAAATAGCCCTGGCATAAACAATGCATTAAATTATATTTGAAACTTTAATCAATTACTCATATCTCTGTGAACAATAATTAAGGTGGAACATTCTGACAATATGCTCGTCTTCTCCGAGTATTCAACCAAGTTTCATTGAATTTCTGCCAGTAGTTGCTGTGATGTGGCCAAGACAGTCTAGCCTCGTGCGTTATAATTCAAGAGGGCCCTAGGACTCTCACCGGAGACCTTGTAACCCAATTGGAATTTGCATCCCGAATCGTGGCTTATTTTTATCCCATGGGCATACTATGAACAAACCTCTGGGCCTTGCGGTTTCAGGTAAAGATTTCTTAAGTAATTTTGCTATTTAAGTCAATATAAAACATGTGACCGGCGTGCCACCAGATTTGACCGCAGGGGCATTATTTGAACAATCTTTGGAGTGGACCACTATGCAATATTACGTACCAAATATAGGAAAGTTGTGGTCTTTGCCTTTTCAGAGGATAATATATTGGATAATATATTTCAAGTCATTTTGCTGTTTAAGTCTATATAAACCATATGACCCCAGGGTCATGCCCAGATTTGACCCCATGGGCATTATTTGAACAATATTTGTAGACGACCACTATACGGATGTTACATATAAAATATGAAACTAGAGAACTGTTGAAAGTTTGACCTGGAAAATGTTCGACAGTTATAGTGGAACATGAACCTTTATTAAACATTGTTGTAATATGAATCGTGTTGAATTCTTCGTTTTGCCACCAGACGGACCGGCATTACATTGGTGTCAGAAGTGGGATAAAGTTTAGAAAACAGACCCACTATAACGAATTTCTTTGAATATAGAAATATGAATTTGATAAATGTTGGGAAATTTATTACAAAATTTTGGCGAACATGTTAATTTATTTTGTGACAATGTTCTTGCATAACTGATGACAACGTTTTGTGCTGATGACTGTTTATTCCATGTTTTGAGAGATCTGTACATTGAAATGAACACAAAACACTTCGTTGTTTTATTTATTATTACAAGAAAATATGAATCTTCTGCTGTTGCATCCAGTCACGCAGCGTTGACTGAAATAGAAACAAAGACAATCTGAATTATACAAAGAAGCTGTTTACTTTTTTTCAATATTTGTACAAGTAAAATTGTTTATTTAAGAATGGAAACGAGATCTCATAGATTGATACATAATCCCAGATTTAGTGATAATAGTGAGAACAGAGATACTGATAGTAAACAAAGCATGTCTCAGTCGGATGGGAAGTACAATTGTTTATGAAAATACTACAACAGGAGCTGGTCAGATTGTAATCAGAGTCCTGATAATTCAATTAACGAGCAAATTTTATCAAAATTGACAATGTTGGATACCCTATGCAGTCGTATAGAAAATATGGATTCAAAACTTTTGATTTGCAATCCAGACTTCATGAAATTGAACATCCTGATAAAAGAGATATCTTAATTTTGCAAGAAATCACTCTGATGTCGGACAAACACAATCTGCACCACACATTAGAAATGATACATTTACTAACAGCAATATGAGCAATAATGTTCCTACTCAGTTTGGCTCTTACAACATGGTTCCAACACAAAATACTTTCCTACCACCTTTCAAAAATAACATTTCAAACCTTTTAATACTGAAACCTCAAAATTATAGTGGTGATGATGATTTGCAAGATTTTCTTACTCAGTTTGCATTGACAAGTGACCAATAGATGGTCATATACAGAAAAGTCTTTGTATTTGGCAACTGTATTAACAGGCAATGGTACGTCACTACTTTGTGCAATGACTGATCAGGAGAGAAGAGATTATCACAGTATAGTCGTAAAATTAAAAGCACGCTTTGGTAACGAGCATAAATCTTAAGTGTTTCTGACCCAGTTGAAATCTAGGGTTAGGGCCAGGAATGAAACCATCCCTGACTTAGCTCAGTCAGTTAGAAAAATGACTAGACAAGCTTACCCAACTGCAAACATTGAAGTCATTGAGGCGTTAGCTCTCGACAGTTTTATTGATGCTTTAGATAATGCAGATATCAGACTTAGGCTAAGAGAAGGTAGTCCTAAAAATATTTTTCGACGCAGAACAAATCGCTGTGAAAATGGAGGCTCACAGATTGGCAGATAAACAAAGAAATAGACCAGTTTTCAATGTACAGACAAGTTACGATAAAGATAGAGTTAGGAAAGAATTTACACAAACACCACCTCAAACGGTAACTCATAACAGTCACATGCCAAATAATCAAAATTTTGGTAGGTGGGGGCCAAAACCAAATAGTGATAGAAATAGGAAATTTGATTAACCTTCTAGAGACAACAGACCCAAAGAATCAATCTGGAAACAATAAAAGACAGAACAATAGTTTTCTGGGTAACGAAAAGGGGTCGAATTGGAGGGATCACAGTTCGGCAATAAAACAGCGATCCCAGATTGCATTACATATCTTGGGATCAGAACATTGCTACTTTTTAAGTACAAAATTAGGTGATAATTTGTTAGCCATGTTAGTAGACAGTGGAGCAAATGTTAGCATTCTTAGTAAACAAACTATTGAAAATTTACCTTATTTGGTTAAACCTAAAATAGATCCTGTTAAAACTACTTTGATAACTGTGACTGGAGAGTCAACTCCATTTTTAGGTAAAACTGAAGTTGAGATTGACGTAGGTAACCAAAAGGTAAAGCAAACATTTTTAATTGCCAATATTAAACAAGAAGGAATCTTAGTATTAGATTTTTTGACTGATAATAAATGTGGTTTGATGTTCAGTAAAGGTTACATTGTTTTGCATGGAGAAAGAATACCTTGTTTATGGAATAGTAATAAAGTTGGGACAAATTGTTGTCGCATTGCTGTTTCTGAAACTGTAGTAGTCCGCCGGAGAGCGAAATGCTTGTGTTTGGCAAACCGTTAGATAAGATTGATAGGAAAGGTGTTGAAATGTTAGAAGTTTCACAGAAATTTGCAGAGAACAGTGGATTAATGGTAGCACGTGTTTTAGTCGATCCAAAGGTTGGTAATATTCCCATTCGTATCGCTAATTTTGGGAAAGAACCTCAGAAAATTTATGAAAACACAGTTACTGCTGTATATGAACCGGTAACTGTGGTACAGAATCAGAGTCAATGTAGTGATTCAAGTTATTCTCAGAGTAGTGACGTTCCTGAACATTTGCAGGAAATGTATGATAAGTCTTCTGACAACTTAGATGAGAATTAGAAACTTAAATAAAGACAATTGTTAATTAAACACCAAGATGTTTTCTCTAAAATTCATAGGGACATAGGAAATACTGATTTAGTGACTCATAAAATTGATGTAGGGAACAGTAAACCCATTAAGACATATCCATACAGAATTCCCTTAGCAAAACGTGAGGCAGCACAACAAGAAATTGATAAGATGGCTGCCGATGGAATTACTGAACCTGCTTGTACTCCATGGTTATCTCCTATTCAATTAGTTACAAAAGCTGATGGTTCTCTTAGATTTTGCTGTGATTTTAGGAAGGTCAATGATGTAAAAATTAAGGAAATTCAGCCATTACCAACAATTAAAGACAATCTTGATGCATTAGAAGGTTCAAAGTGTGTTTAGTTGTTTAGATCTAAGACAAGGATTTTGGCAAATATACATTGACAAAGAGAGTAGACCAATTACTGCATTTAGTTTGCAAGGTGGCAAACAATGGCAATTCTGTAAACTTGCATTTGGTCTTTGTAATTCTCTAGCAGTGTTTACTAGATTGATGCAAATGACATTTTCAGATTTAATTTGGAAAACTTTAGTACTGTATTTAGATGACATTAATGCGATGGCGCGTACCTTTGACGAAGCGGTTGTAAACATGGAAAATATGTTTATTCGATTGAGAAAGGCAAATTTGAAACTGCACCCTAAGAAATGTAAATTGTTCAGGCAAATTTGAAAATGCACCCTAAGAAATGTAAATTGTTTGAAAGACAGGTTACTTTTCTTGGTCATGTGATCAGTGATAAAGGAATTTCTACTTGTCCAAAGAAGGTTCAATCAGTAAAAGAATGGCCAGTTCCAAAATCAGCAAAGGAAGTTAAAAGTTTTATAGGCTTGGTATCTTTCTATAGGAAATACATTCACAATTTCTCAACAATTGCAAAGCCTTTGCATGAACTATCAGAAAAAGGTGTAAAGTTCATTTTGTCAGAAAATTGTCAACTTGCGTTTCAGAGATTAAAAGATGCCTTGATAAACAGTCCTATTTTGGCATACCCCACCCGTACGGATAAATTTGTTATTGATGTTGATTCATCAAATATCGGTACTGGAGCAGTTTTGTCTCAGATACATAATGGACAAGAAAAAGTCATTGCTTATTATTCTAAATGTTTTTCCAAACAGGAAAGAAGTTACTTTGTGACAAGAAAAGAATTAAATGGTGTTGTTCTTGCTATAAAACACTGGCATCATTATTTGTATGGTCAGGAATTTACTGTAAGAACTGACCACGCAAGCCTTAAATGGTAAATGAATTTTAAAGACTTGGACGGACAGCTGTGTCATTGGTTGAATATTCTTTCAAACTACAATGTCACAATTGTTTACAGGCCAGGAAAATTGCACTCTAATTGTGATGCACTAAGCCGTAGACCTTGTTATGATAGTAATTGTTTGCATTGTGAGAGAATTGAATCAAGGTTTGCAGAACAAAACAAGACTTGTGCTAGAAAAAGTACCAATTCAAACCAGAATGTAACTGACAATTCAAAAAAGTGCAAGACTGACAAATTGTTTTTGCAAAGGGCAATGTCTTGTAGCGAGACTAGATTATTACCACTGATTATGGCAATGTTGTGTTTACTGATTTTGAGAGATCCTATGGTAATGATGGTTGTTTGTGTTTTGTTTGTAAGGAATGTTATAGAATTAAGTTCTGGTGTTAAAGAGACCAGTTCAGGGTCAGAGATACACTCCATATTTACAAATAAGCCAAAAGTAGTACAGAATTTGAAGACAGCGATTAAAGAGAAAGTCAAACCCCCTGATAATCGTAAACGAGAGTTGGTGAAAGTTGTTACAAAGCAGGCTTCATCAGATTTAGGACTGATTGAATCACCAGAGTACATTGATAACACTGATGGCAAGAAAAGTAAATCGGAGGCGTGTAGTTTAAACGTTACCACAGTAGATAGTAGTAGTAGGAATTGTACTGTACCTAGCAGAAGTACTGAATCAGATTCCAAGGATTCAGTCAAAGACATGTCAAACTCGATTGACTTAGAGATTTTAGATTTACAGAAATTAACAAGATTACAAAAGGAGGATTCTATACTCAATGTAGTTAGAAATTGGCACTAAACCAGATTGGAATGATGTTAGTGATAGATGTCCAGATGTTAAATATCTCTGGTATAGATGGGATTCGTTGTTATTGAAGGATGATGTGTTGTATAGAAGATGGGAAGACGATGATGGTAGCGTTTGATTTGCAAATAGTTGTTCCAAATAGTCTTAAGAAATACATTTGTATTAGTTACAAGACAGTGTTACTGAAGGACATTTAGGTGTAAAGAAAACTTTAAAAATATCAGAAAATGGTTTTTCTGGATCGGATTGCGGAATGATGTTGAAATGTGGTGTAAGAAATGTAGTCAAGAATAAAGCTCCAATGAAACAGTTAAATTTTGGTGCTAGATTGGAAAGAATTTCTATTGACTTTGTTGGTCCTTTTGCCCGTACTAAAAATGGAAATAGATATTTGATGGTTGTGGTTGACCAATTTACAAAATGGACAGAATGTGTTCCACTTCAAAATATATGAACTGTTACAGCTGCAAATGCTTTGATAGAAAAGGTATTACAAACATTTGGTATGCCTTTATCAATTTATACTGACCAAGGTGTTCAGTTTGAGTCAAATTTATTCAAAGAATTGTGTAATCTATTTCGGATTCAGAAAACTAGGACTACACCATATCGACCACAATCGAATGGTGGAATTGAACGGACGAATAGAACAATTACTAGCATGTTAATTCATTTGTGTCACAATTTCGTGACGACTGGGATCAATATGTACCTTTCTGCTTGATGGCATACAGGTCATCTGTTCACTCTGCTACTGGTCACACGCCTAGTTTTTGGTCATCCTTCAAGATCTGAAAATAAACTAAATGACAATTGCACTGATTACATAAATACTCAAAGACATAAAAAGACAAAGCTCAATGATGTACATGATTTTGCAAGAAACAGACTTAAAATTTTAAGTGATGTAATGAAAAAGAACTACGACTTAAAAGTCCATTTGCATTCCTATAACATTGGTGATAAAGTTTGGTATTATAACCCACAACGAAAAGTTGGTCATTGGAAAACTGTACGATGTTTTGTATCGAATCCACATTAACAAAAGACAAAGATCTAATGTTGTACACCATGATAAGTTAAAAAAGTATTTTGAAGGAAACTATTAATATGATAATGAATGCAAAGTATCTAAAATAATCTTTCATTTCTCTTTTTTATTTTCTTTTCTTTATCGTTGCAGAAAGAGTATACTTGTCTTGTATGTGGAGACATTACCTTTCCCACTCGTATGAGATGCTACAACCACGTCATTGAGCAACATTCAGGTGTTTCGTGGAAATGCGTCAAATGCTTCAAGGTCTTCCATAGAAATACGCCAAGCAATGGTCCATGCCATAATCGGAAGGAAGACTATGTCCGCTTTGTTCAGATAACTGGTGCCAGAGGTGCCGATGCAGAAAGGGTACTGGAAGAGTTTAGGTTGAAGGTACCATCCCTCATCAGAGGTAGTAGTTATGAGGCAGCAAGGAGGGTCGCAACGAGGCCAGCACCAGTGTTTTCTGGCAAACGAGAGCAGGAAAGCCAGAACCAGGAGAACTGGAAACGTAACAAGTTGTCAGACAGTTCCTCATCCAGCGGTGCCTCTGACGATGAGTCGAGCAGCACATCATGTGTATCCTCCCTCCAGGATTGTGAACCAGACAATGTGGAGGTCAGTCCACCTGAAAAGGAAGAAATTAAAGTGATCAACAAGGTGGAAGTCCAGACTCCTCCCGAGGAAAAAGCAGACAATGTGCCAACAGTAGAGGTCAATGTTGGTGGAAAAATATTTGCAACTACCAAGGACACCCTGAAGGGCACCACAATATTAGAATCAAATTTTGTAGACAGGGATCCAACTTTTTTGGAAATAATTCTAAACTACTTACGGTACCGAAATCAGAAATGCCATATCTCTTTGGACATTCTTCAAAACACAAGAAGGGAGCTGGCACTAATCAGTATGGAGGCTAGGTATTTTGGTCTCCACTCACTCTTGAAGATGTGCGAGGAAAAGCGCGCAAACCTAAAATTATAGTGATGTGAAATGTAAAAAAAAAAAAAAAAACAACAGTGACGTTTAGTGATGTTGGTTTTATTTTATGATGTAACGACAGACTTTTTTTTTTGGTGTTGATGTTTTCGGAACGATAGTGACGTTCAATTGAAAATGGGATAAAACGAAGGAGACGTTTGAAATGGAATGACAGTGATATTCTTTGAAATTGATAAATGATAGAGACGTTGAATGTTTTAACCATTAGGCCACAACAAATTGATCAGTTGTTCTACGGATTTTGTCCAAAAAAATTGGAGTGAGCGAGCGAAATAAAAATATTTTTTTTCCATTTTCGATAAAATCGGAGGCGAGCGAAAAGCGCAAAAAAAAAAAAATCCTATCATGCCCATAGTGTTTAAAAATTACTCCCAAACGCCATCATAACTTGATATCTTGTCAATAATTTCTTCTTCATCCGCTCTGTTCCATAAATTGTTGTCAAAATCAATATATATGTAATAAACTAAGCAACTAATTTCTCCATTTCTTCTTTGACCATGTCCTGCAAAGGGTTTTGTGCAACAAGTCTTCAATAGTGATTCTGCTATTAAATTAACGACCGGCAGTAAATACTAAATAGCCAAATCTTAACTGAAAGAAAGTAGACCTTATACAAGGTAATTGTCATTATCAAAATATATATTTGATACACCAAGTCATTCACTACCAACAGTTTAATAACATGAATATGAAATGTCATACAATAAACACAAAACAATTTAGGAATCACTAGTATAAGATCTGCATCTTTAAATAACACGACGAAACAACTGGATGCCACCATTTTTTTAAACCGTAAACCAGGACTCACACTGGCTCTTATTTTTCTTGAGCCATTTTTTTTTATCGACTCGCAACATCGTTGCGTGTTTCCATGTCAGGGAATAGTTATATCTTACTGTTTTAATTGCTATAAAATTATACTTCACTGTGCTGTATTATATTAATTAATTATGGCATTAACAAAAGCATTAGTATACTTCGATTTTTATATTAACATTTTTCTTAATTGTTCATTGCAGTAAACTTGGATAATTATTTTTTATTTAAACATACACTCTTAAACTACCTATAAGATGTTAACAAAATATATCCATAAATAAATTAAAATTAATAACTAACATAATGACTTGGCTTGCCCTGTTAAATGTACCTTAATATATAAAGGCTGAACAAAATGTACACCAAACAGATACGTTGAATTTATAAATGGCCATGTCAGAAACAACTTATATGTGTGGATATTAGAAGTAAGAAATCAAGGACAAACCGCTGGTCAAAACTGTCCGAAATGTAAACATACCCGATAATCAGTCCATTTGACATAATCCAGAACATCCACATTCACACATCCTTTATCAACAAGATAATCCTTTAATTAACTGTTAATTAACTGCTTATATTACGAGAGCTTGCTAGCAATCTTCTTTAATTAGGCAATGAATGCTGACAAACAGCTCGTTGTGTTTTCACAAGTTTGATAAAACATGATAAGAAATTGCTGAGTTGAAATACACATGGCAGCTGTGCCAGACTGGTTGTTGGCGAGTAAAGGTCTGGGTAAGTGCCTTATTCACGTCTATATCAGTACCAATTGCTTGTTATGATTTGGGTACACCACGAAGACGGCGTTTACCGTAAAATGAGACTCATTAATGAAAACTTCATTTAAAAAAATCGGATGCGGGGCAAACTTGTAGGTGCGGCGCAAAATAAAAATATATTTTTTTTTTTCCGATTTACGATTTTAAGGTGCGGCAAATCAGACAAGCATCTGATCAATTTGTTGTGGCCTTACTTACATTATATGTTTGTTTGATATGTTAAATTGTTAATTGAAATGTTTCAGAATTGTTAAAGATAACCGTTACTGAAGAATTTTAATTTTTTTTAATGTTGCATCTCAGTGACTTTTGTAAATTGTTTGAATTCTTAATATTAAATGCACTTGTTTAATATTGATAGTTTTCAATGAAAACATGATTATTTTTATTGTGTAATATTTTGAGCATTGTTCACTTTGTTCATTAATGATATTGACTAGGTATATTGAAAAACATCTAGTTCTTTAACATTTATTGAAATTTCCATATCTTGAATTTACATGGATTTAATATTCCATGTGATAATTTTTTATCCCTTTATTAGCGATAACAGACGATTTTTTTTATTTTAGCAAAACCTACAAAATTATATACCATTTTATAGGTTATTCTTTCAGAAAACAAAACTGCAATTGAAATTACTGTATCTTGAAAAATAACAAAGTTATGTGTATCAGAAGAAGGTAACCCCCCACATTTCCTTCTGTCAAATATGTAAATTCTGTCAATAATACACCTGGCAATAATTTCTGGCAGTTAAACAGGTTCAAAGTAATCTTTTCATGTCACTTAATGCTTTGTTAAGTAAATACTTCACATATTTTCACTGTCTTACATACATGGTGACTTATAAAAGACAACAAATCATTTAAAATGGAATGAGTATGAAAGCCAAATGCTGGACTGAATCTGGGTAAGACAATGTCTCTAGTACTGCGTAAAAAAGCATTTGGTATTTACAAACTGCAAGTAAAAGATGTTATATATATTTATAAAGCTCAGTTATATGTATTATATATATCTTTAACATGCTTAGTACATATAACATGCTAATTTATTTCAGTATTCGGAAGTGTTTTCATTAACTTTAAAGGCATATATCCGACATCATCTCCAGTTTTAAGACCACTCTTTCTGGAGACCAAAACACAAAGTAAAATATTTTACCTTTTAAATCTGCCAAAAAGATCATGTACTCTTCAAAGTAATAAAAAAATGGCCACAGAAATGTAAATACATGTATTAAACAACATGCAGTCTTGATGAAAGGTGGTCTTTCAATGCAGCTTTTGCTTTAGGAACTTTTTGGAATACTAATTGTTCACTTGTTCAAAAGAATTCAAACCATACCTTGAATACAACAATTAACATAATTTAAATGCTGAAATTTTTTTAAGTATTGATCAGAAAATACTTTAAAAGAACATGGTCTTGATATTATACGAAACACTTTTCCGACAAATATGAACAGTAACAGTAACATCAAACATTAACAAATTGAATACTGAATAGGCCATCTTAGGCAAAATAAAAATAAAATAAAAACTGCAATGCAAAGCACCACAACACAACTTTAAAGACTTCTTGGCTGACCATCTTGGAAACAACCTAACATGAGAAAGACTGTTAATTTCTGTCTTCAAAAGCCACTGTCCCCACTGTCTTGTTTGTACTGTATGAACAGAAGACTAAAAACCAAAGCACAATATCTTCAAAAACTGCAGCAATCCTGAAATTAATATATGCAAAAGCAAATCATGCAATACTTACCAGCATTTTATGAAGTGCTACTAGTATTGCATTTAAGTAAAAAAATCAAGCATGCAGAATAAAAGCTGTTACAAGATTGTTTTCAATGTAAGAATTGTTTTTCAATGTAAGGATGTTTTAAGATTTAAAGAAAAAGAACAACAACAAAGCTTTAAATATTTTTTAAGAAAATATTAAACCTTGTAAGTATACAACATGAAGTCATTCAATTAAACCTGCAGTGACCACTTAAAGGCAATGACAAGGGAGGGAGGGCTCACCCCTCTCCCACCCAGCTACCTTATTTGCAGCTCATTCAAGATATGGTATAGATTAAATTGATCAATTATAAATGAAAATAAACACGACAGGCTTTACATTTCAGTTGTGTACACGGTGGTGATTGAGGATCAATGCTGTGCTATAAATCGAGACAGATTATTTGTCTTGTCAAATTGTTGTCCACTTTCACTTTCAGTTTCACTATCTTCCAGCAACCTAAACATCGTAAATCTTATGTGACATAATTATATTAACAGCCATCTTGCATGCACTAATTGCAATTATTTTGATGTGGTAAATAGTTTGCAGTACCTGTAATATACAATCAAACAACAAAGATTGACAAAGACGTCAAAGTTGCGAGACTGCAATACCTCGCGAAAACTGATAACATTCAGGGGAGATCACTCTTTGCAGTATGACGAACGTTAAGCGGAGTGACACAAAATCAGATTCGGTTGATAACGGGTCGCTATCGGAAACTGACGGAAGAACATGAAGTACCTGATCGACAGTTCATTGAATTAAATGAATTGCGCAAAAATGCGCTAAGATGTAATTGTAAGAAACTGATGTTAAATGGTGGATGGATGCTTATATTTTGCTGGTATACTTGTGCTTTCCAGTGACCATATTGTTTTCATCAGACAAATGGCCAGTGAAAATTGCCTTAATTTGGCGCCTTGCTGCTCTTCCATGCATTAATATACATAATTTATTTTCAGACCAATAGAAAGCGTGTTCTTTCACCTTTCCAATGATGTATAATACATGATTGTAGCTAAAAATAGGCAGGAGTAATTTAGATTTAAATCACATGATCCGTTCGTGTAAACAAAGATGGCAGACGCAAATTCTGTTCAGTACACAACAAAATAGGCAATTTAATAGTGAAAATGATCAACAAAACGCTCATGATTTTCAATTTTATTACTAATATATAAACATTTCAACTTTAATGTCTTTAATTCCATCAAAACAATGACTTTTATGTCCGTAGTTAATTTTCAGCGATGTGATAAAAATGTATGGTTTACTAGCTACCACAGAGTAGTACTCGATTTGTTACCTCCCCTTCTACTTCCGTTATAAACCATGGTTTGTTTAAGTTACAATTTTAACACTACAAACATGAATAAGTTAATATATAACGCATTTTATGTGAAAAAAATAATTATTCAGCGACTAATTGTTGAAATTATTGCATTTAAGCGCGTAATTTTTTTTAATCGGACTTGACTTTAACCGATTTTTTTTTACTTCCGCATTGTCGGATGCCATTTTGGCCAACAGGGTCACATGTTTAAAATCTCGCTGATGACGTATTCTGCGGAATCCCGGGATTTGGGCGGAAAGTACGAAACTTAAAACAGCCTTGCGCACCTGTTCGGAGTGTTTTTTCTGGAAAACATAGTTAACTGCTTTTTTTAAGCGAGTTTTAAGCTATCTGGTGAGGGAAAAAACATGCATATATCCCGTATGTTAAGTGGTTGCAACGATTTATTTTTTAATCATGGAATATGATCATTTTACTTCACATTATAACACGTAAAATTGTCGTCTGCTGCGCATAAAAATGCGCAACCTCATGTATTGTGTCCGAAATATATTAACCGGAAGTAAACAAATCAAACGAAACACTAGCAAATTTCGTGACTTAACATTAAAATCTGATCGAAATGGCACGGAGAAATGAATGTTTGAAATGAAAAGTATGATTTTTTATTGTATTTTAGATACATCCATAATGGCACTGTCAATATTTACACCAGATGGTTTAATAAATTACATGCACTGCATTGGGGCTTCTGATTTGCTTAGTTACACTGATTTTAGTTATTTCAACAAGCCTGAGTTTGACTTCTTTTCAAATTCAAATCGATTGGTTTTTCATTCAGCAAGCTTGGGTTTATTATTTCGTTTTTTGACCAGTTTACCAGCAGAAATTTCAGTTGATTATAATCTTGAGAAAAGCCTTCTGGAAACACAAAGTAAAAATGTTGTGTCTTTTGATGAAAATGGAAATGCAACAGAGCAACCTTCTTTCCAACAGGCACAAGATCCTTGTTGGATAGAACCTATATCGTCTCAAAAGTTCAACGTGGTGTGTCCCCCCAACTGAACTCCAGTCAAAACCACCATCAATCATTTCCAAATGCACCAAGGCAACTAGCCCATCCACCTTTTCATTAGGTTCATGTAGCACAGAGATTTGTTTTAAGAAATCAAAAATTGAAATTAATGTGCAAGATTCTAGTTCCGACGAAATTGACGTTTTTTCTATGTAACACCCTTAGTATAAAATTGTTTTCATTTGTTTAGATTGTTCGCTACATGCAACAGATTGGACCTATATTATATTTATAGTTCTTTCCTGCTGGTGCAGATGAAGTTTCAAATTGTTGATAAGTATTTCAATTATATAACAGCGGTCAGTTAACCTAATCACACCCTTCCTGGGCAAACTGCTTTACAACTACTAAGTGCACATACTAATGCCAGTAACTAACAACTGCCCTGCATGAATCAGAGGTTTGGGTAGAATTGCCATAGAAATATTTATTTGACCGGTCCCAACACAAGTCATGCTTGAAATTACACCCTTATCCTCTGATTTTAAGTCCAGTGCTTTACCAACTGAGATAACCGGTTGGCATTATTTTAATACATATGTAAATTTTGTTTCGCTTTAGTTATTTTTGTTTAGTAGAAATATTATTTCCTACATTTGTTTCATTTGTTTACATTTTTCTTTTGTTTTTTTCAGTTCTATTATATTTAGTTTCCCCACCAGACTGGAAGACCGTGCTAAATATTGTCGTCACACTTGTAATGTAAGTATCAGTTTTTTTTTATGTTCTTCATTTTCAGAGCCATGGATTTGACAAATGACCAAATAGTTTGTAAAATAAAGAATAATGGCTTACTTGAAACTGCCAAGTTTCTACATCCAATGACAAACAATAACTGTTGTCTGACAACAATTATAGTTCAGCTGGAACGAATTTTAAAGAAATTCCAACATTTAAATAAAAGTAAGTCTCGTGTTAAGGGAAAAGATAATTTGGAAAGATTTTTACAAAAACAATATGAATTTCCATCAAGTAAGCAAACTGAAGTGTCCACATCCCATGAAAAAGTTTTCACCGCATATGACAACGTCGAACTAAAGGCTTATGCTTATGAAAAGGTTTCGAATGAATTGGCCACTGAAATAAATCACTTGAAGTCTGAAAAAGATATAATTGAAAGCAACCTATTAAGTACAATTGAAGACAGAGATTTATTAAATGAAAGTTTCAAAAAAAGTGAAAAAAAAATGAAATAAAGCAAAAAGAACTGAAACGAACAGCCAATAGGGAATCCTATTGGCGCGCAAAATTTAGAAAAATTGACCATGAAAAAAACGAAAAAATTTATACTGAAGATGATGACAAGCAAATTATCGACGAACGAAAGCACCTTGAAAATGAATATAGTAAATTACAAGAAAATTTTGATTCAATTTTTGAAGAAAACGAATATCTTAGAAGTATTGTACAAAATGATTCACAAATTGAAAATGTTGAACTGTATGACGAAAAAACAAAGACATATAATACAAAACTGCATATGTGTGTGCATTCTCTTTTAGACAATCATGTGTCATATCAAAACGTGAATTCTGTCATTGAAAGTGTTTTGAAATTAGTCGAGAAAAAACCAAATAAACTTCCAGCAGCCAGTACTATTCAAAATTGGTCTATCGAACGAGGACTGTTGGCTCGAAAGCAAATTATTGATACTTGTCTGGATAAATTAGACACTACACTACACACAGATGAGACCAGTAAATATGGGTCAAAGTGGGGTGCCTTTGCAACTAGAGACAGTGAAGGGCAGTACACACTTCTTGGCCTCAGAGATATGGCAACAAAATCTAGCCATGATACATTGCAAACATTTAAAAACATTCTTTCTGATTTTGACAGTGCATGTTCTTCCGACAATTCTCCAGGACAAAAAATTCTTACAAATATAAAAAATACAATGAGCGACCGTGCTGCAACGGAAACTAAATTTAATGAAATATTGGCCGAATATAGAAATGAAATTTTACCAAAAATCTATGACAATTACAATAAGATGGAAGAAGAAAAAGCAGCAGTGGCAAAAATGAATAATTTTTTCTGTGGTTTGCACACTCTTGTCCACATGGCTGAAGTATCAGGTAAATGTTTGTTCCAAGTAGAAAAAAGTCATTTTGACGATCATGTGCCAATACATAATGTTACATTTAATAAAAGCGGACAGTCTGGAACATTAAGAAGTATTTTCACAGCATGTAAGGCTTTCGCAAAACGAGGTGATCAGAAGAACGGCTGCCATTCTAATTTTGTAACTTTTATTTCTGGGTTTTTGAAATCAAATGGTATGCATGGATTGCCCCTACAACCATTAAAAGGAAACAGGTTTAACATACTCTTCACTAATGCTGGACATGTGTTTTATTTGCATGAACATATGATTTCATACCTTGAAAAATCTCCAACATTAAATGAGCTGTTGAAATCTGTACTGTTTGATTTGAAACAACCGTTTTTTATTGCCGGGTGTAAAAGTTTAGGCCTCATTTCAAAAGTCATTACAACTCCATTGTGGAATGTGATAGAAGACAGAGACATTTCTATAAGTGATATGAATAAAAGGTATGCACGACTGATAGAATTTTTACATGAATCAGTTCAAAAAATAGAAAGTTTTGTATCAGGAAATTTAAAACTTTATGAAGATGTTCCAACTAAAAATGACAAGATTCTTGAAGAGTTACTGAAACCATCCTGCATTGACAATCATGTCTTTACCATCTTATCTGTGATTTTACCAGCAATGGTAACGCTAATTGAAAAACAGTATGTTGATCATCTGCCCGGAGGAATCCATGAAAATCTTGACCTGCAAGAAACATCAAGTGTCGACAAACACAACAAATATCCTGAAAGAATATTTTCATATGCTGATCATATAATGTCCGTCAAACCCAACATTTCAACACTTGCATTAGAATCACACATCACTTTTTCTTTAAATAAAACAGCACAGTGGCTTTCACACAGACAAGATGCATCACAGCTTATTATTGAATGTAGTAAGGCAGTAGGAAAAGAAAGAGAAAAATTCAAAAAAGGGAAGAAGAAATATGGCAACAGAGGCTGGAAAAACAACACTAGGAATTTAAAAGAAAAGAATTATTGGAGAAGAAAAGAGTAGAAAAACTGGAAAAGGAGACAAACGACATAATGTATTATGGTTTGTGGCAGACTGAAGATCAGGTCAACAAAGTAGTAGCTGAATTAAATTCAACAAAACAAAAAGATGAAGCATTGAAAGCACAATTGCGGTTCAGAAAAAATGTATTTAAACAAAAAAGTGAAAATCAAAATGTATATGCTTTCTCCAAGACCGTGAATGGTCAACGATTACAATTAACAGTTGATGAACTTAAAGAAAATCTTATAAAATTAGTTAAGGGTGCATATGAAATTCCCACACCAGAAAGTGACATTCATTTGTTAGTACTGAAAAATATAGATCATAAATGGTTAGATGATGGCAAAGTTTCCTGGTATAAAGGCACTGTAATATCTCAGGTATTAATTAGCATTACAGGGATAGTAAGGCCAACATGAAAAATATATTTGTTTATCATTACCTACAGATAGAACCGAAACATCATATCTCATAGTCATAAGTTGTTACATGGTTTATTTTTAAGATTTAATGTAATTTTTAATTTGGGTTAAGATTAATAAGAAGCTATTATTTATGTCCACTATCTTTAAACTGTACATAGAACTAACCAACCCATTAGTATCAACTTTGGGCAGGCAA
The DNA here is from genome assembly GCA_027627225.1 of Congeria kusceri. NCBI lineage: Eukaryota > Metazoa > Mollusca > Bivalvia > Myida > Dreissenidae > Congeria > Congeria kusceri. Next base: position 66,367,567 of record CM051031.1, on the reverse strand, counting down.
TTGCAAACTAATTATTTTTAAAGGTTGGCCTTATGTACATCAACATCACCAATTGTATAAAACAAATAACTAACTAATGTGTATTTACCCCTTGATAAGTACATTAAACATACTAAAAGATGTCTAACTTACCAGTAGTTTTCAGATACATAAATGCTAATGTTGTTGCTCCTTTATATGGTTTTCATATTTTAATCATTGATCATATACTGGAAATACTGGCCTTATGGAATCACTTTTAGTAGAAATATAATATCACAATAGCATAAAACATGATGCCTAAACTTTGTATATTTACTTTTGCAGGTTCCTGGATATCCGGCCTGGTTTAACGTGCTCTACGAAAATGACTGTGCTGTGTATGCTGTGGAACTCACCAAGGACTACCAAGCTGGTGACGTTATTATAAAGACATAGACTATTGCAGGTACCTGTATTTGATTTTATTGCAGATCAAATAAGGGATTGTTTCTCATGTTAAATGGTTTATGTATGGTTTACCAATTTTATTGGCATTCACGTCGGTACAAACGGCATGGCATTGCAAAGCTGATGTTGGCAGAAATTCACTCTGTCCTTTTTTTATATAGATAATGTTAATATTCAAAGGGTTGTAACTCATTGAAATGACACTTATTTTCTTCATTTTCTTTATTTTAAACATATTTAGATTAAAACTGTTAAATACATATACAATATTTGCATGCTTTACAACAAAATATTGATATGTCATAAAAACTTAATTTTCGGCAGAAAGAATCGTAAATTCCAAATATTCAAAGGGACATAACTCTTCAACGGGTACACCAATTTCAAAAATTCTTTCAGATAATTGATAGGCTCACTTAGACCTTTCTAATGATGTATAACACTACATATATATTGGAAAAAAATTTTTTACTCTGTGGTAGCTAGGTTTACTATGGTGACAGATATGGACTGGCTGAATGAACAAAGCTTTGTTATCGCTACTTTTATTGAATATGGAAATGTTCATTGTGGAAAAAGTTCATTTGTTCCAGGTTTCAAGTTTCTTACAATTAACTGCGTAAATGATCGTATAGATGACATATTAATTGTTGAAATTACCATGAATATAACTGTTTAAATGGATAATGGTGTATGGAAAATGTGTTGGAATGTTTGTTCTGATTCTAGATCAAGTTCACTTTAAACTGAGAAATGTGTCGATTATTGTTGTTATGAAAACAAATATGGTTAAAAAACAATAGATAGTACACTTACCTTTTGAATTCTATGCAAATGTGTACAAAATTCGTTCTCAAATAAGCAGATGTCGACGGAAAAGTTGCAAACTGAAAATGCTGTCGCCATTTTCTCTTCAGATTTCAAATGGAAAGAACCGGAAACGGAAGTGTGGTTTAAAAAACCTACAAGTATAGAAAGTAAAGAAAAGGTTCGGTTACACACTACCATAAAAATTCCGACTTTCTAAACTTCCTATTGGGGACTAATTCCTGTAGGTGGGGGGCAATGCTATGACCTAGACCATTGTTCATAATCACTCTATTAAATTTATTACAAGGTACGTTGAGTACGAATGTAAATCTTTGTTTATTACATCATTATTAATTGCCATGTAAGTAGTAATCAATATATTAATATAATGATATTTTCTAAGCTTATTATTAATGAATTCATTGCATTATAATGATTACCTTCATTATAAATTACAATTATCTCTCATATATTTCGCGGTATTTTCTTTTGTCCGCCATCTTGAATGCTTACTACAATATGACGTCATTCATCGAGAAGTGCGTATGACGTCATCTTACTACGAGTATCAATAGGGCCGAACTGTCGTTTGGCTTCAGTTGCCTTTTGGTCGCTCACTGAAAAGGTTCTAAACGGACAATCAGGTAGATAACTGTTGAAAGTTTTACCTGGACACTGTTTGAAAGTTATAGATTGATAATCGACATGGAACATTTATTAAATAAACATTGTTGTAATATGAATCGTGTTGAATTCTTCATTTTGCGTTTAGGGTTTCGTGGTGTCGGCACCGTCTGACGGCCACCAGACGGACCGGCATTACAATATAATCGTGGAAGGCCACTGATGGACAGTCAGGAACAAATGGATATAATATGTTCATGGATAATGCCCTTTACATATTCAAATGAAATCCAAAGAGAATTATATTGTCAACAAAACCTATACGTATTATCACTAATACGTTGCATATTAGTAATTATTGTTATAAGTATTAAGAGAGAACTTATCAGTCTTAAGGTTATCAATATGGTAATTATTATCAACTTTTGATGTTATCTTGTTTTAAAACAATTCTGAAAAAATACACGCTAATCAAAATTCATCGAAAACAATCAATATAATTGTCAATGGGATGCGTCTATGTCTGCAAGAAATTGGGTATTAAATTTTGTTTTTGCATTTCTTTAGTTAAATTGTGACGTACTGTTACCATTTACAGATACAGTAAATTGTATAAATATTAATTATACTCACAAATATGTCCATCAACCCATAAAATAAACTTACAGTATCTACTTACAACAGAAGTATATATGCCCGTTCATTATACATGTATACACACCAGTATTTGCTCATGTTGATATATGCAGATGGGTTATTAATATTAGACATGAGTCAGTAATAAAATGGCACTACATACGTCAATTTACATACTGGTACACAAGTTGATATGAATAAACACATAATTTAACCAGAGCTGTTGTAAAACAGGTATAGTTCTCTAGGTTAAAGAAAAATTTTAAAATATCAATTGTGGTGCATATCGAATGAAAACGGTCGGGCATAGAAAGCGCGAACTCTTACAAAAGTGTCCTAACTCTGGTGCGATTTGATTGATCATTCAACTTGGCTAAGATATTATGGTCTCAAGCATTTTTATCAAGTTTGCAAGAGGCATTACAATCCAATGGTTTATCCAAAACTTGATGCACTTTACCCAATTATAGTTCTTTAGACAATGGCGATATAGGAGGGAACTCCAATGAAGTAAGAAAAAGAATAAAAATATTGAAATGCAAGTATCCCCCTGGCGTTTAACTTCGATTTATTATCTGCATTATCATTTTGGCCATTCATAATTATTATGTATCAAAGACAATTTTACACCACTCCTAAAATTTTCAGTATGTTGTTGAATTAAACACACAAAAAGTCTAGAGAAATTGCTACAATTGATTGGGCAGTTCCAGGTCACTAAAGGTTAAACCACTGTCTTCATTTTTAATGCACTTAAAATCAGGTAAACCTATACAGACTTTGAATGACAGATATCTCAGTATCAAAATGAATGTTTACAACATCTGAGTATTTAGTTCGCAAACAACGCCACAAGGAATATGTTATCATTTCTGGAACCAGACAATAAACGATCACAATATAATAGTAAGGGCACATGAAAGGAACAATAGATTTTAACACCGTTGCCATCTTATTTATATTTCATGAAGTACATGTACGTGGGTAAAAATATGAACAGGCACAAATCCCTTTAACGTTCATGTCTCTATATATGTTAGAATACAACAACAAATCATTTTATAATTTATCAACGTTGGTCAATGCTAATAAATTTAAAGGTAAAATAACAGTAAACAAAATAAATTGGCAAACATATGAAAGCTGTAAATCAACCAGAGTGCGATAAACAATCAAAAGCACATTCACGCACTATGGCAATTTTCATATCTCAAATGACACAGCCAACTGACGAGGAATTTCCATAAAGCATACAATCACAATAAATGTCTTGAGATATCCCCCTTTAACAATGACGACAGTTCAAGTGACCCGAAATACCTTAGAACACATGTATTGATATTTCTAATGTTTTCTGCACTTTTTGCAAGCAGGACTTTCGTATGTATACAGCACAAAGAATCAATAGGTATGTACCAACTGATATGTGTCAATTTACTTGATATTTCCGATGTTTTATCGCGATGAATGAACCGTAGCCTAGTTTCTGCAACCGGTTTTCAGTTAGCTTTTTTTAAACACGTGTCACTTATAAAAACGCGTTCAGGTTAATTGATAAGCATATAGAGTTGAAACTTTGTTGATTACCTGCAAATGAATTGCTGTTTAAACACCTGTTCGGAATTCACTCCAATAACTATATAGAATAATGAAGAATAACGGCTCTAGAACTCTACAGTTCCTATCAATGTTTTGTAATATAATATCGAGTGAAATGAAGTGCAGACACCTTGCTAATTAATTCATTAAACCAACTTATTGTTATCAAGTATGAAACTTGAGACATGAATGACATTCTATCGTTATCAAAGTGTAAATACTTAATTAATTTCAGTAATGATTTAATTTCGAGGCTTCATCACAGTAAACAGCATTTATCATAAAAGCAATGCTAAATCTAATGTGTTCTAGACTAAAGTATACTTCAAGGATTATCATAAGATAGGGCAAATAACAACATTTTGTACTACACAACTCATTAGCTGAGCAGTACATGGAGGAATGAGTTATGTAGCATCATATATCACAAATCATATTTTTCACACACCTGTGAAGAATAGGATCTCATATGTGATATTTAAGTGTGAATAATGTGATGCGCGATGATCACAGACAAATATATACATTTCAATGCGTAATACTGCACACTGAACTTGCGTGTTGAGAGAAATTAAGAAACAAGAAGAATATGATAGCACAAAGCGCTCACCTGAGTAATGGCAAAGAAGAAGACCATACTGTTATAGCAGGTTTATAAAATTAAGGAATGTGAATAATACACATGTACAGAATGGGTTTTATTTCATACACTCGGCAGTGCAATAGGCTATACATATAATTTTAGGGAGAAGTGACTTCTCCTTTTGCCGAATCCAGGGAGAAGTTTATCGATAACTGACACTGGCGCGTAAAGCAGCTATTTAGCCAATCAATCAATTGAATTATGTATAATTAATTAATTACAAAGACTACCACCTAGTAATGAGAGATAAACACAAAATAGCTTAATAAGTTTTATTGGCATTAGAAACAGTATTTAAAAAAACAAGCACTCATGTTTATGTTTATGACAATTGATACTTACACTTCATAAGGCAGTCACTGGTTCCCTTTAAAATGATGTCATGATATAAAGAGTAAATGTTACATTGTAAATTATTAACGCCCTTGATATTTCTCCTAATAACGCTACGTGTTATACATCGCTCAGGTAGACAAGTAACGGTATTGTACACCACTTGGTTGTCATCAAGTACGTTACAGTTGGTTACAGTACGTAAAACGGTAATAATAACTCTGAATGACTATAAATTATAGTGTACACCGGTTGATCATATCGCCCAGTGTGCACTCGCTTTTCTTGGTTCACGACAGCCTTTGCTAATAACAGATTTACTTTGAAAGCAAGTAAGCAAAGTCGGGAACCGCAATTGGAATAACCTTAGCCGATTGGTTGATTGATTAACACAATGCCAGGTCAGTGATGTGTAGCAAACATTTCCACGCTGTCAACAGATCGATTATGGATAATTGAAACATCGTTATCTCCACAATCAGATAAACCATGACAGTAGTGGGCATAAGATTAGAGGAATAAGCATTAGTATTGAAAATTTTCGGCGATTTTGATTTCGCTTTGATCAGATCAAAGGGCGAAGTCAGACACCATAGGGCGACGATTTCGCCCATGTCGCCTTCTAGGATAATCCCTGGCCTATTATACTTGTATGTATACATGTGGCTTTCTAAACTTGAACCATCCGCATATTTGCAATAAGTATTAGACTAGAACAGAATTTTTTTCAAAATTGTTTAATTCTTACTAAACATTGTATGCAGGAAACTTTATGCCTTGAGTATCAAAATTTACTTGTCTTGAGTATCAGCGTAATAACCATTTGATGAAGATACACAATAATTTCTTTGTTGTGCAGTTGTTAGGAATCTTTGCATACTAGTCTGACTGAAAATACTGTATTTTTGTTATTGGTTGAATTTCCAGTATTGTCTCATAATATGAGGTATGTTGTGGGAAAATCGGACTGAATGCATGTGCGTAAAGAGTCATTCTGGATTAGCCTGAGTAGTCAGCACTGTCTAATTTGGGACGACACTTAAATGGGTGCACTGAAGTTTTGTACTACCAAATTAATAAAAAAATGAAGTTAGTAATGCACATAGCATATACTATTTGTGTACATTGTCCACTTCTCGAGATGTTTCTATGCTTTCATTGTGTCGGAAGGCTATTCCCTCGAAGCTCAGGGAAAGAGGCTTATATGTTGCTCCAGTTAACTCATATTTATATGTCGTCTGTTTTCTTTTCCTGCATTTCTGTCATCCATCATTTGAATTTTTGTCTTTTACAATGACACTCTTGATTTATGTGCTTCAGATGCTACTATTTTTTCTTTTTGATATTTACAAGACTTTCTGTACTTAGAAAGAACTAAATGATGACTGAGTGGTGAAGGTTACAATTTAAAAAAATGTGTTAAAAAAAAGATTGTTATGATGGCATAAGTCAAAACAAAAGCATTTAATTATATAAGACACATGTAACATAGTTACAAATAAAGGTACATTTTGGAAACATACTGACCACATCATGTTTAGAAACATATATTGAATACCTATATGTGAGTTTTAGTGAATAATCACCTTTCATTTTTAGCCAATTAAAAGGGTACCTTGTGATGAATGTATACTTGTTCTTCGGCATTGCATACAAGTTGATGTTATAGTTTTGTATTAAAATATGTGAAAAATCATTCGAAAATTGAGAACGTTTAAATTTTGCGGTAGTATTTGTTTTTGGTTACTATTAAGTTACGAAAAGAATTCGGAAGTGAAAGAAAACTTTTAATAAACCTATGCAATTATTTCAACTTGATGTTTATTGGTTTGCCAATTCTTGTTTGACACAATGAGTTGTTCATTGTACTTATGGTTAAAATAAGACATGTTCATGTACAAACAGCAGGTTTGCTTCGTGGTCTAACCACCAACTTGGTTTTTTATGAAGTTCCAGATGTGATAAAGCTTACACAATTATTCATACCATATGTGTAATGGCATAGTGTTTATTTTCAAATAAATTAGTAAATGTGTCTTTTTTTTTTTATCTTCATTTTTTTATGTTCTTAAATATTATTGGTCGCTCCATGAACATTCCTCTTCAAACAAATGTGGTTACTATTGGGTAATAACAACTACAAGCACTGACATGGATTAACGAATTAACAAAATAATAACGTAAAAGTTCACACAGTGCTGAACTAGGAATAAAAAAGTGTTGTCATATACTTATGTAATGATGTTCTTGCTATGTTCTATTTTTGTTTGGCTTTATAATTGCTATGTTCGGTTGCATATTGTTTGCATTATTTTTTCTGATGTATTCACTTCATACTAATGTGACAAACTACTTCCTATTTAGATTTTTTTCGTAATTATTAAATGTTACTATTTTTTGAAGCTTCTATCCATTTGCAGATACCAACAATAGTACCGATAGTTTCAGTACCCATTTTGGTGAAACAAAAATGACCGCAGATGCTTCGTTTTTTTATAGACGTTGATTAACCAATACACTGTTCTGTAATATTAGTTATTAAACAATATATATTACCTTCGTTTCATTTAAAGTTCTGAAGAGGTATTAAAGCAGGTTAAAATAATTTAAGGTGGACATACTTTGCAAAATCTCCATCTTTAGTTGTTTTAAGTAAACAGTGTTGTAGCATGATCTCACTTTTATATATTTTAATTTAATTTGTATAATCGGGGTTTGGCCTAACATGTAAACATGTTGCTTGTATATCTGGTCGAGTGCTTTAATGGATTGGTTTCTGTTATTGTTCCTTTAATTTATACTTGTCTCTGCAATTGGTAATAATTTGTAACTACTGGTTTACTTGGTAAAAATAACATTAAATTTACCGGTAGTTTCGTTAAACTATGGAGTTCAGTATTTATCCAAAGTTTCCATAGTAGTTGATTATTTTCCGAGACGCATATATGGATATATACATGATTAATAAATACTGTGGTTCTTGTTAGTACACAATGGAGGAAAATTGCTGTGTTTGATGTAGTACTATGTTTTAACTGAAACAACATATATTTATTTAGACTGACCACAATTTATGAAGTTTTGTTTTTGAAACTAGCAATTTATTATTTTAAGGTTTGGCATATTCCAAGTCTGGTTTGAACTAGCTTTGGTTTTGCATGTCGCTAACTTCGAGAGCAAACAACAACATTTTGCAGTGTTCTTGCATGTGTAAATTTGATTTAATACTGAATGTTCTTTTAATTGTAGCACACTTTTCAACTAGCTGGGCCCGGTCGCTTATAACTTTTAACGGCCAATTAAGCTAACAGTGGTTAACATTTGGGTGAGGTTTTTAATGTTAATTAAAATGTTAAATTTGTATTTAATTTTAATAAATTGATATGCTCAAATAATTGTCAAATGCTTCATAAGCGAGATGCTTGTAATATTAGTTTTATTTACATCTAAAGTTAACAGGCCGTTAGCTTAACCAGTCGTTAAAGTTTTGAGCAACTGGGCCCAGGTAGTTAACTTCTGTGGTTGAATATTTGTCGTGTCGTGGGAAAACCGGATTTAATGCATGTGAGTCAAGTGTCGTCCCGGATTAGGCTGTGCAGTCCGCACAGGCTAATGGGGGACGGCTCTTTACGCCTACAGTGGATTTATGTTTAGAAGAGACTTCCATGAGACGGAAAAAACATAAAATCGTAAAGTGCCGTTCTTTCGTGTTGTCTTGGACTGCCTCTTCCAATATTATGATAGACCAGGCATAAAGTATGTTTGTATGCACATGTACCAAGAACTTACTTCGATGACTACATCTATGAAGCATTTAACATTCTGGAATGTTTTCAACCCATATTTATGATTATTTAATGAGGTTACTTTATATCTGACCTCGGACATACCAGGTATATATTATAAAGTGTTACCAAAATTTGCTAATCCAATGTTCGGGGCTGTTTTGTGATTGAGTGTTGGAGTTGGATAGAGCTAAACGTATTTGATACCAGGTTTAAATAAATTGAATTGGTGCATATTTTTAACAAGCTCAATTGTTACTTTGTATTTGTATAGCCAAGTAGGCTGGATGGTGTTCAGCTTCCATTGTATTTACTTACTAATGATTATTCAATTTTTACAATGGTTGTTTCATGTGTGAATTTAAGGAATATCTGTAATACACATTCTTTATTGTTCTCGGAAGTGCAGTGAATTTTGTTTTGTTGCTAAAATGTATTGAAATTGAACACTTTCTGAGGCTAGCTATTTTTGGGTAAATAATAAATGAATTATATAAGAACTGTCGAAACAACACTAATAATATTATGGTGAATATATTCTTTATTGTCTAATTCAACCATTGTTACAATCAAAGTAGTTTACTATATACATATTACTGTTCTAAATCTGAAATTAAAAAATAAAAATGTTAAATATTTTGTCTTTATTGTGCTTAATTTCGTGGGAATTTTTTCACGTATGTCATGTTACAAAAACAAAAAAACTAAACATAGAAAATACAAGTTTATAGTACTGATATACAGTATATCGCCATGGATTGCCTGTATAATCTACAATTAAACATACTAAAGTAGATATACCGTTTTCAAATCCGAAAAAAATTGTCAACCATGTAACTGTTTTTAAACGCAGCCTGTTTACATATCTGAATAGTGTTACACCATGCTATATTGTCCGAATCGTACAATATGTGCATTACGTCTAGTGTTTCATAGCTATTAAGTATTTTACAGTTACGTATTAAAACTGTTAAGTATGGTAAAACACATACTATCTATTTTATCAATACATTGTCGTGTATACCTTAATTTTAAATTCCAATTCAAAATGTTTTTTTTTTGGTCATAAAAAAGTCACAATTGTATGCAAACCAGTTGCCTTGAATGGATGATTATATATAACCATCATCTATGGTTAAAATTTCCTAAGCCCTTTCTAGTTAAAATGTTCCCTTAGAAAAAGTCTGTATTTGTGTGCATAGAAGCCAAATAAACATGTATATGAACATTTGCACATACTAATTACTTAAACAATCATTTAAAGAGAATTAATTTCCTATATTTTATCTTTTAACTTGTGATTGTATTTAGTGCAGAATTACTCATAATATCTGAAAAATACCCATACATTAAAGTCCTAGTTTAATCCGTCTTTATTTGACCCCCCTCCCCAAATGGGGTACTGTACCCCTGTGTATTTACACCCTGCTGTGGTCATAGTGTGGACACAGTGTGGCAACCCTTACCAGCTGAGATCAAAACACTGCTGCAGTGGTAGCGATAAATTGAAACAGTGCACTCAGCCGTTGCTCAGTCCGCTGAGAGAAAATATTGCAGACATTGATATTTTATGGTGGACCAATACACAGAGTTGAATACCCCATGGAGAGGCCTGACATTCCTTAAGCTAGGAAGTTTACATATACAGCACACAAACATTATCACTGTAATAGGTTAAATGGATACCAACAAAAATTTAAAGCGGCATTTCGACAGTAGTTTGACAATAACATTTGGGAATACAGTTCATCCACAGAAAATGGTAAAAGATTTTTAACAGGTTAATTATAAAGCGTATTAAACAATTGACAAAATATATAATTTTATTAAATTATTATATAAACAATGATCTTTAATTAGTAGTAATGATAGTATCGATACGAATGAATGCACGATGTACAATCACGCGCATGAGCAATATTAACAAGAGCTGTCAGATGACAGTGCACTGGACTATTCGAAGTATTTCAGATGGTACATATTTTGGAAAGTGGAAGAGGCAGCATATATTTGTTTAAATACAAGCTGTGTTATTGCAATTATTTCATCAAATTACTAAAGTTCTGAAGTTTCAAAAGTTTTGAATATAAACTTTAACCAGAAAATCTGTGAAAAAGGGGAATACAAATGTTAAAATACAGAACAGTTTTATAGGGAATGATAAGATATATTCCAAGTTCCCAGTGAATAATTTGTGTAGTTCTTAAGTTCCAAAACTGTTGACTATACACTTTAACCAGAAAATCTATGTGAAAAAGGGACATAGCTCTGTCAAAATACTAAACAGAGTTATATGAAAAGTTGCCCCTGACACTGGAGTTGATGACAAAGGTATGTTTCAAGTGAATAACTTTTGTAGTTTTGAAGTTACACAATTTTTAGATCTACTATTCAAAGAATAGGTGAGCTTTCCTACTACGCCCGGCGTCGGCGTCCGCGTCTGAATTTGGTAGATTTTTTGTTTTTTCAAAAGTCTTGTAACTTTAAAACTACATAAATTCTGTTATGTATTATGACAGAGTTTGCCCACTTTTTAATTAGACTTTTTTGTTAATATTTTGTTCCAAAAATTTATAAACTGTACAATGCTTCACTTAAAAGTTTTGTATTTTAACAAATGTATGCCCTGAAATAATTCGAATAGTTGAGCGCGTGTCCTCTGACAGATCTTGTTGAATATAAACTTTAACCAGAAAATCTATGTGAAAAAGGCGCATAACTTTGTCACAATGCAAAACAGAGTTGTGGGGAATGTTGACCCTGATACTGGTGTTGATGACAAAGGTATGTTTCAAGTGAATAACTTGTGTAGTTTTGATATAACATGAATTCTGAATAAAAAAAATACATTAGCTGACGCCGGGGTAGTAGGAAAGCTCACCTATTCTTCGAATGGTCGAGCTAACAAACGTGTAGCAGAGGTAAGTTTTTAAACGCTACTGAAACCGTGTATCCATTTTTTTGTCTGTGTATGTATTTTTCCTTAACGATAATATCCATATATTGTTGCTTATTGATCACTTAATACTTGATATAAATAGTTGCGTATCTTGGTTTTGATATTGGTCAATATATCTGCGAATTACAATCGAATATGGCATCGATATGCGCCTGTTATATACTTAATTTGTGTTATAACATAACCGTATTAACTGAACTCATATATATTAGCATTCTATATGTAGATATGCACGCATTTCATACACAACACACTATAATTTTATGTAATGCATGTACGTATAACATATAATATTATAACATTAATATGTCATCTAAATACATAACTACCGTGAATAAACTATTTCAATGTATACAAATAGCATAAATGACCAAACTCCTTACAGTGGTCTCCCTTGCTGCAAATTCACAGTTGTCTTTCCTGCTGTGCTGCTTTGACCACTGCCACCACAAGTTGCCCATCCAAATTTTGATGAAAATTTCTGCATTTAATCATCATTTTTATTTTTTAATACATATTTTACATGTATTCCATCAAAGTATACGTTTTTGTAAACGTATGTTTAAACATACCACAATTATCTCTTTTCCATATATCTTATATTAATAACTGTAAAAAACCAATAAACGTACTATTATTTTTTTCGCTTTAATAAAGTAATGTATCTTTTTAGAGCCACTATGGTCACGTGATATTTGTTTCGGCAGTTATTAATCTACCAAAGTGGGAGATCACTGTGATGAGTTTGATATAATAAATTATTTAAGATAATAAATACATAACAAACACAAACAATGTGAAGTCCCTTGATGTAATATTGAAGTGAAAACTTGCTGAAGTGTAAAATAATTAATGTAGAATCTAAGTTCGTGTCCTTCTGCAAGTTCGTGTTGCAAACTCTAACGTCATTTCGTTTCAATGACGCGAAGTATCGAGTCTTAATTCGTCACAAATTTGGCCTAATTTAGAATATTCCGACTCAGAAGAGCAAATACATGCGAAAAACTCAACTTTAAATTAATTTAAATTATAAATTGTATCGTTCTTTCAGTGAACTCCATTTGTTATGCCCCGTTTTCAAAGTTAATATTTGTGTCAATAATGACATTATTTTTTTATTAATGTCTTACACTTCAACACAATCTACATTTTCAAAGAGCATATCAACTTAAGATGTTTGACTCAATATAATTTTTATTACTGACATTGATAACTGACATGAAATTTTGACTATACTTTGCTAATCTAAATATTATATAAAATCTTAAAAAAGCGCGCTAATTAACAGGCATCGCAAACAATTAAAATTATTATCACTCGAATGTGTGTATGTCTGCAAGACATGGATATGTTTTTTGTTTCTACTTTTTTTCTTAAGTTAAATAGATGCAAACTATTAATACATTTGCACATGCAGGTACACCAAATTGTTTAAACATAACACTCAGAATATATCCATTTACACTTAAATCAAGCTTGCATTATCTGCTTACAACAAAACGTGTGCATGATCATTCGTTATACATGTATCAACACAGTATTTTCATGAAGACATCTACCAATGGGTTATTAGTATTGCAAAGTGTCAGTAATGTAAAGGCATTACATACTTAAATGTACACAATGTTACAAAATTGAAAATGAATAAACATTTTGATAACTGCAACACAATCTACTATTTTAAAGTACATCCATGAAAAACAATTTACATTGTTACAAAATGCGACATAAACACAAAGACCATAGAACAAAATCCAAAATTTGCTTCAGAAAACAATTTTCAATTACTAATGCTATTCTATCAAAAACGTCAACGTTACAAAACACACAGACAAATAAATCACACCAGTATTTGGTTATTAACATTCATTTAAGCACACTTTAACATTCATTTAAGCACACTTAAACATTTTGATAACTGCAAACATCTATTCTTTTTGAAGCGATAAAATGGAAAACAAATAGCATTGTTTCATAACTAAATTTATTTAAAAGAATTAAGCCATAGACTAAAATCACAATTGGCCTCTAAAATCAAATATTAATTGTCAATTCTATTATATTAAAAAGCTTCAATATTACAGATACACGTGCACAAATAATTCACGCCAGCAAAAAAATATGTTTCAATAATATAAAAAATGTCAAATTACAAAATTCGTCGCAATACATTTCAATATATCTAAATATATTGTGCTATTCTTCATCATAAAACACGCAGTTCTTAAATGAATACGTAGGATTTTGAAATATTACCAAATGAATCGTCCCAAATCAAATCCATTGGTTTTCAAGACTTCTTTGTCTATAAGTATGCAAAATTATTCCTATGGTAATAATTTATAACAAGTTAACATTGATTAAACAATTCAATGTGAAAGTATTAGCAACATCATTTAATTCTGACATGCACACAGTAAAACAATTAAATGGCAAGACCAAATGACCAAAATGTTTTGTTACTTATAACACGTCTATACCTATGACTTTCGAGATATAACGCAACAAAATAGAGTGTAATAAATACAGTTTGGACCAATAGGATGAAACCAAACAGCTTGCTTCGTGTGTGGCACCATATGTACCACAAAAGACCACCTTCACACAAATTGCGCGAAGGATTACTTCAATAGGCTACATTTTACAATACTATCACAGGTAAGACCTTTGTAGTTTTCGGCATTTTTTTTTAGACATATAAGGAAGGGATTCTTACAACAGAAACAGGACTTGATACATAAATACATAAACAAACCACTAACTTATGTTATATACAAAAACTGAATATCAAAACTAAATTAATATGGTTAACGTTCAAGCGAATTTCTCTCAAATCGTTTATTGGTCAAAGTTGTTAAAAAAACAAAGCAACTGTACATGACCAAGCTGATTATACGTATATAATTCAAGCAAATATACACAAGGGGATCATTATAGCTCATAGTGTGCCCAGTTCCACTAAAATTGGGAGCACTGTATAGTAAAAACATAAACCTAGATATAAATTATTTAGTTCAATATATCAAAACTAAGTACATACAAACTGTATATAAAAGCTGATTATATATAAACTATAATATTTTCAGATTCTTTGTAATAAATTACATATTTATCACCGAAGATGATTTTTTAAATAATATTTTCCTAATCAAATTCCGACATCATTTGCAGGAAAAAAGAAAACAAAACTATTTTAAAAACTAGTATGATCTTGGCCGAATAAATCAAGAACACGTTAAGCCTTAATTGGTCAACTTATCACCTACTGTTCCCGCAATTTCGAAGTTTCAGATTTCTCTCCAAATCGTTGGTCCCAATCGTTGGTCAGTGGCACAAAGGTTTATACTCGGTGATCAACAGTACATCGTATTATTTCATTTAAATATATGATGAACATGAAATATATAGCACAGAGTATTAACTTTTTGTACATGTGTCAAAAATGTTAGAGTTAATAATGTCACAATTCATCTTATTCATCGATATTGTACTGCATTTATAATCGACCACAACAACAAGACATTGAACATCCAATGACTGTTATCAGCACAGTGAAGTCAATGACAAGATTTGTAGCTTCAGGAATCCACTCATGATTGTACACACTAATAAACAGACATCCAACAAAATCTTATTTCACACATTTCCTAAGAGTAGTTAACATATCATATTTAATTGGTCATAATTCAACTTTTAAGCTGGATGCAGCAGGATTTTCAAAGAAATGTTCATTTAAATTCATTAAGTTGTTTCATCAGTTTAAAAATTCAGTCGTGCTGCGGTGATGGCTCTATTAAGTTGTTGCACAGTGGCTTTGTCTCCATTTCTATTCCTCCACTTTACCATGTACTTGAAAACAAATTCAAGCGTGTTGATTTTACAGTCAGTTTCAGCATACAGCTGGTTCAATTGCGCATTGCTCAACCCAAGCTGAATGCCCAGCACCCAGTATTCTTTACCAATTGTCTTGGCAGCTTTCAACAGATGGCTTTCCTCAGCTGGTGTATTTGAATCATCATCAGCAGCATCAACCCCATCTAATTTATCTTTGAACCAGTATTTCATCGCTTCTGCCCTTTCTACAGAATGACAAGGAACACACGCTCTACAATGCAATTCACGATAGTATATGAATTGAGTCACCCTGAACATGCCATCATTGTCCAAAGATTCTTTCATTTCTGGACATTGAATGTACTCATCAAATGCTGTTGGAGTCCTGGGGTTCTCCAGTGATTGTCCTACAAAATTAAGCAAACTTCGCCGAAGAGTGAGTCGAACTTCTTGACACAGGTTGAAGTCAAGGTCAGCTATGTGGTCCTTCGAACAGGATGATATTCTTGCATAAATGATGTGATCTTTGTACCAGATTGTCAAAAAGCATGTTTCACGCAGGACAAACACAGCAAGTCTATTGTACAACAAGTTCTGTTTACCTTCTTTGCTGATAGGCCAAGTGCGAATGCACACAGCAACAAGTCTGTGGAAAAACGATGGTGGCATGAAGTTTTCAACAAATACAAAGCATAAAACAGGTGTTTTCTTGCGATTTTCCGGCGAAGTAAATTTGTCTATTGGAGGTGGTGGATTCTTTAGTCGACAAGGAACAATATGGAAATCTAGAAATTTGGCTTTCAAAGGTTCAGCTGTATACGTTTCTTCTTGTTCTTGAAGATCAGTGGCTTCTACGGCTTCGAAATCCGTGGCTTCTTCGGCTTTTTCAAGCTTTAAGGGCTTTGCTATAACATCCAGGTACTCCATGTACTTAATAACATCTTTTCTGTTTTCTTTTATACCATCAGGACTATTGTCCATAATTTCATTGAAAACCTCTGGTTTGAGAATAGCAAGTTCCTCATATATTCTCCAATATTCTGACAACGTTGGGTTTTTATTTCGTACATGAGTTATAAAGCGCTTAAAGACTTCAATGATCCATTGAGGAGCAAGAACAATCAATTCCTTAAGTTCATCTGTATTGAAATACAGTATATTGCCATGCCTGTGCTGACTGTCCAAAAACAAGGCTAGTTCCTCTTCTTTAAGAGGGTGTACATTGTATCGATTTTGGTCTTGTATCTCTTTCATTTTAAGTAGTTCTACACCTTTATCTCTCAATTTGTCAAGTAACCGTTCCATCTGGAGCCATTGAATTGGATAATTTTCACCCCAATAATCTTGCTTCTGTGCCAAAATTTTGATTTCTTCTCGTATCTCACCAAAAACAGAATCTTCTGGCGATAAATTGTTCACCAGGAATTTCCTCTTATGAATATGTTTTAAAATCGGTGAACCTTCAAATGATCTTAGTGCATGATCAAAATAATTATCATTCTGTGATTCTTTTTCCTTGTCGCTCCCCTTCATTTCATCTTTATGAGTACCAACCAAAATAACGGTTGGATTTGTTTCCCCTGCATTAGACTTATAACTGCTGTTCATGTGTATCGCATTCAGCCAAAATTTAAAGACATCCAAATACGTACAGTCTTGGACCAAACCACACCATGTTCCACTTTGTTCGTCTTCTTTGACATATTCGTCCAAACATTTTGTCATGTCCATCAGAACTAGGTATATAGACCTCTTATTAAGGAAAAACTGATGGGTAGAATAGTACCGTGTCTGACCAGCAAAATCCCAAACAGACACAGTCGTGTCTGTCTTTGTTTCATCAGAAATATCTGTTTTGTTGGAAGAATCCATGTTGTTTTGATCTAGCTCCCGAGCCCTTTGAAGAATATCCCTTACCCCCTCATCTTCTTTATGTTCTTCAACATTTTGCCTTATTGCTGCCAGAGGATCTGGTGGTTCCTCAGTATCACTACCATCGTCAACAGGGTCGTCTTCATCAGGCACGCTGTAGTCATTGTCTTGTTCAACAGGCGCCCCAAAAGTTGGAATTCTGTCAGTAGGATTTTGTAGGACTTTTTTAAAAGCATTTCTGAACGAATGTTTATATTTTGCTTGTTTTTGTTCTTTATCCAAACACCAATCTCCATTTTCCATCAGCTGGCACCTGCGCAGATCAATACCATCGGTACCTTTAGGTATTATGTCATCATATCTTAAGTCTTTGATCAAATTATTTACCAGAGACGTTTTTCCCACGCTAAACAGGCCTACGACCATCAGACGAATATTCTTCACCTTTACGGAGCCATCTTTCCGAGCTTTGGCATATATCTCAGCTGCCCTGTCATCCAGATCTTTAAGATCACTCGGAAATTGTTTCAACATTTCCTCGTCTACTGTTCCAGCAGCTTTAATGTCCTCGTTGTAAACCTCCTTCATCACATATCTTGCAACATTAGGCTGATTCCACATCACAAACAGAATATTAATGATCTCTTTCGTCCTACTAACTGAAAACGGTCCACTAAATCCTAGATTATTGACAAACCGCCTTGTATACTCTGTCAAAATCATGTAATTTCTTTCATTGACTGTTTCATTAGATATTCTTGTAACAATATCTTTTAATGACTTTCTCTATTCTTCCGTACTTTCATTTACCACATCCTGTAAAACCCGGGCACTCGCACGCGTTTGGGGATCAATTCCGCCATCTCCTTCAGAAAGAATATCTTCTTGGCCATTCATTTCAACCATGATGTAGCATACCCTGTAGAATGAAACATAATCTATGTGTTTTACAATATGTGGTGTGCTTCTCACTAATCAATAAAATCCAGTGTTATCCGGACCAGGGTGTATACAACATGATGCACTGTCCCATAATAACTTTACTAATGAGTCAATTATCATATGAGAGAGAATCGCAGAGCAATAAGTACATACAAAAAACCCTCATTTGTCATCTTCATTTAAGGCCTTTTATAATCTTGTGTCGTTGAAAGGAAGCCCTTTAATACTCTCAAGATTTACACCCTAACTAAATCTTACAGTTTCTAGTTCTACAGACAAACTCTAGAGTTACAAGAAATAATGAGCAGAAACAGCTTTAGAACATCACAGTAATTGTATAATGCGCTCAGTTATATCAAGTTTCAATTCAATCCTTCATTTACTATAGAGTTCTCCACTGTGCAGGAGTATTCAACAAAATGGCAGAAACTTCATTAATATTGTGGTAAAAATCAATGTTGTCACACTTTTTTTTTAACACCCGGTTTCACTACACTGTGTTTAATTTGGAATCTTTTAATTAGGAATTGAATTGAAGTATGATCACTTAAAGTAAAGTAAAGACATTGGCTGACCTAGTTTCCCGTCAAAGGAATGTTAATCCCATACATGATTTTTGCATTGAGAAATCCCGTTATTGTGGCTAGTGAACTGTTTAAAGTTTCACAAAACAAGTTTCGTCTCATAAATTTATACAAGTATCCAAAATTATACAAAAATATTGGTACAACAAATGGAGAAAAAATAGCTAAATTATAAACACATAGGCGTGGTTTTTCCGTGCAAATTTACTTACAGGTGGACAAAAACTTACTAAGTGATTTTTTATAAATTCTACAATAAAATGGCTGAGAGAAAGCAAAAGAATAATTACTAAAAGTCCATATACTATACTACTAATGATAACTTTTGTTGTACTTCACATCAATGCCATCTACCAAAACACAGTATCAAATTTTATAAAAACATGTTCAATAGTTTAACAGTTACTGTACATGCTCCACACACGGAAATTAATCAACAACTGTATAAATACTGAATAGTTAAATCTTACGCTGATTACACTCTACTGTCCCAGTAAACACTTGTTTACATCCACACACGATTTTGAGAAGGTTCGAATGATTACTGTATTGCCTCAACTAAAAACTAACTTTCAAAGAAGATCTATTACATTGGGATTGTGCTTTAACGCAGGTAGTATTAAATCTCAATATCACATTTTGTACTCAGAGTGCTATCAAGTTACCAGTGTGCATAAACCATGAGTGAGCTTATTGTAGTAAATACAAGACACAGAAGTAGCAAGAAATGATCCCTTTATTGTAATTTGATCTATGTTTTAAAATTAGCTATGATAACTGTGTGTATTGTAGACATTTAACTGTAATGTATGTTTCTTTCAACGATTTGTGTTAAATACTTTTAGTTTTTTGTACAGTGACCTTAAATATATTTTATTTTTAGCCTCAGTGGTAACCCAAATGCATAATATTACATTTGTTAGTTACGAACAGTTACAT
This sequence comes from Congeria kusceri, assembly GCA_027627225.1. Lineage (NCBI taxonomy): Eukaryota > Metazoa > Mollusca > Bivalvia > Myida > Dreissenidae > Congeria > Congeria kusceri. Next base: position 66,347,578 of record CM051031.1, on the reverse strand, counting down.
AAGAAGATAAATAAAGGTTTCACATTCAGACAAATACATTTTCGCAGTTTTGGAGTTGTCCAGACTGGGTTTCCTAGATAGTCGGCGTTTGCTATAATATTGCCCTTATAGACAAGTAATTTAATGTTTAATCAGCATCTAACAAGTCACAGTAACGGCTCAGTAACTTGAATTTTAATACAACAATGATCCACAATTAATGCAAATAAAAGTGCAGATACCTGTCTATTTCATTAAATAACTGGATTTCTAATCAATATTCGTGAAATTTAGATTGAATGAATGAAGTTGTATTGCCATAAAAGTATAAATACATACTCAGTTTTAACGATTTTTCTTCATTATTTATCTGTTAACTTTCGATTTCAAATTTAAATCGGAAGTTAGTTGGTTTAATGTTTGAGGCTACACCAAACTGAACACAAAATCAAAGCACTTAATTACATCACAAGTCTGAAGTTATATATTAAATGAAAGGTCTCTAATGAAAGCTATATTTAAGCATATACATTTCTATGCGTAATACCGCACACTGAACTTGCGTGTTGAGAGAAATTAAGAAACAAGAAGGATATGATGGCGCAAAGCGCTCACCTGAGTAATGGCAAAGAAGAAGACCATACTGTTATAGCAGGTTTTTAATATTAAGGAATGTGAATAATACACATATACAGAATGGGTTTTATTTCATACATTCGGCAGTGCAATAGGCTATACAGTCGGGCAATGTTTTTGCTCATGGTTCTCAGATAATTTTTCTCGACATTCTTTCCTGACACTTGATCATTAAGACAGTGACAATCCTAACAAATGCAGAAACAGTAGATTTCGATGTATTTTCGCAGGCAGCTTGAACAACTAGATGTAATGCGATGGCTTTTTTAAATAATTATCTGTCCAATGATGATTAGCAAAGTTAATACTGGCTCTGAATCCATCAATGCTGCTTGTACAGATATTTGTGTGCAAAGTGTGCAATAGTTTGAACACTCCTTTCATCGGTTTCCAACCAAATACAATTAAAAAATTAAGCAAATTAATGTCTTTAAAGACGCGACAAAAAGAAAATAATTGGGTTAATTTCTCCTTTTGCTTCATTATTTCTTTATTATATATAGTTTTCAATATACTAAATTCATCTCTAATGTCCATTCAAAATAAATATGTTTAATAGTAAAAGTTCATAGAGCATTATATATAATAATCAAAAACACACTTATGCAATCTATTTCCAAACAAATTACTTCAGAAATGATCCATTCAATATCTCCATTATATTCATAAGTTGTTTATGTATGTTAAAACGAAACAGGAAAAAAGGCAACACAGGAACCCTATATGAAATCCAATATTTCCCAAACAAGTTCGGAGAGCCATTCTTTTTATTAATGTTTTGGTGTAAGTATACATTGATGTATGTATGTTCGAAATTTTAAGAAAATCTGTCGTTTGGAACAAAATATGCATTTGATAAAAATGAAGTTTCAGAAAGCATTATTAGTTCCCATTTGACACACTTAAATGTCCAGTCAGATTCATTATTTTAGCAGTAAATGAAGGTAAAGCGTTTTTATTAGCAACATAACTTGTTTATTGCCAAAGAAAGCATGTACAAACATATCAGTTGAAAGAACCATAACCTTGTTTGAAACAAAAACTATCCTATATACTTAAAACTTTGATTAAAATCAAAACTGATAAAGGGGCTTCGACAGGTACCGTATTCAAAACCTAATATTTCCGAAACAAGGCCGGTGACCCATATTTTTTACGACCGTTTTAGTTTCATTATACAATGACGCGTGTATGTAGGATTTTTTAACAAAATCTGTCGTTTGGAACAAAAGATATTCGTATATTTGATAAATTATTGGTGTTTTCACAGGCATATCTAATGCACAATTAACCTCGTTAAGTGTCCATTACAAGTCATTTGTTAAATGATGACTGTCGATAAAGCGCGTTTTATCATTTAACTGCACTTGTATATTGCTAAACGAAACATTTAAAAAAGATACATTTAAAAATCTCCATCTTTTTTCGAAAATAAACGCGTTATATTATTCAAAATTCTAAGTAACAAAAACTGAAAACAGGCTTCGACAGGTACCGTGTTCAAAATTCAATATTTCCGGAATAAGGCCGGTGATTCCTATTTTTTAAGACTGTTTTAGTTTTAGGATACATCGATGCATGTTTGTGCCAATTTTTATGAAAATCTGTCGTTGGAAAGAAATTGAAGGAAATTGTTGCGAACGTCTTTAATAGGCTCTGACATGAACATTCAAAACACCTGCTAATATCCGGTATTTTTTCAACGGCAAGAAGGTCTCATGTTGCCTTAACAAACGGTAACAGTGCATGTATGCTCGCCGGCACGTCGTCAAGACTTGATAAAAAAGTCTCTATCCTGTATTAAGTCCATTTTTTTTGCATTTTCTTGAACAACATGGGACAATAACGATGTTGTTTGTGGTCCGATCTGGCCAATGTTTAGCTTTTGCTCAGACCGCATGGTCATACAAGAACTGAATGTTTGGTTAAGATTGGATACAAAAAGATGTCCGTATTTTGGAAAAGACATGCTTGCATTTTTCATTAATAAGGGCCAATAACTGTACCGTTCCTGCTTCAATCTGGCCCGTTACCAATCTAAACTAAGATTTTATGGTCAAACACAAAGTTTGGTCAACATTAAATAAACAATGAAGTATATATCGCATGCGCAAGCCAATTATTAATAGCATATGGATATTTTTTCCACATACAATAGAAAATAACTCTAATGTTTTGATTTGTCCAATCTTGAAAACATTCTTATAATTTGAGATATTATGTTCCTAAACATACTGTACAAGACTGGTAAAGATAGGATGAAAAATGAAGCCTCTATCATGAATAAAGTTCATTTTGGCACGATTGTTATTCTTTACTTTCCTGTTTTGTTTGGTTTTAAAAATTTGAATTATTTTGTTTGAGGCTTCACCACAATAATAATCATTGCAAAATCAAAGTCTTCTAATGTTCTTTGTTTCGGGTGTACAGTCTATACAGTCAAATGACTCAATATTAAAACAAGTGTGAAGTTAATTTATTAAATTTAATTATATATTTAAATGAACTTCACATGGATGTTGTTAAATAGGACTGGTAACTTTTTGGATTTTTTGTCTACATAACTAATCTAATTGTCACATACAGTCGGACACTCGTTAAAGTCGAGCTTTCCCATGGTCAGGAATGTTACCCATATGTAGAAATAACTGTTCTATGTCTGATCACCGTTAAATTGGGTTATGACCTTGAGCACTGAAGTGTATTGAAATCGACTCTTTAATAAAACAACCGTGAACGCCTTCCGAAATATGCATATAAGTGCAGATATCTGGCTTATTAAATCAAATAATACATTTCCAGTGATTCAGTGAGAAGCTTAGATTATATGAGTGAAGTCGATAAAATTGTAAGTATTTATTTGGTTCTCACGATTTTTATTCATTATATTCCTGTTCAGTTTCGTTTTCAAACAAATGTGTTTTGCTTGAGGCTACACCACATTAAACATCATTGCAAAATTAAATTTGTTATAATGTTGTTTGTTTCGAGCATATGTACAGCCTATAAAAATCAAATGACTTAATTACAAAACAAGCGTGAAGTTAATGTAAATATACATTTAATTAAACTTCACATTGAAGTTGTTACATCAGTTAACTTTTGGAATTTCGTCTATATGGGCAATAACTGATATGGTTTTCACATACAGTCGGGCACTCGTTAACGTCGATCTCTCTCGGCGTCAGGAATAACATTGGCCACAAATATAAATAGCAGTTCTATGTTAAATCAGCGTCTAATAGTTTTAATAAGACCTTGAGGACTGCAGTGTATTGAATAAGGCTATTTTAAGAAAACAACGCCTCCCAAAATATGCATGAAAGCACTGATACTTGGCTAATTAATTCTTTAAATACATTTCTAGTCATTCAACGAGAAGCTTAGATTATACTTATAACGCGATATCGTCATAAAAGTGTGTATACTTACTTAGTTCTCACGATTTTTATTCATTCCTTTCCTGTGCAGTTTCGATTTCAAACATTTTTTATTTCAGGCTACACAACACTAAACATTATTGCAAAATCAATTGTGTTCTGATGTTTTTTGTTACGGATATATACAGTCTACCCAGTTAAATAACTTAATATCAACACAAGTATGCAGATAATTTATTTAATGTAATTAGATATTAAATTTAATTTCATGTTGAAGTTCTTGAATACGACATGTAACTTTTGAAGTTCATCTTGTGTACATATTTAAGACTATTTAAAAGAACAATCATACCCAAACTGTAAATGGATATAAGTGAAGATTCCTGGCTCACTGAATATACGTTACTACTCATGCAGTATGAATCTTAGATTCTATGAATGAAGTTGTATTGCTATACATTTGTAAAAACTTACTTAGTGGTCACGATTTTGATTAATCATTTTTTGTTTTAGTTTCGTTTTCCAAAGTTTGAACAACCGTAACCATTTGGCTATCCTGGTTAGGCGAAATAATCTTTATGTTGTGCTTGTCGAAAGTGGCTGATGTGATTTAATAGTGCGTTTGAGGATACTATCATTCTAAACACCACGTACACTAGTATCAATGTGTAAACATTGCTGTCGAAATTATTTGAGTACTTTCACTCATGGTATCATGGGATTTGCAACCCACGTTAGGCTTTCAAAAATGTGCTAAAAGATTATTCTTCAACAATGTTATTTAGTTACTATTTTTATTTTGGGGATTACAGTTCTTAGGTGGCCCTTACTATTCACTACAGCTTAACCTTGTTTCCGTGTGCTTTGAGTTGTGTTTGGGTCCTGGACAAAGGTCTATGCCACTTTTAGTAAAACACATTTCTATTAAATGGGCGTATTGAAGGTAATTCGACAATAACATTTGCAAAAATATACTTCATTCACAGAAAATTAACATTTAAGCAAATGTTAAATTTAATGGTTTTGTTTCTGTAAACACTTGGCTAAAATACTAATTAATGTATTAACTGTCATCACCGGTGACACTTTCGCAGGCGCACAAACATTACATCAGATATCGTTACGCAAAAAACCGTCGTTATGCGTCTTTAATAGGTCAACTTAGACATAACTCGTTCACAGAAATTATTATATGGAATTCTATATTGTTTGGTTTACGCATTTTGTATAATTAAATAATTGTGTGGGTGTCATAACACCTTTACTCCCTGGTTACTTTTACATCAAGACCCAGTAGTTAGGTGTTGATGTTTATTGGTGTTTTTTGTTGTAGTTTTTTAGCGGGGGGGCTGGTTTAAATAAACTTTGTTTAAGTGGTCCCTTCTACTTAGGAAATGTCAAAATAGTTTCCCGGCGTTGGGGGTTGTGTATGGGTCAATGTCAAGGTCATAAAATGTATAAAAGTATTTATCTAAATTATGCAACTTAGAATTTTATTAATTTTAATTATTTTTAGGAATAGATACCTTTTGGTGAGACTTTGCTTGAATATGTGTAGGCTTCATCTGGCCATGGCCAGAAAAGTGGTTACTAAAATGGTAACATGGTATCTTTTACATTTCGGGACCAGCGAATAAGTAATTTTATTTTAACTTCTTATAAATTATGGACAACTTATGGCGCGATGAAGCTGTTGGGTTATCTATAGGTATTTTGGACAAAAGATTAAAGTCTATGTTGCTAAGAATACAAACATGTTTTCTGCTCATATTGTGGACCAATGCCACAGTTACTGATAAGGACAAAATGGCCACAGTTTAATTTTTTCAGAATAAAAGCTTATAACTCTGATCTGATAGCACACGAAAAGTCGAGCATGCTGTCCTGCAACAGCTCTTGTTTTGTTATTCGATTAGGTCCACTTTAAGATTTAGGATCACTGGAGACTCTACGGCGTCCATCTTTCTTTGTCCGTATTGCACACTTGACAGTCTACAGGTCATTTTTTTTATCGGATCACAATGTGTCATATGCGGTCAAAACTAGGTCATATGATTATATAATAAGACTAGTTTAAATATGACCCACGACGTACTGTAACCAAATCTTGCTAATCCCATGTTCGGGGTTGTTTTGTGATCGAGTGTTTGAAATGGATAAAGCAAAACGTAGTATATACCAGGTAAACACTAAATAGTCGACTAGCATTTTGTTTCTAAATACCTGTTGATTGAATTGGTGAACATTTGTAGCAAGCTGGTGAAGTGATTTTGGTTTTGTTCTTGCTGCTAAAATTTATTGATATTGAACACTCTCTGAGGCTAGCTATCTTTGGATATATAATAATTGAATTATAAAAGAACTGTCAAAACAACACTTATAATATGGTGAATATATTCTGTATTTTCTAATTCAGCTATTGGTACAAAAAAAATTGTTAAATATATTACATACATATTACTGTTCGAAATCTGAAAAAAATGTTAAATATGTGTTTCTTTATTGTTCTTAATTTTGTAGGAATTTGTTCACGTAATGTCATGTTACAACAACAAAAATCGCAACAGAGAAAATAAAGTTTCTAGTACCGATATACAGTGTATCGTGATGGTAACCTGTACATTCCACAATTAAACATACTGCAGTAGAGTTAACGTTTTCTTAATCCGAAAACAGTGTCAACCATGTAAACTGTTTATAAACACAGAGTCTGTTCACATATCTGATTAGTGTAACACCATGATATACTGTCCGAATAGTAAAATATATGTGCATTACGTCTAGTGTTTCATAGCTTTTTAGCGATAAAGGCTACGTCAAAAAAAGGAAGTATGGTAGTGCACGGAATATTTGTTTTATCAATACATTGAATTTTAATACCAATTAAAATTGTATTTTTGTCAAAAAAAAGCCACAATTTAATGCAGATCATTTGCCTTGAACGGATGATTATATATAAACATCATCTAAGTTGAAAGTTTCGAAGGCCCTTTCTGGCTAAAATGTTCCTTAGAAAAAGTCTGTATTTGTATATTGAAAAGCCAGTTATACATGTATGTGAACATTTACACATAGTAACTACATTCATTTAAAGAGAATTAATTTGCTTTATTTTAGCTATCAACTTTTGATTGCAGTAAGTGCAGAATTATACATTATGTCTGGAAAAAAACAAAGACATTACCATCTACAGCACACAATAATATCAATGGAATGGGTTAAATGGATAAAAACTATAATGTTTAAGGGGCGTATCGACAGTAGTATGACAACAACATTTGGAAAGACAGTTCATTCACGAAGAATGTTGAAGCTTTGATATAATGTAAATTATGAAAGTCGCGTTTATATAAACTATTGACAATGTATATAATTGTATTATATAAACACACTGGTCTTCAATTAGTAGTAATAATAAAATCGATATGAATTAATTCATGGTGAACCACATGCACAATAATAATCAACGTGTAGCATAGGGAAGTTTTTTTAATGCTAATGGAAGCGTGTGTTCAATTTTTTGTCAGTGCATGTTTTTTTTTCTTGTGTATGTTTTTATTTCTTAAAGATTCCATCCATATATTGTCGTTTCTGGAACACTTATTACTTGATATAAATAGGAAAGCATCTTGTGTTTAATGTTTGTCAGTATTTCTGCGAACATCCATAGAATACGGCGTCGATATACGCCTGAAACATGCAATTACTGTAAATTGTAAAACATTATCGTATTAACTAAACTCACATATATATCTTAAAAAAACACACTATCTAAGCATTCTATATGTAGATATGCACGCATTTCATATACAACACACACTATAATTTTAAGGAATACATGCAAGTATAACGTATAATTTTATAACATTATTATGTCATGTAAATACAACACTACAAGTGCATAAACTATTTCAATCTATACAAAAAGCACATATATGACCAAACTCCTTACAGTGATCTCCCTTGCTGCAAACTCACAGTTGTCTCCCCTGCTGTGCTGCACTGACCATGCCACCACAAGTTGCCCATCCAAATTTTGAGGAAGATTTCTGTATTTAATTATAAATATATTATTGATTTAATACATATTTTTTATGTATTCCACAAAAAGTATTAGTTTTTATAACCGTAGAATTGTTTCCTTTTATTGAAAACTTTAATAATAATTGCATCACTAGTGAATTGAAGCAAAAGAAAGTGAAAGTTGCATGCATGTTGGGGGCAATTCTGCTTATTTCCAGTAAATTTACATGTCTAAACATACAACAATTATCTCTTTCCATATGTATCTGACATTAATAACTGTAAAAAACCAATAAAGATACATTTTTTTTCGTTGTTGGATAATATTAATTAAAAAATTTTTTTTAGAGACACTTTGGTCACATTATATTTGTTCCGGCTGTGAATTAATCTACCAAAGGGGAGCTCATTTTGAGGAGTTTGATTAATTATCAATATATAAGCACATCAATACAAACAATATGACGCTCATTTATGTAAAATAGAAGTAAAGTCTTGCTAGAGGTGTAAAATAATTAATGTATCTTCTAATCCTGTAAGTTCGTGTCCTCCTTCAAGTACGTGTTGCAAACTCTGGCGTCATTTTCGTTCCAATGACGCTACGTGCGAGTCCCTATTATTCGCAAATATAGCCTTATTTAGAATATTCCGACTCAGAAGAGCAGATACGTGCGTAAAACATGTTTTTACTTTAAATTATATCTTGCAATATTACTTTTAGTGACATGCATTTATTATGCACTTTTTCAACATTTATAAAAGATTGTTAACATTTATTGGGTTTTCAACATTCCATTATATATTAATGCATGCAATCTGAATATATAGTGAGCATGTAAAAACTGGAACATCACTTAATATGACAAACAATAAATTAAATGACAAGGTAATGTGGTATGAAATCATCTAAAGTTGTTTACGAGCTTGGAGGATTTAAGTCAGACTACAAATTTTTCACAAAGTTATTCGTTACTTGAAATAGTCTTATTACATTCCAGTCTGTTTAAATATACAAAGGCACACTTATAAATATTTTTCTTTGAAATAAGAAGACGTAATAGATAACCTTTGCAAAATATAATATAAATGCATAGTAACATAAAGGGACTTTTATAATAACATATAATAATGATACTACTACTTCTACTACTACTAATAATAATAATGTCATAATACAATAATAAATACAAATTTAGTAATACAACGTAGTAAATGTTTGTTTCAATAAACACTTAAACACATTCTACATTTTCAAAAAGCCCCTCAACTTAATCCGTCTAAGTGAATCAATATAATTTTTATTATTGACATTTATAACTGACATAAATTTTTGATTATACTTTGGTAATCTAGATATTATATAACGTCTGAAAAAAATGCACGGTAATTAACAGCCATCGCACACAATTAAAATAATTATCAATGGAATGTGCGCATGTCTGCAAGACATGTATACATGGTATTTGTATCTACATTTCTTAAGTTAAATTGATGCAAACTGTTCATACATTAACTAACGCAGTTACACCAAATTGTTTAAACAATAAACTCACAATACATGCATTAACACATAAATCAAGCCTGCATTATCTTCTTACAACAAACGTATGCATGTCCATTCATTATACATGTATCAACCCAGTATGTGTCATGTATACATCTAAAAATGGGTTATTAGTATTGGCAACATGTCAGTAATGCAAGGGCATTACTGACTTTAATGTACACAATTTTACAATATTGGAAATGAATAAACACACATAATTACAGCATTAAACTTATCTAAAGAAATGAACCATTATTTAGTTAATATTAACAATCATTTTAGCACACTTAAACATTTTGATAACTGCAACAAAATCTACTGTTTTAATCACATCCTTCGAAAACTATTTACATTGTTACAAAATTCATCATAAACACAGAGCATAGAAAAAATCCAGAATTTGCTTCAGATAAAAATTTGCAATTATTAATGCTATTGTATCAAAAGCTTCAACATTACAAAACACATGCACAAATAAATTTCACCTGTATTCATTATTAACACACTTGTACAAAATCTTATTTTTGAAGCGAATAAATGAAAAACAAATTACAAATTGTTTCATAACTAAGTTTATCATAAAAACAAAAGCCATAGACAAAAATCTGAATTTGCCTCTGAAGTCAAATTGCAATTTTTCATTAAAAAGCTTCAATATTACAGCACACATGAATAACACCAGCAACACAAATGTTTCAATAATATAAAAAAAATGTCAAGTTACAAAACTTGTCGCAATAAATGTCAATATATCTAAACATATTGTGCAATTCTTCATCATAAAACACGCAGTTCTTAAATGTATATGTTGGATTTTGACATATTACCAAATGAATTGTTCCTAATCAAATATATCGGTTTTCAAGACTTCTTTGTCAATACCTATGCTAAAGTATTCCAATGTTAATAATTTATAACAATTTAACATTTAACAATGCGGGAGTATTAGCAACATCATTTAATTCTGACATAATCACGGTACTTGACATGGGTTAAAGAAAAACAATTAAATGGCAAGACCAAATGACCAACATGTTTGCTTACTTGTTACACGTCTATACCAATTACTTTAAAATAATAACGTTACAAAATCGACTGGTAATATATACACCTTGGACCAAGACGATGAAACCAAACAGCTTGCTACGTGTGTGGCGCTATATGTACCACAAAAGACCACCATTACACAAATTGCACGAAGGATTACTTCAAAAGGCTAGCTTTCAAATATACTATCAAAGGTAAGACATTTGTAATTATCAACATTTTTTATTGTTTTTATTTTTTTATTTTTTACAATAACAGACATAGAAGGTATACCTACTACAGAAGCATAACTTAAAAAACAAAGACATAAAAAAGCAATATGTTTTCGAAATTTAATATTTTTACGATAAATTTACAATGATAGACATATAAGGAAGGGATACAACAGCAGAAACAGGGTTTTATACACAAACACATAAACAAACCACTACTAATGTTATATACAAACACTTCATATTTGAACTAAATTAGTATGGTTAACGTTAAAGCGAATTTCTCTCAAATTGTTTATTGGGTCAAAGTTGTTCCGAAAAACAACTGCACATAACTAAGCTGATTATACGTATATAATTCAAGCAAATATACACAAGGGGATCATTATAGCTCATATTGTGCCTAGTTCAACTGAAATTCTGAACATTGTATAATAAAAACATAAACTTGGGGATTAGTAATTGAGTTAAATATATCAAAACTGAGTACATAGAAACTGATTATTTACAAACAGTGTACGATACTGTGTAATAAATTACATATTTATCACAAAAGATGATTATTTTAATAATATTTTCCTAATCAAATTCCGACATCGTTTGCAGAGAAAGAAAACATACTATTTTAACAACTAGTATGATCTTGGCAGAATAAATCAAGAACACGTTAAGCCTGAATTGGTCAACTTATCACCTACTGTTTCCGCGATTTCAAAGTTTCCGATTTCGATACCATGAACTAACAATCGTTGGTCGGGGTCACACACATTTATACTCGGTTATCAACAGTACATCGTACTATTTCATCAAAATATATGATCAACATGAAATATATAGCACAGAGTATTAACTTTTTTGTACATGTGTCAAAAATGTTACAGTTAATGAATGTCACAATTCGTCTTATTCATCGATACTGTACTGCACTTATAATAGACCACAACAACAAGTCCTTGAACATCTAATGACTGTTAACAGCACAGTGAAGTCAATGACAAGATTTGTAGCTTCACAAAGCTACTAATGATTGTACACAATAATGAAAAGACATCCAACAAAATCTTCTTTCACACTTTCCTTCCCTACGAGTAATAAACCAATTATATTTAATTGGTCATAATTGAACGTTTAAGCTGGATGCAGCAGGATATTCAAACACAAGTTTATTAAAATTTATTAAGTTGTTCCGAAATTTCATCATTTGAGAAATTCAGGCGTGCTGCGTTGATGGCTCTCTTAAGCCGTTGTACAGTGGCTTTGTCTCCCGTTCTCTTCTTCCACATTACCATGTACTTGAAAACAAATTCATGCGTGTTTCTACATGTAGGGTCAGCGTACAGATGGTTCATTTGTTTATTGCTCAAACCAAGTTGAAAGCCAAGCACCCAGTATTCTTTACCAATGGTACTGGCAGCTTTCAATCGATGGCTTTCCTCAGCTGGTGTATTTAAATCATCATCAGCAGCATCTACCTAATCTAATGCCTCTTTGTACCAGTATTTCATCGCTTCTTCCATTTCTACAGAATGACGAGTACACGCTGTTCAATGCAATTCACGCTCATGTATGAAGGCAGCCACTCTGAATAAGCCTTCGTTGGGCAACGACTCTTTCATGTCTGGGCATTGAATGTACTCATCAATTGCAAGAGCAGTCCTGGGTTTCTCCAGTGACTGACCAACAAAATTAAGCAGGCTCCGATGAAGCTTCAGTCGAACGTCTTGACACAGATTGAAGTCAAGTTCAAACATGCAGTCTTTCGAACAGGAAGCTATCCTTGCGTAAATTATGTGATCTTTGTACCAGATTGTCAAGGTGTATGTCTGACGAAGATCAAACACAGCAAGTCCATTGTACAGCCGGGTATATTTACCTTCTTTTCTGATAGGCCAAGATCGAATACACACAGCAACAAGTCTGTGGAAGAACGAAGGAGGCATGAACTTTTCAAGAAAAACAAAACACAAAACTTGTGTTTTGGGGGGATTTTCCGGTGAAGTAAATTGGGATATGGGGGGTGGTGGATTCTTTAGTCTACAAGGAACAATATGAAAATCTTGAAAGTTGGCATGCAAATGTTCAGCTGCATCAGTTTCATTTTGTGCAACGTGTTGAAGATCTGCGGCTTCTACGGCTTCTTAAAGTTTTAAGGGCTTTGCCATAACATCTAGGTACTCCATGTACTTAATAACATCTACTCTGTTTTCTTTTATATTTTCAGCACTATTGTCCATAATTTCATTGAAAACCTCTGGTTTGAGAATAGCAAGTTACTTATATGTTCTCCAATGTTCTGAAAATTTTGGGTCTTTATCTCGTACATCAGATATAAAGCACTTGAAGACATCAGTGATCCACTGAGGAGCAAGAACAACCAATTGCTTGAGTTCATCTGTGTTGAAATATAGTATATTGCCATGCCCGTGCTGAATGTCCAGAAACAAGGCTAGTTCCTCTTTATTAAGTGGGTGTACATTTAATCGATTTACGTTTTCTAATTCGTCCAGTTTTAGTAATTGTTCTCCTTTATCTCTCAATTTGTCAAGTGACTGTTCCATATGAATCCATCTTATTGGATATTTTTCACCCCAATAGTATTGCTTCTCTGCCAAAAGTCTGATTTCTTTTCGTATCTCACCAAAAACAGGATCTGCTGGAGATAAATTGTTCACCAGGAATCTCTTCTTATGAATATGATTTAAAATCGGTGAACCTTCAAATGATCTTAGTGCATGATCAAAATAATTAATATTCTGAGTTTCTTTTTCCTTGTCGCCCCCCCTTCATTTCATCTTTATGAGTACCAACCAAAATAACGGTTGGATTTGTTTTCCCTGCCTTAGACTTATAACTGCTGTACATGTATATTGCATTCAGCCAAAATTTAAAGACATCCAAATACGTCCAGTCTTGAACCAAACCACACCATGTTCCACTTCTTTCGCCTTCTTTTACATTCCAATCCAATCTTTTTGTCATGTCCATCAGGACCAGATATATAGACCTCTTATTCAGGAAGAACTGATGGGTAGAATAGTACAGTGTCTCGCCTGCAAAATCCCAAACAGACACAGTCGTCTCTGTCTTTGTTTCATCAGAAATATCTGTGTTGTTGGAAGAATCCATGTTGATTTGATCTAGCTCCCGAGCCATTCGAAAAATATCCCTTACCCTCTCATCTTCTTTACGTTCTTCAACATTTCGCCTTATTGCTGCCAAAGGATCTGGTGGTTCCTCAGTATCACTACCATCGTCAACAGGGTCGTCTTCATCAGGCACGCTGTAGTCATTGTCTTGTTCAACAGGCGCCTCAAAAGTTGGAATTCTGTCAGTAGGCTTTTGTATGACATTTTTTAAAGCTTTTTTCAACCTAATTTCATATTTTGCTTGTTTTTGTTCTTTATCCAAACACCAATCTCCATTTTCCATCAGCTGGCACCTGCGCAGGTCAATACCTCGGTACTTGTAGGTATTATGTTATCATCTATTAAGTCTTTGATCAAATTATTTACCAGAGACGTTTTTCCCACCCCAAACATGCCTACGACCATCAGACGAATATTCTTCACCTTTTCGGAGCCATATTTCCGAGCTTTGGCATATATCTCAGCTGCCTTATCATCCAGCTGTTTAAGATCACTCGGAAATTGTTTCAACATTTCGTCTACTGCTGTTCCAGCAGCTTTAATGTCCTCCTTGTAAACCTCCTTCATCACATAACTGGCAACAGTAGGCAGATTCCACATCACAAGCAGAATGTTAAAGATCTCTTTGGTTCTACTGGCTGAAAACGGTCCACTAAATCCTAGATTATTGACAAACCGCCTCGTATACTCTGTCAAAATCATGTAATTTCTTTCATTGACTGTTTCATTAGATATTCTTGTAACAATCTCTTTTAATAACTTACTCTGTTCTTCCGTACTTTCATTAACCACATCCAGTAAAACCTGCGCACTCGCATGCGTTTGGGGATCAATTCCGCCATCTACTTCAGAAGGGATATTTTCTTGCCCATTCATTTCAGCCATGATGTAGCATACCCTGTAGAATGAAACATAAAACTTTGTGTTCTACAATATGTAAAACCAACATTACGTGTGCTTCTCAGTACACACTAAAATCCAGTGTTATACGGAACAGGGTGTTGTCAACATGATGCACTGTCCATATTTACTTTACTAATGAGTCAATTATCATATGAGAGAGAATCCCAGAGCAATAAGTAGATACAAAATCCTCATTTGTCATCTTCATTTAAGGCCTTTAATAATTATTGTGCCGTTGAAGGGAAGCCCTACTATCAAGTTTTACACCCCAACTAAATATTACAGTTTCTAGTTCTACATAAAAACTATAGAGTTACAAGGAATAATGAGCAGAAACAGCTTTAGAACTTCACAGTAATTGTATTAACTCTCAATTATATCAAGTTTCAATTTAATCCTTCATTTACTATAGAGTTCTCAACTGTGCAAGAATGTACAACAAAATGGCAGTAACTTCATTAATATTGTGGTAAAAATCGATGTTGTCACACTTTTTTTGAATACCCGGTATCACTACACTGTGTTTAATTTGGAATATTTTTATTACGAATTGAATTGAAGTATGGTGGCTTAAAGAAAATCAAAGACATTGGGAGTCCTAGTTTTCCGTCAAAGGAATTTTAATCCCATGCATGATGAAATCCCGTTTTTGTGGTTAGTGAAATGTTTCAAGTTTGAGGGTCGTCTCATAAATTTATAATAGTATCCAAAATTAAACAAAAATATTGGTCGATCAAATGGAGAAAAAATAGGTAAATTATATACAAATTGGTGTGGTTTTTCCATGCACATTTACTTATTGGTGGACAAAAACTTACCAAGTGATTTTTGTAAATTGTTGAATTTATTATATATTGTTAACTTCTTATAATGTTCAACACGTTTCATAGACGGCCCTTAAAATGACTAGTCCCTTTGATGACAGTTACTTTTACCGTTAGAAGTATAGTTATTCATGCAAAGCATGAAACATGAAAAAATCAACACAGTGTTTTTAACAATAGAGTGACATTTGCCTTTAAGACAATGACAATTCCATAAGTGATGAGTAATGATTTGTATATGCTGCACTTTCTGACAATGTCCCCTTTTATATTAAGTTTCATTTGAATCTCTCTGGTACAATGAAAAGGTGGAGAGAAAGCAAAATAATATTTACCAAAAGGCCATAAACTATATTACTAATGATAATTATTGTTTTGTACTTTACATCAATGCCATCTACCAAAACACAGTATCAAGTTTTATAAAAATATGTTCAATTGTTAAACAATTACTGTGCTCCACACACGGAAATTAATCAACAACTGTATAAATACTGAATAGTTAAATCTTACGCTGATTACACTCTACTGTCCCAGTAAACACTTGTTTTCATCCACAAACGATTTTGAGAAGGTTGGACTGATTACTGTATTGCCTCAACTAAAAACTAACTTTTAAAGAAGATCTATTACGTTTGGATTGTGCTTTAACGCAGGTAGTATTAAATCGCAATAGCACATTTTGTACTCGGAGCGTGATCAAGTTACCAATATGCATAAACCACGAGTGAGCTTATTGTAGTAAACACAAAACACAGAAGTAGCCAGAAATGATCCCCTTAGTGTAATTTGATCTACGTTTAAAAAGTAGCTAAGATAACTGTGCGTATTGTAGACATTTAACTGTAATTTACATGTTTCTTTCAACGATTTTTGTTAAATACTTTTAGTTTTGTGTACACTTACCTTGAATTATACTTTATTTTTAGCCTCAGGGGTAACCCAAATGCATAATATTACATTTCTTAGTTATGAGCAGTTACATTAGAAGATAAACATAACTTAACCTTGAATTTAAAGTTTCCACATTCGGACAAATACATTTTCGCAGTTTTGGAGTTGTCCAGACTAGTTTTCCTTGATAGTCGGCGTTTTCTATAATATTGCCCTTATATACAAATAATTTAATGTTTAATCAGCACCTAACAAGTCACAGTAACGGCTCAGTAACTTGAATTTTAATACAACAATGATCCATAATTAATGCAAATAGAAGTGCAGATACCTGTCTGTTTCATTAAATAAATGGGTTTCTAATCAATAATCGTGAAATTTGGATTCGATGAATGAAGTTGTATTGCCATAAAAGTATAAATACATACTAAGTTTTAACGATTTTTCTTCATTATTTATCTGTGCACTTTCGATTTCAAATTTAAAGCGGAAGTTAGTTGGTTTAATGTTGAGGCTACACCAAACTGAACACTAAAGTCAAAGCAATTAATTGCATCACAAGTCTGAAGTTATATATTAAATGAAATGTCTCTAATTAAAGCTATATTCAAGCATATACATTTCTATGCGTAATACTGCACACTGAACTTGAGTGTTGAGAGAAATTAAGAAACAAGAAGGATATGATGGCGCAAAGCACTCACCTGTGTAATGGCAAAGAAGAAGACCATACTGTTATAGCAGGTTTTTAAAATTAAGGAAAATTAATGAATGTGAATAATATACATGTACATAATGGGTTTTATTTCATACATTCGGCAGTGCAATAGGCTATACAGTCGGGCAATGTTTTTGCTCATGGTTCTCAGATAAGTTTTCTCGACATTATTTTCTGACACTTGATCATTAAGACAGTGACAATCCTAACAAATGCAGAAACAGTAGATTTCGATGTATTTTCGCAGGCAGCTTGAACAACTAGATGTAATGCGATGGCTTTTTTAAATAATTATCTGTCCAATGATGATAAGCAAAGTTAATGCTGGCTCTGAATCCATTAATGCTGCTTGTACAGATATTTGTGTGCAAAGTGTGCAATAGTTTGAACACTCCTTTCATCGGTTTCCAACCAAATACAATTAAACAATTAAGCAAATTAATGTCTTTAAAGACGCAACAAAAAGAAAATAATTGGGTTAATTTCTCCTTTTGCTTCATTATTTCTTTATTATATATAGTTTTCAATATACTAAATTCATCTCTAATGTCCATTCAAAATAAATATGTTTAATAGTAAAAGTTCATAAAGCATTATATATAATAATCAAAAACACACTTATGCAATCTATTTCCAAACAAATTACTTCAGAAATGATCCATTCAATATCTCCATTATATTCATAAGTTGTTTATGTATGTTAAAACGAACAGGAAAAAAGGCAACACAGGAACCCTATATGAAATCCAATATTTCCCAAACAAGTTCGGAGAGCCATTCTTTTTATTAATGTTTTGGTGTAAGTATACATTGATGTATGTATGTTCGAAATTTTAAGAAAATCTGTCGTTTGGAACAAAATATGCATTTGATAAAAATGAAGTTTCAGAAAGCATTATTAGTTCCCATTTGACACACATAAATGTCCAGTCAAATTCATTATTTTAGCAGTAAATGAAGGTAAAGCGTTTTTATTAGCAACATAACTTGTTTATTGCCAAAGAAAGCATGTACAAACATATCAGTTGAAAGAACCATAACCTTGTTTGAAACAAAAACTATCCTATATACTTAAAACTTTGATTAAAATCAAAACTGAAAAAGGGGCTTCGACAGGTACCGTATTCAAAACCTAATATTTCCGAAACAAGGCCGGTGACCCATATTTTTTACGACCGTTTTAGTTTCATTATACAATGACGCATGTATGTAGGATTTTTTAACAAAATCTGTCATTTGGAACAAAAGATATTCGTATATTTGATAAATTATTGGTGTTTTCACAGGCATATCTAATGCACAATTAACCTCGTTAAGTGTCCATTACAAGTCATTTGTTAAATGATGACTGTAGATAAAGCGCGTTTTATCATTTAACTGCACTTGTATATTGCTAAACGAAACATTTAAAAAAGATACATTTAAAAATCTCCATCTTTTTTCGAAAATAAACGCGTTATATTATTCAAAATTCTAAGTAACAAAAACTGAAAATAGGCTTCGACAGGTACCGTGTTCAAAAATCAATATTTCCGGAATAAGGCCGGTGATTCCTAATTTTTAAGACTGTTTTAGTTTTAGGATACATCGATGCATGTTTGTACCAATTTTTATGAAAATCTGTCGTTGGAAAGAAATTGAAGGAAATTGTTGCGAACGTCTTTAATAGGCTCTGACATGAACATTCAAAACACCTGCTAATATCCGGTATTTTTTCAACGGCAAGAAGGTCTCATGTTGCCTTAACAAACGGTAACAGTGCATGTATGCTCGCCGGCACGTCGTCAAGACTTGATAAAAAAAGTCTCTATCCTGTATTAAGTCCATTTTTTTGCATTTTCTTGAACAACATGGGACAATAACGATGTTGTTTGTGGTCCGATCTGGCCAATGTTTAGCTTTTGCTCAGACCGCATGGTCATACAAGAACTGAATGTTTGGTTAAGATTGGATACAAAAAGATGTCCGTATTTTGGAAAAGACTTGCTTGCATTTTTCATTAATAAGGGCCAATAACTGTACCGTTCCTGCTTCAATCTGGCCCGTTACCAATCTAAACTAAGATTTTATGGTCAAACACAAAGTTTGGTCAACATTAAATAAACAATGAAGTATATATCGCATGCGCAAGCCAATTATTAATAGCATATGGATATTTTTTCCACATACAATAGAAAATAACTATAATGTTTTGATTTGTCCAATCTTGAAAACATTCTTATAATTTGAGATATTATGTTCCTAAACATACTGTACAAGACTGGTAAAGATAGGATGAAAAATGAAGCCTCTATCATGAATAAAGTTCATTTTGGCACGATTGTTATTCTTTACTTTCCTGTTTTGTTTGGTTTTCAAAATTTGAATTATTTTGTTTGAGGCTTCACCACAATAATAATCATTGCAAAATCAAATGTCTTCTAATGTTCTTTGTTTCGGGTGTACAGTCTATACAGTCAAATGACTCAATATCAAAACAAGTGTGAAGTTAATTTATTAAATTTAATTATATATTTAAATGAACTTCACATTGATGTTGTTAAATAGGACTGGTAACTTTTTGGATTTTTTGTCTACATAACTAATCTAATTGTCACATACAGTCGGACACTCGTTAACGTCGAGCTTTCCCATGGTCAGGAATGTTACCCATTTGTAGAAATAACTGTTCTATGTCTGATCACCGTTAAATTGGGTTATGACCTTGAGCACTGAAGTGTATTGAAATCGACTCTTTAATAAAACAACCGTGAACGCCTTCCGAAATATGCATATAAGTGCAGATATCTGGCTTATTAAATCAAATAATACATTTCCAGTGATTCAGTGAGAAGCTTAGATTATATGAGTGAAGTCGATAAAATTGTAAGTATTTATTTGGTTCTCACGATTTTTATTCATTATATTCCTGTTCAGTTTCGTTTTGAAACAAATGTGTTTTGTTTGAGGCTACACCACATTAAACATCATTGCAAAATTAAATTTGTTATAATGTTGTTTGTTTCGAGCATATGTACAGCCTATACACTCAAATGACTTAATTACAAAACAAGCGTGAAGTTAATGTAAATATATATTTAATTAAACTTCACATTGAAGTTGTTACGTCAGTTAACCTTTGGAATTTCGTCTATATGGCATTATGGGCAATAACTGATATGGTTTTCACATACAGTCGGACACTCGTTAACGTCGATTTCTCTCTGCGTCAGGAATAACATTGGCCACATATATAAATAGCAGTTGTATGTCAAATCAGCGTCTTATAGTTTTAATAAGATCTTGAGGACTGCAGTGTATTGAAAGAGGCTATTTAAGAAATCAACGCCTCCCAAAATATGCTTGAAAGCACTGATACTTGGCTAATTAATTCTTTAAATACATTTCTAGTCATTCAGCGAGAATATTAGATTATACTTATAACGCAATATCGTCATAAAAGTGTGTATACTTACTTAGTTCTCACGATTTTTATTCATTCTTTTCCTGTGCAGTTTCGATTTCAAACATTTTTTGTTTCAGGCTACACAACACTAAACATTATTGCAAAATCAAATGTGTTCTGATGTTTTTTGTTACGGACATATACAGTCTACCCAGTAAAATGACTTAATATCAACACAAGTATGCAGATAATATATTTAATGTAATTATATATTAAATTTAAGTTTATGTTGAAGTTGTTGAATACGACATGTAAGTTTTGAAGTCCATCTTGTGTACATATTTAAGACTATTTAAAACAACAATCATATCAAACGTGTAAATGGATATAAGTGAAAATTCCTGGCTCACTTAATATACGTTACTACTCATGCAGTATGAATCTTAGATTCTATTAATGAAGTTGTATCGCTATACAATTGTAAAAACTTACTTAGTGATCACGATTTTGATTGATGATTTTTTGTTTTAGTTTCGTTTTCCAAAGTTTGAACAACCGTAACCATTTGGGCTATCCTGGTTAGGCGAAATAAGCTTTACGTTGTGCTTGTCGAAAGTGGCTGATGTGATTTAATAGTGCGTTTGAGGATACTATCATTCTAAACACCACGCACACTAGTATCAATGTGTAAACATCGCTCTCGAAATGATCTGTGTATTTTCACGCATGGTATTTCGGGATTCGCAACCCACGTTAGGCTTTCAAATTGATTCATATGCCCACGTGCGCGATAACAAAAAAGTGCTAAAGGCTAATTCTTCAACAATGTTACAGTTGCCTGCCGTCATATGCCTTCTTGTTTACTGATAAAACATTTTTACTGAGCTGAAATTCTATTTAAAACATTAGAATGTATGCTCATTACTGATATGTGTGTAATTTGCGTCAGATAGCAAGTTAGGTGACAGTTGCCTGCTGTCATATGCCCGCTTGTTTAACTGATGATAAATACCTGCGGAGCTGAATCCGTTTTACAAAGTTAGAAACAGTTAGCTGATGTAAAATTTGCTCTAAGAAGCAAATTTGTGAGTGTAATTGAGCTAAATTTTAACATTTTGGTTATGAAATTAGCCAAAAGAGTCATGGAGTGTGTAATTTGCATCAGATAGCAAGGTTGGTGACAGTTGCCAGCTGTCATATGCCTGCTGTTGTAGCTGATAAATTTATGAGCTGAAAGTGTTATACGAAACTACATGTATTAAGTTGATGAGAAATTTGTTAATGTTTATAGAGCGAAAAGTGTGCTAAATGTTAACATCTTGTCAAGATAATAAACCAGAAAAAAGCAATTATGTGTGTAATTTGCGTCAGATAGCAAGTTATGTGACAGTTGCCTGCTGTCATATGCCTGCTTGTTTCAATGACGATACATTTTTACTGAGCTGAAACTGTTTTAAGTAAAGCACATTGGAACGTGTATTACAGCTATGATGTGCGTAATTTGCGTCAGATTGCAAGTTAGGTGACAGTGTAACTTATGATTCATTTTTACTGAGCTGAAATTCTATTGAAAACCTACAAAAATCTTATGTTTATTCCTGTTATTATTTGTGTAATTTGCATTAGATATCAAGTTAGGCTGTTCCCTGTAGTATTTAATTGTAAATTGCACAGTAATCACTTAGTCGTTCAGTTTGGTTGTTAAAATTGTATTTATTTACATGTAGTTTGGATGAGGTAACTGTCCGTCTATTAAAACTCATTGTTTACCAGGTAACAGGGGAACTGTCGAACAATGGGCAGCCGATGCGTCGTTTTATGCAGACCTTTGTACTGGCCCCAAAGTCCCTTAAGGAGTACTACGTGCACAACGACATCTTCCGGTATTAGGATGAGGTTTTCCATGATAATGATACGGACACAGAGCATTGAAGATGCACAGGGTGAGCATCCGTATATTGGTATTGGGGAAGCTACAGCATAATAATAATACATATAAAAGACCATTTTGCCTGCACAATTTTATTGGAAATAGGTGGGTGCCTATTATACTTGTATGTATACATGTGGCTTTCTAAACTTGAACCTTCCGAATATTTGCTATAAGTATTAGACTAGAACAGAATTTTTTTCAAAACCGTTTAATTCTTACCAAACATTGTATGCAGTGAACTTTATAGAATTCCTTGATGTATGTGTTACTTACAAGTTTATTAATGTGTTAAAGTTTATTTTTGTGGACATCAATTTGGCTTGTGTATCAACATTTACTTGTCTTGAGTATGAGCGTAATAACATTTTGAGGAAGATACAAAATAATTTCTTTGTTGTGCAGTTGTTAGCAATCTTTGCATACTAGTCTGACTGAAAATACTGTATATTTGTTATTGGTTGAATTTCCAGTATTGTCTTATAATATGAGGTATGTTGTGGGAAAATCGAACTGAATGCATGTGCGTAAAGAGTCAATCTGAATTAGTCTGACTAGTCAGCACTGTCCAATTTGAGACGACACTTACCACCTACAGTGGATTTCTGTTTAGAAGAGACTTCCTTGAAACAAAAAATACCATAAAAGAGGAAAGTGTCCGCCTTGATTAGTAAAAAAATACCATAAAAGCAGTAAGTGTCGTCCTGGATTAGTCTGTGCAGACTGCACAAGCTAATCCGGGCGACACTTTATTCAGATGCATTAAGCCCGGTTTTCCCATTACTTGCCTCATATCTATTTGCAAGCCATGGCATTGCAGTTGGAATTATGGAGCTATAATTCTTGCAGATTCTGAAGCAGAGATTGTAGATGGTGGTAGTGCACAGACTGAGCTAATCCAAGATTCGCAACAGTTCTATGACACCCATGCTCCATCTCTTAGGTAAGAACCATTTGTGTTGAATGTTAGCTTGAAGCAAATGTTATAAATAAACCTACCGTTGCTGACATTCCTTAAATGTATCCGTTTGTTAATGTCCGTTAAAGAAACCAATTCATTTAGTTTATGTTTTAAGGTGTCAAAATCCCCTCAAAATGACAATGACTCTTCGCGATGTTACAGACAGTGCCACGCTACAATGAAGCATGTCAGGGTGAACATCTTTCAGTTTTAATATTGATTTCATTATTTTTGAAAGTTTGTCTAATGCAAATAATAATTAAAAAAATGCTGTTAAGTATGAAGGTATTTTCAGAAATTTATGCATGTGCGTAAAGTTTTGTCCGGATTAGCCTGTGCAGTTCGCACAAGCTAATCCAGGACGACACGTTCCGCTTCTATGGTATTTTCTGTTTCAAGGAAGTCTCTTCTAAACATAAATTTACTATAGGCGGAAAGTGTCGTCCTGGATTAGTGTGCGGACTTGACAGGCTGATCCAGAACGACACTTTACGCACATGCATTAAGTCCGGTTTTCCAACGACACGCCTCATAGTTTGTACTGTCAGTGGAGTGTTTCGAGTGCAGCAACGGCAGTGGTCTCTTTGAGGAGGAGCAGGCAGAGTCCCCATTCAGCCCGATGTATGAGCCCGAGGAAGTGGAGGAGGTGAAGGAACAGACCGTCTCCCCAGACTTCGAGTCCCCGCACATGAAGAAGGAGCCCAAACAGGACGCAGTACAGCTAGAAGAGGAGCCACAGCAGATTCAAGGTAGTCTAGTGGTCTTGGACAAGGTTGTTTTGCTGTGCAAACATTTTACTTTTATTCAAAATAAAATCTACATTTGAGAAAGTTGTTAGTATTATTACTGAGTATGTTTGAAAGCTTTGGTCCAATTGAAACTGCAATAAAAACAAAAATGCACTGATTTCAGTATTTTCGGTACCTTCACACCTGAATCTGGATCAATTACAATTGATAACAAAATTGTGTTTTTTTTTCAGTGATTTGTGAATATGCCCTTTTCTGTGAAATTGTGAAAAAAGTGCCATAAAAGCCTAAATTGTGAAAATATTTGTTGTCATTTATTAAAAGAAACATGAACAAGAAGTATCAAACTTCAAATAATAACTAGTGGTTTTCTTGTATTTAATCAAATTTAAAATACAAACACATCATAAATGTGATTTTAACACACAAATTGTGAAAAAGGAAACTTCACTTTGTGAATGGAACCGATTATCGGCACGAAAATAATCCCAAAACAAACGCTGGGGACCCATTTCTTTTGCAGGAAGCCGGGGAAATAAATTGCTTGTAATACTACTCAGTTGAAAAATAAAGTGCAGTACATTGCGATGTTGCAGAACATATCAGGAATTAAAATTTATTGAATGTGGGTCTATTTTTGTCAGAGGAGCCTCAAGCCAAGCCATTTTCTTGGGCGGCAATGGCCAGCAAAAACACAAACAGTGCTGCCCCTGTGCTACAAATGCCCCTTCAGCCTGTAGCCCAGGTCAAGCCTGCCCCTGGCTTTGGGACGCGGCAAGAGGTGAAACAAGATACAAGCCCAACACCAAAGGAACAGAGAGGCCCAAGGTAAATAAAGGAATTGTTGGTGTTTTTAGCTCACCTGAGCACAAAGTGCTCATGGTAAGCTTTTGTTATCGCCGTCGTGAGTGTGTGCGTGCGTCGTCACCTTTTCATTTAAACAACATCTCCTAAACCGCTTGGCAGATTTTAACCAAACTTCCCAGGAATAATCCTTGGGTGGACCTCTTTCAAATTTGTTCAATCTTTCCGGTCCGCTGAATATGTAGGTCACCAGAGCTATAAATAGATTTAAAAAGTGAAAACTTTAAAAATCTTCTTCTATGAAACCGCAAGGCTCAGACCTTTCATATTTGATATGTGACATCCTTTAGAGGTCCTCTACAAAGCATGTTCAAATTATGCCCCTGGGGTCAAAACAGGCCACGCCCCAGGGGTCTTATGATTTATATAGAATATATAGCAAAATGATTTTAAAACTCTTCTCCTCTGAAACCACAAGGCCCAGAGATTTCATATTTGGTATGTACCATCCTATAGTAGTCCTCTACAAAGATTGTTCAAATGCTGCCCCTGGGGTCAAAACTGGCCATGCCCCGGGGGTCTCATGGTTTATATAGAATATTTAGCAAAATGACTTTAAAAATCTTTTTCTATGATACCGCAAGGCTCAGACCTTTCATATTTGATATGTGACATCCTCTAGAGGTCCTCTACAAAGATTGTTCAAATTATGCCCCTGGGGTCAAAACAGGCCACGCCCGGGTCACATGATTTATATAGAATATTTAGCAAAATGTCTGTAAAAATCTTCTCCTCTGAAACCACAAGGCCCAGAGATTTCATATTTGGTATGTAACATCCTATAGTGGTCCTCTACAAAGATTGTTCAAATGATGCCCCTGGGGTCAAAACTGGCCACGCCCAGGGGGTCTCATGGTTTATATAGAATATTGAGCAAAATGACTTTTAAAATCACAAGTCCCAGAGGTTTCATATTTGGTATGTAACACCCTTTAATGGTCCTTTACAAAGTATGTTCAAATTATGCCAGTGGAGTCAAAACGGGCAACGCCCTGGGGGTCACATGGTTTATATAGAATATATAGCAAAATGACTTAAAAACTATTTTCCTCTGAAACCAAAAGGCTGAGAGGTTTCATATTTGGTATGTAGCATCCTATTGTGGTCCTCTACAAAGATTTTGCAAACTTTGCCCCTGGGGTCAAAAGTGGCAATGTCCCGGGGGTCTCATGGTTTACATAGAATATATAGCAAATTGACTTTTAAAATCTTCTCTGAAATCAACAGGCCCAGAGGTTTCATACTTGGTATGTAACATCCTTCAGTGGTCCTCAACAAAGTTAGTTCAAATTATGCCCCTGGGTTCAAAACGGGCTACAACCCGGGGGTCACATGGTTTATATAGAATATAAAACAAAATGACTTTTAAAATCTCCTCTGAAACCACATGGCCCAGAGGTTTCATATTTGGTATGTAACATCCTATAGTGGTCCTCTACAAAGATTGTTCAAATTATGCCCCTTGGGTCAAAACAGACAACACCCGATTGGTCACATGGTTAATATAGACTTAAATAGCAAAATGACTTTAAAATTTCTCTATGCAGAAACTGCAAGGCCTAGAGGTTTCATATTTGGTATGTAACATTGTATAGTGGTCCTTTACATACAGTGTTCAAATTATGCCCCTGGGATCAAAACTGGCCACGCCCCAGGGTCTCATGGTTTATATAGACTTAAATAGCAAAATGACTTTAAAAATCTTCTCCTCTGAAACGGCAAGGCCCACAGCTTTCCTATATTTGTTACGTAACATCGCAAAGTGGTCCTCTCCAAAGATTGTTCAATTTATGCCTCATGGGGTCAAATCTGGCCACCCCCTGAGGGGTCACATGGTTTATATAGACTTAAATAGCAAAATGACTTAACAAATCTTTACCTTAAACCGCAAGGCACACATCTTTCTTATATTTGGTTCGTAACATTTAATAGTGGTCCTCTCCAAAGATTGTTCAAATTATGCCCCTGGGGTCTAATCTTGCCACCGCCCGAGGGGTCACATGGTTTATATAGACTTAAATAGCAAAATAACATAAAAAGTCTTTACCTGAAACCGCAAGGCCCAGAGGTTTGTTCAGGGTTGTTCATCTTATGCCCCTGGGATAAAAATAAGCCACGCCTGTGGGATGCAAATTCCTATTGCGTTACAAGGTCTCAGGTGAGCGTCCTAGGGCCCTCAGGGCCCTGTTGTTTTCTATAAATTCTTGTATTAGTTTTCATGGCTATAAATTTAGCATGTATCCTTGTCAAGAAAATGTTATTCACAATGATGTGCGTAATTTCATATAGCAAGTAAGGTGACAGTTGCCTTCTGTTATAGGCCTGCTTGTTAACTGATGATAACGTTTTTACTGAGCTGAGTTTCTAATTGAAGTAAATAAGAAGCTGATTTTTTTACTGCGATGATGTTTGTAATTTGCGTCAGATAGCAAGCAAGGTGACAGTTGCCTGCTGTTATATGACTGCTTGGTCAATTGATGACAAGCTGTACTGAGCAGAATCTTTTCATTATAGACAGCTTTTGTGTCGCCTGAAAAGGCGACATGCAGGGGTTACTTTGGCGGCTTCGGTGGTGGCGTCCCTTTTAGATTGAGTAGACAATATAACTTAAGAAGTTTTTGTGCAATCATTATGAAACTTTAGGGAAGTGTTAGTGGGCATAAAAGGAAGGTTGATTTTGATTTTCGGCATAATTGGTCTTGTTTTTTAATTATGCCCAGTCAGGCGACATATCCGACTCGCAGACTTCTATTATTCATGTAAGATGTGTTTTCGCTAATTTATTTTGTGTTCCATTTAAGTACATGTATTGTTTCAAAATGCGTTTTCAGAAAAGTTGATTAATTAGACAATAGACTTGTTTGAAAATAGAGAAAATATTAACTGCGTTAAGTTAGTGGAATTTACAATGGTTTAATGACATAAAAATGGTATAAATATTTCTCATTGTATATATGACACACTTTACTGTAAAAATCAAGTCATGCTTTATTGTTGTTTGTGTTTCAAGACCTGGTCGTGATCGTTCTGATCGTGGGCGTGACCGTATGAGCACAGGACGCGAGGATGGAGATAGCAATGTGGACCGGCGTGGAAATCGGTTCCCAGACAGCCATCAGTTGTTTGTTGGGAACCTGCCACACAATGTCTCGGAGAAAGACCTGAAAGAATTCTTTGAATGTAATTAAATAAGAGTTGATTTTTTCCATACTTTTAAAGTTGGACAATTTGCAATATATATTGAGAACTAAGCAGAAATGTGATTTTGTCCTCCTTTCAGCTGATCTAAACCCCACCCCGACTGGCAGAGCTCTAAATATGAGTGGTATTTCTGTTAATTCCCATTAAAATATTGCAAATACCATTTAGAAATTGTAAGTAGGGGGTTCCTTCAGAAAATTAAAATGGGGGTACTTGTCGACATTAAAAATCTTGCCAAATATTTATTTAATTTGAAAAAAACAACAACATTTTCATTCCGCAATAAAGTTTCTTAATGTATCTAATGAACACTTCTTGTACTTTTTAATATTTACATGCACATTTATAATATATACTTCACAGTAGACACTTAATATCATGGGATTAGAATACCTTTTTAAGCACACTCATATCTGAAGCTCTCAAAATACCCTTTATGATTCTACAAAACCCTTTATAGCTGATGGTCACGGGGTAAAACCCTTTGACAGAAATGGTCACGGGGTACAGTACCCTTTAGCATAAATCCTTATCAGGAGCACTGCCCACCACTCAATGATTTTTATAGGTCGGTGTGCGTAACTGTGACATAAATAAATGTTATCATATTCTACTGCAACTGTTTTATTGAATTTTTTTTAATTGTCTGCATAGTTTGGAAAGTAGAATTCTAATACTATATAATAACCTTACACAGTGTATTGTGCATTATTTTGATTGTAAAACAACACAGTAAAAAGTATATCTCACTAGAAAATTTGCTGTTTTCAGTATATGGACCAGTCGTTGAAACCCGCATCAATCAGAAAGGAATGGGGTGCAAAATTCCGGTAAATCAGTTAATTTTGTTTTCAGAGTTGTTGAAAGCAGCTAATTTTGTGTTCAAAGCTGTTTAAAAGATATTTATTATTTGTTATCTTTGGAAGTATATTAGATTACAATTTCTTCACAAAATTGTTTTTGAGCAAGATAGTGTTTTCAGTATAATTTTTAAAGAAAAACACAGGATTGAGATACCTCATTTCAGATGTGTCATCAAAAGTCTTGACAAAATCCCATAAATATATAATAATTGGACATGGATTGGTTCTTCGAGACACAATCTAATCTTAAATAAGGTCTTTATTTTTTGGCTATTCTTTTATTTCCATGGATTTTTTCATAACTATGGTTAATCGAGACATGATCTGATTTTATATGAGGTCTTTATTGCTGGGCAATTATTCTATTTCCATGAATTATTTTTTCAGAACTATGGTTTTGTTGTATTTGAAACCAGTGAGCCAGTGGAGAGTATTCTTAGAAAAACTTCACAAGGACAGGTATTACCGTAAAATAAAATATTCATTTAGTGTGTGACGAGATTTTGTTGCAGTAAACATTTTGCATTATTCACTTCAGATTAAAAGAGTTTAGGTTCTCATTTGGATTTTTTTCGGATGATACTTGGTGCTCATTGAGAACATAAAATTGTTATAATGAATGTATTTGCTTTGGTTCACAGTTTCCCAAGTTCAATGAACAGCGTCTTAACATAGAAGAAAAGAAGCCTAAAGATGGTCGGCCTATGGGGCGAGGCCCACCACCCCGATCAGGCAGTGCAGGTGGCGGTGGGGGTGGGTTCGGCAGTCGCGGGGGAAGTGCAGGCAGGGGTATGGGCTCCCGCGGTGGAGGTGGCCCTCCTGGGATGAGAGATGGTGGTCGCGGAGGGGGCGGTGGTAACATGAGCCGCGGTGGAGGCGGCGGCGGATGGGGTATGGGCGGTCCAAGGCGCTGAGAGTGGTGCTGGGGCGGATGGGGTAATTGAAGATTGTGGGGATGTTGATGGTGCTTTGTGTAAAATGGTTAAGAAAGTATGCAATTCTGAGTTTGGTGAGGACATATCATATAACAATCACCATCAATTTACTAACTTGATTTGTACTAGAATTCAAGATGTGCATTGAGCAGCCGAGTGTTTATGTGTGATTGAAATTCAATAAATAAACATCCTGGTTTGCCTGTGATCAGTTACACAAAAATATTTATTTATTTCTGTTTTATGCCAACATGCTATGTGACCTGTGTGACGATTACAAAGGACTAGGATCATTTTGAAATTATATGAATCCTGTGTCCAGTTTGGGAGCTTACCTATGTGCTATTACAGAGCAAATAACTTGTGCAGCATACAGGTTCATGAACATTGTAAATACAGTATGATCATTACACAAGCATTCACACTATCCATTCTTTATTATGTGTTGTCTTGATTTCATGTTTCACCATTCATTTATTCAAATCAGAAGCGTTTGTTGATTAGTGTGACGGCATATGTGTGTGTGTAACAGAATTGCATATTTTCCACGTAACATCATTTAAGTGAAAACTAAAGGAAAACTAAATCATATCTAAGAGGTTCTCTAAACACCAACATTTAAAAGGAACATTGAGAAAAAACAACCACATGATTTATAAGTGTTTATTGTTGATGTCATATGTTTGTATACTATTTAAATTGTTATTGAACTTACAATTCTTTAATCAAAATATATATTTGTTACAAAAAATATTTGTCCAATTTTGAAGGCATTTTTATTTAGCAGAGTAGTTTTCTCACTTAAAAGATATAACTTTGAACCATAATCTTTTCTATCATAATACTCAAAACAGAAAATTGATACACAGGTAATTGTTAGAATTATATCGTATGTGTTTCTCCCTATTGTGTAATGCATAAAACAACAACAAAAATGTGCCTATTACACATATACTTACGATGTAACATAAAGGGTGTTAAATTTTTCTTTGTAATTTTGTTAATACTTGTTTGAAATTTTTAATTATTTGCAATTGTTCATACTTGTAATAATAATATAAGTCATTAATTGAATTATGAATGCCAACTTTAAATGATGTCGTTATTACGGTATTTTTGTATTTTCCATTCCTTGAGTTGTTAAATCGTGAACATCTGAATACAACATAGAACTATTTAACTGTTTTTCTCTGAAAGCATAAATGCACTATGCAGTACAGTTGAAGTAAATCTATTGAAAGTTGCAGATTGCACACTATAACAGTTATCACAGTTGTCAGTGTTTTGTTGTAGGTAGCTGATAAAATGTACCAAGTTCTAATTAATGCATTTTATCATATTGTAGTATGCATGAAGTGAACAAATTTGGGAGTTATTGTGATACTAGAGATTTAAGTTAATCATGTTTGCTGGATCGTTAATAAAACGTATATTTCGTTTAGAGTGAAATGGAGCTTATGAGAAAGTTCGTTTTTGGAAGTTTGGTTGATGTGAAGTGACTGTTGAAGAAAATGACAAAAAAAGACTTCGAAACATGCAGATAATTCATATCATCATATTTAACTTGATGTACTCATTTACGGTCGGAAGGTCAAATTTAGATGTGTTTATGTGCGAAATGGATGCATTGAAGTTTTGTACTACCAAATTAATAAAAAAATGAAGTTAGTAATGCACATAACATATACTATTTGTGTACATTGTCCACTTCTCGAGATGTTTCTATGCTTTCATTGTGTCGGAAGGCTATTGCCTCGAAGCTCAGGGAAAGAGGCTTGTATGTTGCTCCAGTTAACTCATATTTATATGTTGTCTGTTTTCTTTTCCTGCATTTGTGTCATCCATCATTTGAATGTTTGTCTTTTACAATGACACTCTTGATTTATGTGCTTCAGATGCTACTATTTTTTCTTTTTGATAAATACAAGATGTTCTGTACTTAGAAAGAACTAAATGATGACTGAGTGTTGAAGGTTACAATTAAAAAAAATGTGTTAAAACATAGATTGTTATGTTGGCATAAGTCAAAACAAAAGCATTTAATTATATAATACACATGTAACATAGTTACAAATAAAGGTACATTTTGGAAACATAATGACCACATCATGTTTAGAAACATATATTAAATACCTATATGCGAGTTTTAGTGAATAATCACCTTTCATTTTTAGCCAATTAAAAGGGTACCTTGTGATGAATGTATACTTGTTCTTCGGCATTGCATACAAGTTGATGTTATAGTTTTGTATTAAAATATGTCAAAAATCGTTCGAAAATTGAGAACGTTTAAATTTTGCGGTAGTATTTGTTTTTGGTTACTATTAAGTTACAAAAAGAATTCGAAGTGAAAGAAAACTTTTAATAAACCTATGCAATTATTTCAACTTGATGTTTATTGGTTTGCCAATTCTTGTTTGACACCTGAGTTGTTCATTGTACTTATGGTTAAAATAAGACATGTTCATGTATAAACAGCAGGTTTGCTTCGTGGTCTAACCACCAACTTGGTTTTTTATGAAGTTCCAGATGTGATAAAGCTTACACAATTATTCATACTTCCGTATGTGTAATGGCATAGTGTTTATTTTGAAATAGATTAGTAAATGTGTCTTGTTTTTTTATCTTGATTTTTTTTTTTTCTTAAATATTATTGGTCGCTCCATGAACATTCCTCTTCAAACAAATGTGATTACTATTAGGTAATAACAACTACACGCACTGAAATGAATTAACAAAATAATAACGTAAAAGTTCACACAGTGTTGAACTAGGAATGAAAAAAGTGTCATATACTTATGTAATGATGTTCTTGCTATGTTCTAGTAATTTTTGTTTGGCTTTATCATTGCTATGTTCTGTTGCATATTGTTTGCATTATTTTTTCTGATGTATTCACTTCATATTAATTTGGCAAACATTAACTGACATTTCAAACTACTTCCTATTTAGATTTTTTCGTAATTATTAAATGTTACTATTTTTTGAAGCTTCTATCCATTTGCAGATACCGACAATAGTACCGGTAGTTTCATTACCCATTTTGGTGAAACAAAAATGACCGCAGATGCTTCGTTTTTTTTTATAGACGTTGAATAACCAATACACTGTTCTGTAATATTAGTTATTAAACAATATATATTACCTTCGTTTCATTTAAAGTTCTGCACAGGTATTAAAGCAGGTTAAAATAATTTAAGGTGGACATACTTTGTAAAATCTCCATCTTTAGTTGTTTTAAGTAGACAGTTTTTTAGCATGATCTCACTTTTATATATTTTAATTTATCTTGTATAATCTGGGTTTGGCCTAACATGTAAACATGTCGCTTGTATAACTGGTAGAGTGCTTTAATGGATTGGTTTCTGTTATTTTTCCTTTAATTTATACTTGTCTCGGCAATTGGTAATAATTTGTACCTACTGGTTTACTTGGTAAAAATAACATTAAATTTACCTGTAGTTTCGTTAAACTATGGAGTTCAGTATTTATCCAAAGTTTCCATAGTAGTTGATTATTTTCCGAGACGCATATATGGATATATACATGATTAATAAAAACTGTGGTTCTTGTTAGCACACAATGGAGGAAAATTGCTGTGTTTGATGTAGTACTATGTTTAACTGAAACAACATATATTTATTTAGACTGACCACAATTTATAAAGTTTTGTTTTTGAAACTAGCAATTTACTATTTTAAGGTTTGCATATTCCAAGTCTGGTTTGACCTAGCTTTGGTTTTGCATGTCGCTGACTTCGAGAGCAAAAAACAACATTTTGCAGTGTTCTTGCACGTGTAAATTTGATTTAATACTGAATGTTCTTGTAATTGTAGCTCACTTTTCAACTACCTGGGCCCAGTTGCTCATAACTTTTAACGGCCAATTAAGCTAACAGTCGTTAACTTTTGGATGAGGTTTTTGATGTAAATTAAATGTTAAAATATGTATTTAATTTTAATAAATTGATATTCTCAAATAATTGTCAAATGCTTCATAAGCGAGATGCTTGTATTATTAGTTTTATTTATATCTAAAGTTAACGGGCCGTTAGCTTAACCAGCCGTTAAAGTTTTGAGCAACTGGACCCAGTTAGTTAACTTCTGTGGTTTAATATTTGTCGTGTCGTGGGAAAACCGGACTTGATGCATGTTTGAGTCAAGTGGCGTCCCGGAGTAGGCTGTGCAGTCCGCACAGGCTAATGGGGGACGGCACTTTCCGCCTACAGTGGATTTATGTTTAGAATTGACTTCATTGGCACGGAAAAAAACATAAAAGCGGAAAGTTCCAGCCTTTCGTGTTTTCTTGGAATGCCTCTTCCAATATTATGATAGACCAGACATAAAGTATGTTTGTATGCACATGTACCAAGAACTTACTTCGATGACTACATCTGTGAAGCATTTAATATTCTGGGATGCTTTCAACCGGTATTTATGATTATATAATGAGGTTAGTTTAAATATGACCTCGGACATACCAGGTATATATTATAGTGTTACCACAATTTGCTAATCCAATGTTCGGGGCTGTTTTGTGATTGAGTGTTGGAGTTGGAGTTGGATAGAGCTAAACGTATTAGATACCAGGTTTAAATAAAATAGTCGTGTAGCATTATATTTCTTAATACCTTATTGAATTGGTGCATATTTTTAACAAGCTCAAATGTTACTTTGTATTTGTATAGCCAAGTAGGCTGGATGGTGTTCAGCTTCCTTTGTATTTACTAACTAATGATTATTCAATTTTTACAATGGCTTTTTCATGTGTGAATTTAAGGAATATCTGTAATACAGATTCTTTATTGTTTTCAGAAGTGCAGCGATTTTGGTTTTGTTGCTAAAATGTATTGAAATTGAACACTTTCTTAGGCTAGCTATTTTTGGGTAAATAATAAATTAATTATAAAAGAACTGTCGAAACAACACTAATAATATTATGGTGAATATATTCTTTATTGTCTAATTCAACCATTGTTACAAGCAAAGTAGTTTACTATATGACATACATATTACTGTTCTTAATCTGAAATTAAAAAATAAAAATGTTAAATATTTTGTCTTTATTGTGCTTAATTTTGCATGAAATTTTTCACGTATGTCATGTTAAAAAAACAAAAAAACTAAACATCGAAAATACAAGTTTATAGTACTGATATACAGTATATCGCCTGTATAATCTACAATTAAACATACTAAAGTAGATATAACGTTTTTGTAATCCGAAAAAAATTGTCAACCATGTAAACTGTTAATAAACACAGTCTGTTTACATATCTGAATAGTGTTACACCATGCTATACTGTCCGAATCGTAAAATGTGCATTACGTCTAGTGTTTCATAGCTATTAAGCGTTTTACAGTTACGTCTTAAAACTGTAAGTATGGTAAAGCACAGAATATCTATTTTATAAATACATTGTCGTGTATACCTTAATTTTAAATTCCAATTCAAAGTGTTTTTTTTGGTCATAAAAAAGTCACAATTGTATGCACACCATTTGCCTTGAATGGATGATTATATATAACCATCATCTATGTTTAAAATTTCGAAGGCCCTTTTTAGTTAAAATGTTCCTTAGAACAAGTCTGTATTTGTGTGCATAGAAGCCAAATATGCATATATATGAACATTTGCACATAGTAATTACTTAAACAATCATTAAAGAGAATTAATATGCTATATTTTAGCTTTCAACTTGTGATTGTAGTTTGTGCAGAATTACACATAATATCTGAAAAATACCCATACATTAAAGGCCTATTTTAATCCGTCTTTATTTGACCCCCCCAAATCTGGGGTACTCTACCCCTGTGTATTGACACCCTGCTGTGGTCATAGTGTGGACACAGTGTGGCAACCCTTACCAGCTGAGATCAAAACACTGCTGCAGTGGTAGCGATAAATTGAAACAGAGCACTCAGCCGTTGCTCAGTCCGCTGAGAGAAAATATTGCAGATAATGATAAGAGATTTTATGGTGGACCAATACACAGAGTTGAATACACCATGGAGAGGCCGGGCATTCCTTAAACTAGGCCGTTAACATATACAGCACACAAACATTATCACTGTAATATGTTAAATGGATACCAACAAAAATTTAAAGCGGCATCTCGACAGTAGTTTGACAATAACATTTGGAAATACAGTTCATTCACAGAAAATGGTGAAGGATTGTTAACAGGTTAATTATATATAAGCGTATAAAACAATGTGACCAAATATATAATTTTATTAAATTATTATATAAACAATGATCATTAATTAGTAGTAATGATAAAATCGATACGAATGAATGCATGATGTACCATTACGCGCATGAGCAATATTAACAAAAGCTGTCAGAAGACAGTGCACTGGACTATTCGAAGTATTTCAGATGGTACATATTTTGGAAAGTGGAAGGGGCATACATTTGTTTAAATACAAGCTGTGTATTGCAATTATTTCATCAAATTATTAAAGATTCCATCTTATGAAGTTCTGAAGTTTCAAAAGTTTTGAATATAAACTTTAACCAGAAAATCTGTGAAAAAGGGGCATAACTCTGTCAAAATACAGAACAGTTTTATAGGGAATGTTGCCTCTTATACTGGAGTTAATGACAAGGTATATTCCAAGTTTCCAGTGAATAATTTGTGTAGTTCTTAAGTTCCAAAACTGTTGACTATACACTTTAACCAGAAAATCTATGTGAAAAAGGGACATAACTCTGTCAAAATACAAAATAGAGTTATATGGAATGTTGCCCCTGACACTGGAGTTGATGACAAAGGTATATTCCAAATTTCAAATGAATAACTTTTGTAGTTTTGAAGTTACACAATTTTTAGCTCGACTATTCAAAGAATAGGTAAGCTTTCCTACGACCCCCGGCGTCGGCGTCCGCGTCTGAATTTGGTTGAAGTTTTTTTTCAAAAGTCTTGTAACAACAAAACTACATAAACTCTGTTATGTATTTTGACAGAGTTAGCCCACTTTTTACTTAGACTTTTTTGTTAATTTTTTGTTCCAAAAATTTATAAACTAGACAAGGCTTCACTTAAACGTTTTGTATTTTAACAAATTTATGCCCTGAAATACTTCGAATAGTCGAGCGCGTGTCCTCTGACAGCTCTTGTTGAATATAAACTTTAAACAGAAAATCTATGTGAAAAAGGGGCATAACTCTGTCACAATACAAAACAGAGTTGTGGGGAATGTTGCCCATGATACTAGTGTTGATGACAAAGGTGTGTTTCAAGTGAATAACTTGTGTAGTTTTGATGTTACAAGACTTCTGAAATATTAAGATACATTAGCCGACGCCGGGGTAGTAGGAAAGCTCATCGAGCTAATAAACGTGTAGCAGAGGTAAGTTTTTAAACGCTACTGGAACCGTGTATCCATTTTTTTGTCCGTGTATGTATTTTTTCTTAACGATAATATCCA
This sequence comes from Congeria kusceri, assembly GCA_027627225.1. Taxonomy (NCBI): domain Eukaryota; kingdom Metazoa; phylum Mollusca; class Bivalvia; order Myida; family Dreissenidae; genus Congeria; species Congeria kusceri. The sequence continues at coordinate 66,309,949 of CM051031.1, read as the reverse complement.
TATATTGTTGCTTCTTGATCAATAAATACTTGATATAAATAGTATCTGGGTTTTGATATTTGTCAATATATCTGCGAATTACCATCGAATATGGCATGGATATGCCCCTTTTATGTATTTAATTTGTGTTATAACATAATCGTATTAACTAAACTCACATATATCTAAGCATTCTATATGTAGATATGCACGCATTTCATACACAACACACTATAATTTTATGTAATGCATGTACTTATAACGTATAATATTATAACATTAATATGTCATGTAAATACATAACTACAAGTAAATAAACTATTTCAATGTATACAAATAGCATAAATGACCAAACTCCTTACAGTGGTCTCCCTTGCTGCAAATTCACAGTTGTCTTTCCTGCTGTGCTGCTTTGACCACTGCCACCACAAGTTGCCCATCCAAATTTTGATGAAGATTTCTGCATTTAATCATCATTATTATTTTTTAATACATATTTTACATGTATTCCATCAAAGTATACGTTTTTGTAACCGTATGTTAAAACATACCACAATTATCTCTTTTCCATATATCTTATATTAATAACTGTAAAAAGCCAATAAACGTACTATTATTTTTTTCGCTTTTATAAAGTAATGTATATTTTTAGAGCCACTATGGTCACGTGATATTTTTTTCGGCAGTGATTAATCTACCAAAATGGGAGATCACTGTGATGAGTTTGATATAATAAATTATTTAAAATAATAAATACATAACCAACACAAACAATGTGAAGTCCCTTTATGTAATATAGAAGTGAAAACTTGCTAGAGGTGTAAAATAATTAATGTAGAATCTAAGTTCGTGTCCTCCTACAAGTTCGTGTTGCAAACTCTAACGTCATTTCGTTTCAATGACGCGAAGTCTCGGGTCTTAATTCGTCACAAATTTGGCCTAATTTAGAATATTCCGACTCAGAAGAGCATATACATGCGTAAAACTCAACTTTAAATTATAAATTGTATCGTTCTTTCAGTGAACTCCATTTGTTATGCCCCGTTTTCAACTTTTATAAAGGATTGTTAACATTGTACATTCAGTCTTTTCAAATGTACAAAACACAATTATAAAACTGTCTTAAAATAAGAAGACGTAATAAGTGACCTTGGTACAATAATCTAACACATTCATAATAACATAAAGGGACTTAAATAATAATAATAATAATAACATCATGATACAATAATAAATACAATGTTAGTAATACAACGTAATTAATATTTGTTTCAATAATGACATTATTTTTTTTATTAATGTCTAACACTTCAACACAATCTACATTTTCAAAGAGCACATCAACTTAATATGTCTTAGTGAATCAATATAATTTTTATTACTGACATTTATAACTGACATGAACTTTTGATTATACTTTGCTAATCTAAATATTATATATAAGATCTGAAAAAAGCACGCTAATTAACAGCCATCGCACACAATTAAAATTATTATCACTAGAATGTGTGCATGTCTGCAAGACATGGATATGCTTTTCGTTTCTACATTTTTTCTTAAGTTAAATAGATGCAAACTGTTAATACATTTGCACATGCAGGTACACCAAATTGTATAAACATAACACTCAGAATATATCCATTTACACTTAAATCAAGCTTGCATTATCTGCTTACAACAAACGTGTGCATGTCCATTCGTTATGCATGTATCAACACAGTAATTGTCATGTAGACATCTACCAATGGGTTATTAGTATTGGCAAAGTGTCAGTAATGCAAAGGCATTACATACTTAAATGTACACAATGTTACAAAATTGAAAATGAATAAACATTTTGATAACTGCAACACAATCTACTATTTTAAAGCACATCCATGGAAAGCAATTTACATTGTTACAAAATTCGTCATAAACACAAAGACCATACAACAAAATCCAGAATTTGCTTCAGAAAACAATTTTCAATTACTAATGCTATTGTATCAAAAACTTCAACATTACAAAACACACACACAAATAAATCACACCAGTATTTCGTTATTAACATTCATTTAAGCACACTTTAACATTCATTTAAGCACACTTAAACATTTTGATAACTGCAAAAATCTATTCTTTTTGAAGTGATAAACTGGAAAACAAATAGCATTGCTTCATAACTAAATTTATTAAAACAAAAATTAAGCCATAGACTAAAGTCAGAATTGGCCTCTGAAATCAAATAGTAATTGTTAATTCTATTATATTAAAAAGCTTCAATATTACAGACACACGTGCACAAATAATTCACGCCAGGAAAAACATATGTTTCAATAATATAAAAAATGTAAAGTTACAAAATTCGTCGCAATATATTTCAATATATCTAAACATATTGTGCTATTCTTCATCATAAAACACGCAGTTCTTAAATGAATACGTAGGATTTTGAAATATTACCAAATGAATCGTCCCAAATCAAATCCATTGGTTTTCAAGACTTCTTTGTCAATAAGTATGCTAAATTATTCCAATGTTAATAATTTATAACAAGTTCACATTTATTAAACAATTCAATGTGGAAGTATTAGCAACATCATTTAATTCTGACATGATCACGGTAAAACAATTAAATGGCAAGACCAAATGACCAACATGTTTTGCTTACTTATAACACGTCTATACCAATTACTTTAGAGAAATAACGCAACAAAATAGACTGTAATAAATACAGTTTGGACCAAGAGGATGAAACCAAACAGCTTGCTAAGTGTGTGGCACCATATGTACCACAAAAGACCACCTTCACACAAATTGCACGAAGGATTACTTCAATAGGCTACCTTTTACAATACTATCACAGGTAAGACCTTTGTAGTTTTCAACATTTTATTTTAATTTTTTATTTTAAATATGTTTTTTGCGATATATTTACATTAATTGACATGTAAGGAAGGGATTCTTACTACAGAAACAGGACTTAATACATAAACACATAAACAAACCACTAACTTATGTTATATACAAACACTGAATATCTGAACTAAATTAATATGGTTAACGTTGAAGCGAATTTCTCTCAAATCGTTTATTGGGTCAAAGTTGTATATAATTCAAGCAAGTATACACAAGGGGATCATTATAGCTCATATTGTGCCCTGTTCCACTAAAATTGTGAACACTGTATAATAAAAACATAAAGGTAGATATAAATTATTTAGTTCAATATATGAAAACTAAGTACATACAAACTGTATATAAAAGCTGATTATATACAAACTATAACATTTTAAGATTCTGTGTAATAAATTACATATTTTTCACCGAAGATAATTTTTTAAATAATATTTTCCTAATCAAATTCCGACATCATTTGCAGGAAAAAAAAACTAGACTATTTTAACAACTAGTATGATCTTGGCAGAATAAATCAAGAACACGTTAAGCCTTAATTGGTCAACTTATCACCTACTGTTCCCGCAATTTCGAAGTTTTTGATTTCTCTCCAAATCGTTGGTCCCAATCGTTGGTCAGTGGCACAAAGGTTTATACTCGGTGATCAACAGTACATCGTATTATTTCATTTGAATATATGATGAACATGAAATATATAGCACAGAGTATTAACTTTTTGTACATGTGTCAAAAATGTTAGAGTTTATAATGTCACAATTCATCTTATTCATCGATGTTGTACTGCATTTATAATCGACCACAACAACAAGTCATTGAACATCCAATGACTGTTATCAGCACAGTGAAGTCAATGACAAGATTTGTAGCTTCAGGAATCCACTAATGATTGTACACAATAATAAACAGACATCCAACAAAATCTTATTTCACACATTTCCTACGAGTAATTAACATATCATATTGAATTGGTCATAATTCAACTTTTAAGCTGGATGCAGCAGGATTTTCAAAGAAATGTTCATTTAAATTCATGAAGTTGTTACGAAATTTCATCAATTTAAAAATTCAGTCGTGCTGCGTTGATGGCTCTATTAAGTTGTTGCACAGTGGCTTTGTCTCCATTTCTATTGCTCCACTTTACCATGTACTTGAAAACAAATTCATGTGTGTTGATTTTACAGTCATTTTCAGCATACAGTTGGTTCAATTGCGCATTGCTCAACCCAAGCTGAATGCCCAGCACCCAGTATTCTTTACCAATAGTCTTGGCAGCTTTCAACAGATGGCTTTCCTCAGCTGGTGTAGTTGAATCATCATCAGCAGCATCAACCCCATCTAATTTATCTTTGAACCAGTATTTCATCGCTTCTGCCCTTTCTATAGAATGACTAGTAACACACGCTCTACAATGCAATTCACGATCATATATGAACTGAGTCACCCTGAACATGCCATCATTGTGCAAAGATTCTTTCATTTCTGGACATTGAATGTACTCATCAAATGCTGTAGGAGTCCTGGGGTTCTCCAGTGATTGACCTACAAAATTAAGCAAACTTCGCCGAAGAGTGAGTCGAACTTCTTGACACAGCTTGAAGTCAAGGTCAGCTATGTGGTCCTTCGAACAGGATGATATTCTTGCATAAATGATGTGATCTTTGTACCAGACTGTCAAAAAGTATGTTGCACGCAGGTCAAACACAGCAAGTCCATTGTACAACAAGTTCTGTTTACCTTCTTTGCTGATAGGCCAAGTGCGAATGCACACAGCAACAAGTCTGTGGAAAAACGATGGTGGCATGAAGTTTTCAACAAATACAAAGCATAATACAGGTGTTTTCTTGCGATTTTCTGGCGAAGTAAATTGGGCTATTGGAGGTGGTGGATTCTTCAGTCGACAAGGAACAATATGGAAATCTAGAAATTTGGCATTCAAAGGTTCAGCTGTACACGTTTCTTCTTGTTCTTGAAGATCAGTGGCTTTTTCGGCTTCAAGATCAGTGGCTTCTTCGACTTCTTCGGCTTCTTCAAGCTTTAAGGGCTTTGCTATAACATCCAGGTACTCCATGTACTTAATAACATCTTTTTTGTTTTTGTTTATAGCTTCAGGACTATTGTCCATAATTTCATCAAAAACCTCTGGTTTGAGAATAGCAAGTTCCTCATATATTCTCCAATGTTCTAACAACTTAGGGTCTTTATTTCGTACATGAGTTATAAAGCACTTAAAGACTTCAATTATCCACTGAGGAGCAAGAACAATCAATTCCTTAAGTTCATCTGTATTGAAATACAGTATATTGCCATGCCTGTGCTGAATGTCCAAAAACAAGGCTAGTTCCTCTTCTATAAGAGGGTGTACATTGTATCGATTTTGGTCTTGTATCTCTTCCATTTTTAGTAGTTGTACTCCTTTATCTCTCAATGTGTCAAGTAACCGTTCCATCTGGATCCATCGAATTGGATAATTGTCACCCCAATAATCTTGCTTCGCTGCCAAAAGTCTGATTTCTTCTCGTATCTCACCAAAAACAGAATCTTCTGGAGATAAATTGTTCACCAGGAATTTCCTCTTATGAATATGTTTTAAAACCGGCGAACCTTCAAATGATCTTAGTGCACGATCAAAATAATTATCATTCTCTGTTTCTTTATCTTTGTCGCTCCCTTCATTTCATCTTTACGAGTACCAACCAAAATAACGGTTGGATTTGTTTCCCCTGCTACAGACTTATAACTGCTGTATTGTGTATTGCATTCATCCAAAATTTAAAGACATCCAAATACGTACAGTCTTGAACCAAACCACACCATGTTCCACTTCTTTCGTCTTCTTTTACATATTCATCCAAACTTTTTGTCATGTCCATCAGAACTAGGTATATAGACCTCTTATTAAGGAAGAACTGATGGGTAGAATAGTACAGTGTCTGACCAGCGAAATCCCAAACAGACACAGTCGTGTCTGTCTTTGTTTCAGCAGAAACATCTGTGTTGTTGGAAGAATCCTTGTTGATTTGATCTAGCTCCCGAGCCATTGGAAGAATATCCCTTACCCCCTCATCTTCTTTATGTTCTTCAACATTTTGCCTTATTGCTTCCAGAGGATCTGGTGGTTCCTCAGTATCACTATCATCGGCATCATTGTCGTCTTCAACAGGCACGCTGTTGGTGATGTCCTGTTCAACAGGCGCCTCAAAAGTTGGAATTCTGTCGGTAGGATTTTGTATGACTTTTCTAAAAGCATTTTTCAACCTATCCAGTATACTTGCTTGTTTTTGTTCTTTATCCAAACACCAATCTCCATTTTCCATCAGCTGGCACCTGCGCAGGTCAATACCTTCGGTACTTGTAGGTATTATGTTTTCATCTCTTAAGTCTTTAATCAAATTATTCACCAGAGACGTTTTTCCCACCCCAAACATGCCTACGACCATCAGACGAATATTCTTCACCTTTTCGGAGCCATCTTTCAGAGCTTTGGCATATATCTCAGCTGCCTTGTCATCCAGCTGTTTAAGATCACTCGGAAATTGTTTCAACATTTCCTCGTCTACTGTTCCAGCAGCTTTAATGTCCTCATTGTAAACCTCTTTCATCACATATTTGGCAACAGTAGGCTGATTCCACATCACAAGCAGAATATTAATGATCTATTTCGTCCTACTAACTGAAAACGGTCCACTAAATCCTAGATTATTGACAAACCGCCTCGTATACTCTGTCAAAATCATGTAATTTCTGTCATTGACTGTTTCATTAGATATTCTTGTAACAATCTCTTTTAATAACTTTCTCTGTTCTTCCGTACTTTCATTTACCACATCCTGTAAAACCCGGGCACTCGCATGCGTTTGGGGATCAATTCCGCCATCTCCTTCAGAAGGAATATCTTCTTGGCCATTCATTTCAACCATGATGTAGCATACCCTGTAGAATGAAACATAAAACTGTGTGTTTTACTATATGTAAAACCAACATTAAGTGTGCTTCTCACTAATCAATAAAATCCAGTGTTATCCGGAACAGGGTGTATTCAACATGATGCACTGTCCCATAATAACTTTACTAATGAGTCAATTATCATACGAGAGAGAATCGCAGAGCAATAAGTACATACAAAACCCTCATTTGTCATCTCCATTTAAGGCCTTTTATAATTATTGTGTCGTTCAAAGGAAGCCCTTTAATACTCTCAAGTTTTACACCCCAACTAAATCGTACAGTTTCTAGTTCTACAGACAAACTCTAGAGTTACAAAGAATAATGAGCAGAAACAGCTTTAGAACATCACAGTAATTGTATAATGCTCTCAGTTATATCAAGTTTCAATTTAATCCTTCATTTACTATAGAGTTCTCCACTGTGCAAGAGTATACAACAAAATGGCAGAAACTTCATTAATATTGTGGTAAAAATCAATGTTGTCACACTTTTTTTTTAATACCCGGTTTCACTACACTGTGTTTAATTTGGAATCTTTTGATTAGGAATTGAATTGAAGTATGATCGCTTAAAGTAAAGTAACGACATTGGGTGTCCTAGTTTCCCGTCAAAGGAATGTTAATCCCATGCATGATTTTTGCATGGAGAAATCCCGTTATTGTGGTTAGTGAAATGTTTCAAGTTTGAGGGTCGTCTCATAAATTTATACTAGTATCCAAAATTAAACAAAAATATTGGTACATGAAATGGAGAAGAAATAGCTAAATTATAAACACATTGGCGTGGTTTTTCCATGCAAATTTACTTATTGGTGGACACAAACTTACCAAGTGATTTTTTATAAATTGTACAATGAAATGGTGGAGAGAAAGCAAAAGAATAATTACTAAAAGTCCATATACTATATTACTAATGATAACTTTTGTTGTACTTCACATCAATGCCATCTACCAAAACACAGTATCAAGTTTTATAAAAATATGTTCAATGGTTAAACAGTTACTGTACATGCTCCACACACGGAAATTAATCAACAACTGTATAAATACTGAATAGTTAAATCTTACGCTGATTACACTCTACTGTCCCATTAAACACTTGTTTACATCCACAAACGATTTTGAGAAGGTTGGACTGATTACTGTATTGCCTCAACTTAAAACTAACTTTTAAAAAAGATCTATTACGTTTGGATTGTGCTTTAACGCAGGTAGTATTAAATCTCAATATTACATTTTGTACTCAGAGTGTTATCAAGTTACCAATGTGCATAAACCATGAGTGAGCTTATTGTAGTAAACACAAAACAGAGAAGTAGCAGGAAATGATCCCTTTATTGTAATTTGAAATACGTTTTAAAATTAGCTATGATAACTGTGTGTATTGTAGACATTTAACTGTAATTTACACGTTTCTTTCACCGATTTTTGTTAAATACTTTTTGTTTTTTGTACAGTCACCTTAAATATATATTATTTTTATCCTCAGGGGTAACCCAAATGCATAATGTTACATTTGTTAGTTATGAACAGTTACATTAGAAGATAAAAAAACTTAACCTTGAATTTAAAGTTTTCACATTCGGACAAATAAATTTTCACAGTTTTGAAGTTGTCCAGACTGGTTTCCCTAGATAGTCGGCGTTTGCTATAATATTGCCCTTATAGACATGTAATTTAATGCTTAATCAGCATCTAACAAGTCACAGTGACGGCTCAGTAACTTGAATTTTAAGACAAAATTGATCCACAATTTATGCAAATAAGTGCAGATACCTGTCTATATCATTCAATAAATGGATTTCTAATCAATAATCGTGAAATTTAGATTCGAAGAATGAAGTTGTATTGCCATAAAAGTGTAAATACATACTTACTTTTCACGATTTTTCTTCATTATTTTCCTGTGCACTTTCGATTTCAAATTGAAAAGCGGAAGTTAGTTGCTTAAATTTTGAGGCTACACCAAACTAAACACTAAAGTCAAAGCACTTAATTACAACACACGTGTGCAGTTATATATTAAATTTAAGGTCTCTTATGAAAGCTAAATTTAAACATATACATTTCTATGCCTCATACTGCACACTGAACGTGTGTGTTGAGAGAAAGGATATGATGGCCCAAAGCGCTCACTTGAGTACTGGCAAAGAAGAAGACCATACTGTTGTAATAGGTTTTTAGCCGAATTTTTCAACGAACATTCTCGCTTATAGATTAGCGAAAACCGGTGGGTTGGGCGGGCGGGCGGGCGTTGCGAAGTCGTTTACGATTTTCGGAAAAGTTTCGTATTCCTGTCATATTTTCAAACGTTCTTGGTCGATCTTCATGAAACTTTACATAAATGTTTCTTGGATGGTCCTCTACCAAGCCTGCTAAAATGGTTTCGCTTCGCTGCACAATATGGCCACCAGAGCTAAAAATATAATTATGTCTAAACGCCATTTTCTTCTTAACCTATAGCTAGATGTTCAACTAATTTTACACAAATGTTCTTTAAGTGTTCCTCTACCAAAGTTATCCAAATGGTTCCGCCTCACTGCACAAATGGCCACTAGAGCTAAAATAGAATTTGCGTTAAAGTTTTGTATTCCTGTCATATTTTCTAAAGTTCTTGATCAATCTTGATGAAACTTTACACTATAACAAACTTATTTAAATGGTTCCGCATCACTGAAAAAAATGGCCACTAGAGCTAAAAATAGAATTTGCGTTAAAGTTTTGTTTTCCTGTAATATTTTCAAAAGTTCTTGGTAAATCTTCATGAAACTTTAAAGAAATGTTCCTTGGATGGTCCTTTACCAAACCTGTGAAAATGGTTCGGCTTCACTGCACAAGGTGGCCGCCAGAGTTAAAAATAGAAATATGTCTAAACGCCAATTTCTTCTAGACCTATGGCTAGATTTTCAAATAATGTCACACCAATGTTCGTTTAGTGGTTCTCTACCAAACTTATTTAAATGGTTCCGTCTCACTGCACAAAATGGCCACAAGAGCTAAAAATAGAATGTGCAGGGCAAAATAAAAATCCGGCTTTTTTCTCGACATTCTTTTCTGACCCTATTTCATTAAGGCAGTGACAATCCTGACAAATGCTGACACAATAGATTTCGATTTACTGTCGCAGACAGTTTGAAGAGCTAGATGTAATGCGATGTCTTTAAATTATTTTTTTTATCTGTCCAATGATGATAAGCAATCAATGTTGCTTGTACAGATATTTGCGTGCAAGGTGTGCAATTGTTGAAACTCTAATTTCATCGGTTTTCAACCAAATACAATTAAACAATTAAGCAACCGTTTGTCTTTAATAGGCTCTCACATGCAAATACAAAACGGCTGCTAATATCTGGCATTTTTTTCAACGTCAATAAAAGTCTCTATTTGCCTTAACAAACGGTATCAGTGCATGTATGATCACCGGCACATGTTTGAAATTTCTTGAACAACATGGGACAATAACGCTGTTGTTTGTGGTCCGATCTGGCCAATGTTTAGCTTTTGCTTAGACCGCATGGTCATACACAATCTTTGATTGTTTGGTTAAGATTGGATGACATATAAAGTCCGTATTTTGGAAAAAGACATGCTTACAATTTTTTCATTAATAAGGGCCAATAAATGTATCGTTCCTGCTTCAATCTGGCCCATTACCAATCCAAACTAAGATTTTATGGTCAAATACAAAGTTTGGTCAACATTGAATAAACAATGATGTATCTATCGCATGCGCAAGCTAATTAATAATAGCATATGGATGCTGTTTTTTTCCACACACAACATACTATAACTCTGATGTTTTTTGTCCAATCTTGATAATATTCTAATAATCTGAGATATTATGGTCATGAACATACTGTACACGATTGGGTAAGATATGATGAAAGATGAAGCCTCTATCGTGAATAAAGTCCATTTTGTGACGATTATTATTCATTAATTTCCTGTTCAGTTTCGTTTTCAAAATTTGATTTATTTTGTTTGAGTCTTTAACAATTATCATTGCAAAATCAAATGTGTTCTAATCTAATGGTGTTTGTTTCGGGTATACAGTCTATACAGTCAAAACACTTAATATCAACACAAGTGTGAAGTTAATTTATTAAATTTAATTATAGATTTAAATGAACTTCACATTGATGTTGTTAAATAGGACAGGTAACTTTTGGGGTTTCTTTTGTCTACATAACTAATCTGGTTGTCACATACAGTCGGACAGTCGTTAACGTCGAGCTTTCTCAGGGTCAGGAATAGTATTATCCATATGTAGACATTGATGTTCATTGCTTGATCAGCGTCAAATTGGGTTATGACATTGAGCACTACAGTGCATTGAAATAGACTATTTAAAAAAACAACCGTGAACGCCTCCAGAAATATGCATGTAAGTGCAGATACCTGGCTAATTAAATCACATAATACAAATCTAATGAATCAGTGAGAAGCTTAGATTATATGAATGAAGTCGAATATCGATAAAAGTGTAAATACTTACTTAGTTCTAGCGATTTTTATTCATTACTTTTATGTCCAGTTTCGTTTTCAAACAAATGTGTTTTGTTTGAGACTACACCACACTAAACATCATTGCAAAATCAAATGTGTTCTAATGTTGTTCGTTTCGAGTATTTGTACAGTTATACAGTCAAATGACTTAATAACAACACAAATGTGAAGTAATTTTCTTTCATGTAAATATATATTTAATTAAACTGTACATTGAAGTTGTTAAGTCAGACAGGTAACTTTTGGAATTTCGTTTGTCTCCATAATGATGTGGTTTTCACATACAGTCAGACAGTCCTTAATGTCAGGAATAACATTGCCCAAATATAGAAATAGAAATTCGATGTATGATCAGCGTCTAATGTGTTCTTATGTTGTTTGTTATGGGTATATACAGTCTACCCAGTCAAATAACTTAATATCAACACAACTATGCAGATAATCTATTTAATGTAATTATATATTTAATTTAATTTCATGTTGAAGTTGTTGAATAAGACTTTTGAAGTCCCTCTTGTGTACATATATAAGACTATTTAAGAGAACAATGACACCCAAAGTGTGAATGGATATATGTAAAGATTCCTGGCTAATTTATTCATTCGATTCTATTTGTATCGCCATAAAATTGGAAATAATTACTTAGTGGTCACAATTTTTATTTATTAATGTTTGTTTCAGTTTCGTTTTTCAAAGTATGAACAACCGTAACCATCCGGTATATCCTGGTTAGGAGAGATAAACTTTACATTCTGCTTGTCGGAAGTGGCTGATGTGATTTAATAGTGCGTTTAAGGATAATATCATTCTAAACACCACGTATACTAGTATCAATGTGTAAACATCGCTCTCGAAATGACCTGCGTATTTTCACGCATGGTATTGTGGAATTCGCAACCCACGTTAGGCTTTCAAATCGATTCATATGCCCACGTGCGCGATAACAAAAAAGTGCTAAAAGCTAATTCTTCAACAATGTTAGTTAGTTACAGTTGCCTGCTGTCATATGCCTGCTTGTTTTACTGATAAAACATTTTTACTGAGCTGAAATTCTATTTAAAACACATTAGAATGTATGCTAATTACTGCTATGATGTGTGTAATTTGCGTCAGATAGCAAGTTAGGTGACAGCTGCCTGATGTAATAAGCCTGCTTGTTTAACTGATGATAAATATCTGCTGAGCTGAATCCGTTTTACAAAGTTAGAAACAGCTGATGTAAAATTTGCTCTAAGAAGCAAATTTGTGAGTGTAATTGAGCTAAATGTGTGCTAAATTTCAACATTTTGGCTATGCAAATTAGCCAAAAGAGTCATGATGTGTGTAATTTGCATCAGATAGCAAGTTTGATGACAGTTGCCAGCTGTCATATGCATGCTTTTGTAGCTGATGATATTTTCTGAGCTAAAAGTGTTATACGAAACTACATGTCTTTAGTTGAAGCGAAATTTGTTAATGTTTATAGAGCTAAAAGTGTGCTAAATGTTAACATCTTGTCAATATAATAAACCAGAAAAAAAGCAATGATGTGTGTAATTTGCGTCCGATTGCAAGTTAGGTGACAAATGCCTGCTGTCAAATGCCTGCTTGTTTAACTGATGATACATTTTTACTGAGCTGAAATTCTATTGAAAACCTACTAAAATCTATGTTTGTTAGTGTTACTATTTGTGTTATTTGCATTTGATAGCAAGTTAGGCTGTACCCTGTAGTATTTAATTTGTTAATTGCACTGTAATAACTTAAACATGGTGATTCAGTTTGGTTGTTAAAATTGTATTTATTTAGTTTGGATGAGGTAATTGTCAGTCTATTAAAACTGTCACTGTTTATCAGGTAACTCGGGAGCTGTCGAACAATGGGCAGCCGATGCGTCGCTTTATGCAGACCTTTGTACTGGCCCCACAGTCCCCTGTGAAGTACTACGTTCACAACGACATCTTCCGCTATCAGGATGAGGTTTTCCATGATACTGATACGGACACTGAGAACATTGAAGATGCACAGGGTGAGCATCAGTATATTGGTATTGGGGTAGCTACAGCATATTAATAATACATATAAAAGACACTTTTTGCCTGCACAATAATATTGGAAATAGGTGGGTGCCTATTATACTTGTATGTATACATGTGGCTTTTTAAACTTGAACCATCCGCATATTTGCTAAAAGTATTAGACTAGAACAGAATTTTGTTGAAAACTGTAATTATAGAATTCCTTGATGTCTGTGTTACTTACATGTTTATTAATGTGTTACAAGTTTATTTTTGTGGACATCAATTTGCTTTGAGTATCATTTACTTTACTTGAGTATCAGCGTAATTACCATTTGATGAAGATAACACAATAATTTCTTTGTTGTGCTGTTGTTAGCAATCTTTGCATACTAGTCTGACTGAAAATACTGTATGTTTGTTAATGGTTGAATTTCCATTATTGTCTCATAATATGAGGTATGTCGTGGGAAAATTGGACTGAATGCATGTGCGTAAAGAGTCAATCCGGATTAGCCTGAGTAGTCCGCACTGTCCAATTTGGGACGACGCTTTCCACCTACAGTGGATTTATGTTTAGAAGAGACTTCCTTGAAACAAAAAATACCATAAAAGAGGAAAGTGTCGTCCTGGATTAGTAAAAAATACCATACAAACGGTAAGTGTCGTCCTGGAGTAGTCTGTGCGGACTGCAAAAGTTAATCCGGGCGACACTTTATGCAGATGCATTAAGCCCGGTTTTCCCATGACTTACCTCATATCTATTTGCAAGCCATGGCATTGCAGTTGGAATTATGGAGCTATATTTCTTGCAGATTCTGAAGGAGAGATTGTAGATGGTGGTAGTGCCCAGACTGATCTAATCCAAGATTCGCAACAGTTCTATGACACCCATCTCTTAGGTAAGAACCATTTTGTGTTGAACGTTTGCTGCAAGCAAATCTTATAAATGAACCTACCATTGCTGACATCCTAATATGTATCCGTTTGTTAATGCCCTAAAAAGAAAGTAATTCATTTAGTTTATGTTTTAAGGTGTCAAAATCCCCTCAAAATGACAATGACTCTTCGGGATGTTACAGACAGTGCCATGCTACAATTAAGCATGTTAGGGTGAACATCTTTCAGTTTTAATATTGATTTCATTATTTTTGAAAGTTAACCAATGCAAACAATAATAAAATAATGCTGTTAAGTATGAAGGTATTTTCAGAATAGTTACATTCACAGGTAGACTATATATGAGACGTGTCTTGGGAAAACCGGGCTTTATGCATGTGTGTAAAGTTTTGTCCCGGATTAGCCTGTGCAGTCCGCACAGGCTTATCCAGGAGGACACGTTCCGCTTTTATGGTATTTTCTGTTTCAAGGAAGTCTCTTCCAGACATAAATCCACTGTAGCCCGAAAGTGTCGTCCTGGATCAGCCTGTGCACAGGCTGATCCAGGACGACACTTTACGCACATGCATTAAGCCCGGATTTCCCACGACACGCCTCATATTTTATATGTGTATATACTGTAACTGTCAGTGGAGTGTTTCAATTGCAGCAACGGCACTGGTCTCTTTGAGGAGGAGTAGGCAGAGTCCCATCCATCCCGAAGTCTGAGTTGGAGGAAGTGGAGGAAGTGAAGGAACAGACCGTCTCCCCGGACTTCGAGTCCCCGCCCATGAAGGAGGAACCCAAACAGGACGCAGTACAGCTAGAAGAGGAGCCACAGCAGATTCAATATAGTCTAGTGATCTTGGACAAGGTTGTTGTGCTGTGCAAATATCTTACTTTGGTTCAAAATAAAATCTATGTTTGTAGAAGTTGTTAGTATTATTACTGAGTATTTTTGAAAGCGTTGGTCCAATTGAAACTGCAATAAAAACAAAAATGCATTGATTTCAGTATTTTCGGTACCTTCACACCTGAATCTGGATCAGTTACACTTGATAACAAAAATGTGTTGTTTTTTTCAGTGATTTGTGAATATGCCCTTTTCTGTGAAATTGTGAAAAAAGTGCCATAAAAGCCTAAATTGTGAAAATATTTTATTTCATTTATAAAAAGAAATATAAACAAGTAGTATCAAAATTCAGATAATAACTAGTGGTTTCCTTATATTTAAACAAACTTAAAATACAAACACATCATAAATGTGATTTAAACACTCGTGCAACCATTAAACATTTAAAAGATGTCATTTTTAGCTCGACTTTTCGAAGAAAAGGCAAGCTATTCGACTCGCCCCGGCTTTGGCGTCGGCGTCCGAGCTAGTTTAAAGGTAAGGTAGTTTCTCAGGAATGGCTTGAGGGATTTCATTCAAACTTAAAACATTTATTCCCCACATTAAAATGAACATATAGGCCAAGTTTGGTAACTCTAGTTTTAAAATTTGTCAAAATGATGGGCCTGTTTACACTTAGAAATTTTACATGGACATTTTACATAGAACTATATGGACAGGTTAAAGTTTTTCGGTAAGCTGGTTGCTCAGGAATGGCTTGAGGGATTTCATTCAAACTTCTAACACTTATTCCCTATATTATAATGAACTCATAGGCCAATTTTGATAACTCTTGTTTGAAATTTGTCAAAATTATGGGCCTTTGTACACTTCGAAATTTTACATGTAACCTATATGGACAGGTTAAAGATTTTCAGTAAGCTAGTTTCTCAATTTTCTGTTTCCGCTCTCTAACTTGAGAACGGATTAAGCAATTGTAGTGAAACTTCAAACTTAGCGAGTCCTTACTTGGGATTACATATGGGGTGGGTGGGGTCAAGGTCACCGTTACTAAAAATAGAAAAATGGTTTCCGCTCAATAACTTGAGAACGTATTGTGATATTTTAATAACTCTTAATACATAGGTACCTTATATCAAGACCTCACTTGGGATTGCATAACGGGTGGGTGGGTTCAAGGTCAAGGTCACTGTTACTAAAAATAGAAAAACGGTTTCCACTCAATAATTTGAATACGCATTGAGATATTTTTATGAAACTTAATACATATATATCTTATAGCGAGACTTCGCTTGGGATTGCATATGGAGTGGGTGGAGTCAAGGTCACTGTTACTAAAAATAGAACAACGGTTTCCGCTCAATAACTTGAGAACGCATAGAGATATTTTAATGAAACTTAATACATACATACCTTATATCGAGACCTCACTTGCGATTGCGTATAGGGTTAAGGTCAAGGTCACTGTTACTAAAGTAGAAAAACGGTTTCCGGTCAATAACTTGAGAACGCATTGACATATTTTAATAAAACTTTATATATATACCTTATATCGAGACCTCGCTTGGGATTGCATATGGGGTGGTTGGGGTCAAGGTCACTGTTACTAAAAATAGAAAAATGCTTTCCGCTCAATAACTTGAGAACGCACTGAGATATTTTAATGGAACTTAATACATAGATACCTTATATCGAGACCTAGCGTGGGATTGAATATGGGGTTAGTGGGGTCAAGGTCACTGTTACTAAAAATAGAAAAATGGTTTCCGCTCAATAACGTGAGAACGCATTGATATATATTTATGAAACTTAATACATATATGCCTAATATCGAGACCTCGCTTGGGATTGCATATGGGGTTGGTGGGGTCAAGGTCAAGTTTACCATTACTAAAAATTGTATTGATGTGCTGACTTTAATGCATTTTATTTGAAACTTTTGGTTTTCGTGGAATTTTGATGTTTCTTGTTTTAGAAATAAATGCCAGTAACTCTGTCAAGCACAAGAAAAGTCGAGCGTGCTGTCCTCAGACAGCTCTTGTTTTTTATCCACTTTTCCATTTGTGAATTTAGATCAAAAAGTTTTGAAAAAGTAAACTTTCTTTGCTTTGTGAATGGTACGGATTATCGGCACGAAAATAATGCCAAAACAAAAGCTGGGGACCCAGTTCTTTTTAAGGAAGCCGGGGAACTAAATTGCTTGTAACACTACTCTGTTGAAAAATAATGTGCAGTACATTGCAATGTTGCAGAACATATCAGGAATTAATATTTATTAAATGTGGGTCTATTTCTGTCAGAGGAGCCTCATGCCAAGCCATTTTTCTGGGCGGCCATGGCCAGCAAGAACACAAACAGTGCTGCCCCTGTGCTACAGATGTCTGTTAAGCCTGTAGCCCAGGTCAAGTCTTCTCCTGGCTTTGGGACGTGGCAAGAGGTGAAACAAGATACAAGCCCAACACCAAAGGAACAGAGAGGCCCAAGGTAAATGAAGGAATTGATGGTGTTTTTTCTATAACTTCTTGTATTAGTTTTCATGACTATAAACTTAGCATGTATCCTTGTCAAGAAAATGTTATTCACAATGATGTGCGTAATTTGCGTCAAATAGTAAGGTGACAGTTGCCTGCTGTTATAGGCCTGCTTGTTTAACTGATGATAACGTTTTTACTGAGCTGAGTTTCTAATTGAAGTAAATAAGAAGCTGATTTTTTTTTACTGCGATGATGTTTGTATTTTGCGTCAGATAGCAAGTGATGTGACAGTTGCCTGCTGTTATATGCCTGCTTGTTCAATTGATGACAAGCTGTACTTAGCATAATCTTTTCATTATAGACAGCTTTTGTGTCGCCTGAAAAGGCGACATTAAGGGATTACTTTGGCTGCTTCGGTGGCGGCGTCCCTTTTAGATTGCGTAGACAATATTGAATAACTTAAGAAGTGTTTGTGCAATCATTATGAAACTTAAGGGAAGTGTTAGTAGGCATAAAAGGAAGGTTGAGTTTTCGGCATAATTGCTCTTGTACTTGAGTTATGCCCCGTCAGGCGACATATCCGACTCGCAGACTTCTATTATTCATGCACGATGTGTTTTCACTAATTTATTTTGTGTTCCATTTAATTACATGTATTGTTTCAAAATGCTTTTTCAGAAAGGTTGGCGCAATTATTTTTTCCCAAATTTAATTATACAAGAGACTTGTTTGAAAATAGAGAACTATTAACTGCATTAAGGTTGATGCTGAAACGTCTTTTAAGTTAGTGGAATTTACAATTGTTTAATGACATAAAAGTGATATAAATATTTCTCATTGTATATATGACACACTTTACTGTAAAATTCAAGTCATGCTTTATTGTTGTTTGTGTTTCAAGACCTGGTCGTGATCGTTCTGATCGTGGACGTGATAGTATGAACACAGGACGCGAGGACGGGGATAGCACTGTGGACCGGCGTGGAAATCGGTTCCCAGACAGCCATCAGCTGTTTGTTGGGAATCTGCCACACAATGTCTCGGAGAAAGACCTGAAAGAATTCTTTGAAGGTAATTAAAGTAAGAGTTGATTTTGACCATACTTGAAAGTGGGACAATTGCCAATATATATTAAGAACTTAGCAGAAATGTAATTTTCTCCTCCTTTAAGCTGATCCTAACCGAGCAGATTTCCAGATAAGAGGGGTATTTCTGTAAATTCCCTTTAAATATTGCAAATACCCTTTAGAAATTGTAAGTAGGGGGTAATAGTCCCCTTCAGAAAATTTAAAGTGGGAAACTGGTCAATATTGAAAATCTTGCCAAAAACTTATTAAATTTGAAAACAACAATGTATCTTATTAGTCCCTTACCGGTGTTTCACCGGAGGGCACTATAGGGTTGCCCTCCGTCCGTCCGTCCGTCCGTCCATCCGTAATTCCGTCCATCCGCAAAATATTGTTCCTTTGATAACTCAAGAAGTATTGAAGATACTACGATGAAACTTGGTATACATATAAACTGCAATATGAGCATTATGCACGACCTTTTATTTTTAACCAGAGGTCAAAGGTCAAGTGACTGTTACTAAAAATAGAAATAAACTAAAACAAACTGGATCCTGCGATAACTCGATGAAACCTGGTATATCTATAAACGGCAATGTGAGAGTTATGTCTCGGATTTTGTTGCAGTAAACATTTTGCATTATTCACTTGCACCATAATTTATTGAAACAGTTACTTTGTACATTCGATTGTGTCTGAATTAGATTGTTTTTGCAAGCTTTATCATCTTGGATACTGCCTTAAGGCAGATAATTTTGATAGCAGATTAAATGAGTTTAGGTTCTCATTTCTTTGAAAAGATTTGTTTCTTCTTTTCTCGGCCAAAACTTGTCCGAAAATAAGTTTCTTTGAATTGTATGATTGGATTTTTACTCTGATGATACTTAGTGCTCATTGAGAATAAACAATTATTATAATGAATGTATTTGCTTTGGTTCACAGTTTCCCAAGTTCAATGAACAGCGTCTTAACATAGAAGAAAAGAAGCCTAAAGATGGTCGGCCTATGGGGCGAGGCCCACCACCCAGATCAGGCAGTGCAGGTGGCGGTGGGGGTGGGTTCGGCAGTCGCGGGGGAAGTGCAGGCAGGGGTATGGGCTCCCGCGGTGGTGGTGGCCCTCCTGGGATGAGAGATGGTGGTCGCGGAGGGGGCGGTGGTAACATGAGCCGCGGTGGAGGCGGCGGCGGAGGGGGTATGGGCGGTCCAAGGCGCTGAGGGGGGTGCTGGGGCGGATGGGGTAATTGAAGATTGTGGGGATGTTGATGGTGCTTTGTGTAAAATGGTTAAGAAAGTATGCAATTCTGAGTATGGTGAGGACATATCATATAGCAATCACCATCAATTTACAAACTTGATTTTTACTATAATTCAAGATGTGCATTGAGCAGCCGAATGTTTATGTGTTATTGAAATTCAATAAATAAACATCCCGGTTTGCCTGTGATCAGTTACACAAAAATATTTATCTTATTTATTTCTGTTTTATACCAACATGCTATGTGACCTGTGTGACGATTACAAAGGACTAGGAGTTGCCATGATCATTTTGAAATTATATGAATCCAGTGTCCACTTTGGGAGTTTACCTATGTGCTATGACAGAGCAAATAACTTGTGCAGCATACAGGTTCATGAACATTGTAAATACAGTATGATCATTACACAAGCATTCACACTATCCATTCTTTATCATGTGTTGTCTTGATTTCATGTTTCACCATTCATTTATTCAAATCAGAAGCGTTTGTTGATTAGTGTGACGGCATATGTGTATGTGTAACAGAATTGCATATTTTCCACGTAACATCATTTAAGTGAAAACTAATGGAAAACTAAATCATATTTAAGAGGTTCTTTAAACACCAACATTTGAAAGGAACATTGAGAAAAAACAACAACATGATTTATAAGTGTCTTATTGTTGATGTCATATGTTTTTATACTATTTAAATTGTTATTGAACTTACAATTCTTTAATCAAAATATATATTTGTTACAAAAAATATTTGTCCAATTTTGATGGCATTTTTATTTAGCAGTAGTTTTCTCAATTAAAAGATATAACTTTGAACCATAATCTTTTCTTTCATAATACTCAAAACAGAAATTGATATACAGGTAATTGTTAGAATTATTAGGAAAATCGTATGTGTTTCTCCCTATTGTGTAATGCATAAAATAACAACAAAAAAACGTCATTGCCTATTACACATATAGTTACGACGTAACATAAAGGGTGTTAAATTTGTCTTTGTAATTTTGTTAATACTTGTTTGAAATTTGTAATTATTTGCAATTGTTCATACTTGTAATAATAATATAAGTCATTTATTGAATTATGAATGCCAACTTTAAATGATGTCGTTATTACGGTATTTTTGTATTTTCCATTCCTGGAGTTGTTAAATCATGAACATCTGAATATAGAACTGTTTAACTGTTTTTCTCTGAAAGCATAAATGCCTAATGCAGTATAGTTGAAGTATATCTATTGAAAGTTGCAGATTGCACACTATAACAGTTCTCACAGTTGTCAGTGTTTTGTTGTAGGTAGCTGATAACAAGTACCAAGTTATAATTAATGCATTTTATCATATTGTAGTATGCATGAAGTGAACAAATTTGGGAGTTATTGTGATACTAGAGATTTAAGTTAATCATGTTTGCTGGATCGTTAATAAAACGTATATTTCGTTTAGAGTGAAATGGAGCTTATGAGAAAGTTCTTTTTTGGAAATTTGGTTGATGTGAAGTGACCTGTTGAAGAAAATGACAAAAAAGACTTAGAAACATGCAGATAATTCATATCATCATATTTAACTTGATGTACTCATTTACGGTCGGAAGGTCAAATTTAGATGTGTTTATGTGCTAGATGGATGCATTGAAGTTTTGTACTACCAAATTAATAAAAAATGAAGTTAGTAAGTTAGCATAGACTATTTGTGTACATTGTCCACTTCTCGAGATGTTTCTATGCTTTCAATGTGTCGGAAGGCTATTCCCTCGAAGCTCAGGGAAAGAGGCTTGTATGTTGCTCCAGTTAACTCATATTTATATGTTGTCTGTTTTCTTTTCCTGCATTTTTGTCATCCATCATTTGAATGTTTGTCTTTTACAATGACACTCTTGATTTATGTGCTTCAGATGCTACTATTTTTTCTTTTTGATATTTACAAGATGTTCTGTACTGAGAAAGTACTAAATGATGACTGAGTGTTGAAGGTTACAATTAAAAAAAAAGTGTTAAAACATAAGCTTGTTATGATGGCATATGTCAAAACAAAAGCATTTAATTATTAAATACACATGTAACATAGTTACAAATAAAGGTACATTTTGGAAACATAATGACCACATCATGTTTAGAAACATATATTAAATACCTATATGTGAGTTTTAGTGAATAATCACCTTTCATTTTTAGCCAATTTAAAGGGTACCTTGTGATGAATGTATACTTGTTGTTCAGCATTGCATACAAGTTGGAGCTATAGTTTTGTATTAAAATATGTCACAAATCATTCGAAAATTGAGAACGTTTAAATTTTGCGGTAGTATTTGTTTTTGGTTACTATTAAGTTACAAAAAGAATTCGGAAGTGAAAGAAAACTTTTAATAAACCTATGCAATTATTTCAACTTGATGTTTATTGGTTTGCCAATTCTTTTTTGACACCTGAGTTGTTCATTGTACTTATGGTTAAAATAAGACATGTTCATGTACAAACGGCAGGTTTGCTACGTGGTCTAACCACTAACTTGGTTTGTATGAAGTTCCAGATGTAATAAAGCTTACACAAGTATTCATACTTCCATATGTGTAATGGCATAGTGTTCATTTTGAAATAAATTAGTAAATGTGTCTTGTTTTTTTATCTTCATTTTTTTTATGTTCTTAAATATCATTGGTCGCTCCATGAACATTCCTCTTCAAACAAATGTGATTACTATTAGGTAATAACAACTACACGCACTGAAATGGATTAACAAAATAATAACGTAAAAGTTCACACAGTGTTGAACTAGGAATGAAAAAAATGTTGTCATATACTTATGTAATGATGTTCTTATGTTCTAGTAATTTTTGTTTGGCTTTATCATTGCTATGTTCTGTTGCATATTGTTTGCATTATTTTTTCTGATGTATTCACTTCATATTAATGTGGCAAACATTAACTGACATTTCAAACTCCTTCCTATTTAGATGTTTTCTTAATTATTAAATGTTACTATTTTTTGAAGCTTCTATCCATTTGCAGATACCAACAATAGTACAGGTAGTTTCATTACCCATTTTGGTGAAACAAAAATGACCGCAGATGCTTCGTTTTTTTTAATAGACGTTGATTAACCAATACACTGTTCTGTAATTGTAGTTATTAAACAATATATATTACCATCGTTTCATTTAAAGTTCTGCACAGGTATTAAAGCAGGTTAAAATAATTGAAGGTGGACATACTTTGTAAAATCTTCATCTTTAGTTGTTTTAAGTATACAGTTTTGTAGCATGATCTCACATGATATATTTTAATTTATCTTGTATAATCGGGGTTTGGCCTAACATGTAAACATGTCACTTGTATAACTGGTCGAGTGCTTTAATGGATTGGTTTCTGTTATTTTTCCTTTAATTTATACTTGTCTCGGCAATTGGTAATAATTTGTACCTACTGGTTTACTTGGTAAAAATAACATTAAATTTACCGGTATTTTCGTTAAACTATGGAGTTCAGTATTTATCCAAAGTTTCCATAGTAGTTGATTATTTTCCGGGACGCATATATGGATATATACATGATTAATAAATACTGTGGTTCTTGTTAGTACACAATGGAGGAAAATTGCTGTTTGATGTAGTACTATGTTTTAACTGAAACAACAAATATTTATTTAGACTGACCACAATTTATGAAGTTTTGTTTTTGAAACTAGGAATTTACTATTTTAAGGTTTGGCATATTCCAAGTCTGGTTTGACCTAGCTTTGGTTTTGCATGTCGCTGACTTCGAGAGCAAAATACAACATTTTGTAGTGTTCTTGCACGTGTAAATTTGATTTAATACTGAATGTTCTTTTAATTGTAGCTCACTTTTCAACTACCTGGGCCCAGTTGCTCATAACTTTTAACGGCCAATTAAGCTAACAGTCGTTAACTTTTGGATGAGGTTTTTGATGTAAATTAAATGTGAAAATTTGTATTTAATTTTAATAAATTGATATGCTCAAATAGTTGTCAAATGCTTCATAGGCGAGATGCTTGTAATATTAGTCTTATTTACATCTAAAGTTAACAGGCCGTTAGCTTAACCAGCCCTTAAAGTTTTGAGCAACTGGGCCCAGGTAGTTAACTTCTGTGGTTTAATATTTGTCGTGTCGTGGGAAAACCGGACTTAATGCATGTGAGTCAAGTGTCGTCCCGGATTAGGCTGTGCAGTCCGCACAGGCTAATGGGGGACGGCACTTTCCGCCTACAGTGGATTTATGTTTAGAAGAGACTTCCTTGACACGGAAAAAACCATAAAAGCGGAAAGTTCCGTCCTTTCGTGTTGTCGTGGAATGCCTCTTCCAATATTATGATAGACCAGGCATAAAGTATGTTTGTATGCACATGTACCAAGAACTTATTTCGATGACTACACCTGTGAAGCTTTTAACATTCTGGAATGTTTTCAACCGGTATTTATGATTATATAATGAGGTTAGTTTAAATATGACCAGGTATATATTATAAAGTGTAACCAAAATTTGCTTATCCAATGTCCGGGGCTGTTTTGTGATTGAGTGTTGGAGTTGGAGAGAGCTAAACGTATTAGATACGAGGTTTAAATAAAATAGTTGTGTAGCATTATATTTCTTAACACCTTATTATTGAAATGGTGCAAATTTTTAACAAGCTCAATTGTTACTTTGTATTTGTATAGCCAAGTAGGCTGGATAGTGTTCAGCTTCCTTTGTATTTACTAACTAATGATTATTCAATTTTTACAATGGTTTTTTCATGTGTGAATTTAAGGAATATCTGTAATACAGATTCTTTATTGTTTTCGGAAGTGCAGTGATTTTGGTTTTGTTGCTAAAATGTATTGAAATTGAACACTTTCTGAGGCTAGCTATTTTTGGGTAAATAATAAATGAATTATATAAGAACTGTCGAAACAACACTAATAATATGGTGAATATATTCTTTATTGTCTAATTCAACCATTGTTACAAGCAAAATAGTTTACTATATGACAATACATATTACTGTTCTAAATCTGAAATTAAAAAATAAAAATGTTAAATATTTTGTCTTTATTGTGCTTAATTTCGTAGTAATTTTTTCACGTATGTCATGTTGCAATAACAAAAAACTAAACATAGAAAATACAAGTTTATAGTACTGATATACAGTATATCGCCATCGATTGCATGTATAATCTACAATTAAACATACTAAAGTAGATATAACGTTTTTGTAATCCGAAAAAATTGTCAACCATGTAAACTGTTTATAAACACAGTCTGTTTACATATCTGAATAGTGTTACACCGTGCTATACTGTCCGAATCGTAAAATATGTGCATTACGTCTAGTGTTTCATAGCTATTAAGCGTTTTACAGTTACGTCTTAAAACTGTAAGTATGGTGAAGCACAGAATATCTATTTTATCAATACATTGTCGTGTATACCTTTATTTTAAATTCCAATTCAAAGTGGGTTTTTTGGTCATAAAAAAGTCACAAGTGTATGCACACCATTTGCCTTGAATGGATGATTATATATAACCATCATCTATGTTTAAAATTTCGAAGGCCCTTTCTAGATAAAATGTTCCTTAGAAAAAGTCTGTATTTGTGTGCATAGAAGCCAAATATACATGTATATGAACATTTGCACATAGTAATTACTTACACCATTATTTAAAGAGAATTAATTTGCTATATTTTAGCTTTCAACTTGTGACTGTAGTTAGTGAAGAATTACACATAATATCTGAAAAATACCCATACATTAAAGGCTTAGTTTAATCCGTCTTTATTTGACCCCCCCCCAAATCTGTGGTACTCTACCCCTGTGTATTGACACCCTGCTGTGGTCATAGCTGGTAAGGGGTTGCCACACTGTGTCCACATTGAGATCAAAACACTGCTGCAGTGGTAGCGATAAATTGAAACAGTGCGCTCAGCCGTTGCTCAGTCCGCTGAGAGAAAATATTGCAGATAATGATACGAGATTTTATGGTGGACCAATACACAGAGTTGAATACTCCATGGAGAGGCCTGACATTCCTTAAACTAGGCCGTTAACATGAACAGCACACAAACATTATCACTGTAATAGGTTAAATGGATACCAACAAAAATTTAAAGCGGCATCTCGACAGTAGTTTGACAATAACATTTGGAAATACAGTTCATTCACAGAAAATGGTGAAGGATTGTTAACAGGTTATTTATAAAGCGTATAAAACAATTGACCAAATATATAATTTTATTAAATTATTATATAAACAATGATCATTAATTAGTAGTAATGATAAAATCGATACGAATGAATGCATGATGTACCATTACGCGCATGAGCAATATTAACAAGAGCTGACAGAAGACAGTGCACTGGACTATTCGAAGTATTTCAGATGGTACATATTTTGGAAAGTGGAAGGGGCATACATTTGTTTAAATACAAGCTTTTATTTCATCAAATTATTAAAGTTTCAATCTTATGAAGTTCTGAAGTTTCAAAAGTTTTGAATATACACTTTAACCAGAAAATCTGTGAAAAAGGGGCATAACTCTGTTAAAATACAGAACAGTTTTATAGGGAATGTTGCCCTTTATACTGGAGTTAATGACGAGGTATATTGCAAGTTTCCAGTGAATAATTTTGGTAGTTCCAAAACTGTTGACTATACACTTTAACCAGAATATCTATGTGAACAAGGGACATAACTCTGTCAAAATACAAAACAGAGTTATATGGAATGTTGCCCCTGAGACTGGAGTTTATGACAAAGGTATGTTTCAAGTGAATAACTTTTGTAGTTTTGAAGTTACACAATTTTTAACTCTACTATTCAACTAATAGGTGAGCTTTCCTAAGTCTTGTAACAACAAAACTACATAAACTCTGTTATAAACTCACATATATCTAAGCATTCTATATGTAGATATGCACGCATTTCATACACAACACTTTATAATTTTATGTATGCATGTACGTATAACGTATAATATTATAACATTAATATGTCATGTAAATACATAACTAAAAGTGAATAAACTATTTCAATGTATACACATAGCATAAATGACCAAACTCCTTGCTGAAAGTGAAAGTTGTCTTTCCTGCTGTGCTGCTTTGACCACTGCCAAGTTGCCCATCCAAATTGTGATGAAGATTTCTGCATTTAATCATCATTATTATTTTTTAATACATATTTTACATGTATTCCATCAAAGTATACGTTTTTGTAACCGTATGTTAAAACATACCACAATTATCTCTTTTCCATATATCTTATATTAATAACTGCAAAAAGCCAATAAACGTGCTATTAATTTTTTCGCTTTTATAAAGTATTGTATATTTTTAGAGCCACTATGGTCACGTGATATTTGTTTGGGCAGTGATTAATCTACCAAAGTTGGAGATCACTGTGATGAGTTTGATATAATAAATTATTTAAAATAATAAATACATAACAAACACAAACAATGTGAAGTCCCTTTATGTAATATAGAAGTGAAAACTTGCTAGAGGTGTAAAATAATTAATGTAGAATCTAAGTTCGTGTCCTCTTACAAGTTTGTGTTGCCAACTCTAACGTCATTTCGTTTCAATGACGCGAAGTCTCGGGTCTTAATTCGTCACAAATTTGGCCTAATTTAGAATATTCTGGCTCAGAAGAGCAAATACATGCGTAAAACTCAACTTTAAATTATAAATTGTATCGTTCATTCAGTGAACTCCATTTGTTATGCCCCATTTTCAACTTTTATAAAGGATTGTTAACATTGTACACTCAGTCTTTTTAAATGTACAAAACACAATTATAAAACTTCGTCTTAAAATAAGAAGACGTAATAAGTGACCTTGGTACAATAATCTAACACATTCATAATAACATAAAGGGACTTAAATAATAATAATAATAATAACATCATGATACAATAATAATAAATACAATTTTAGTAATACAACTAAGTTAATATTTGTGTCAATAATGACATTATTTTGTTTATTAATGTCTTACACTTCAACACAATCTACATTTTCAAAGAGCACATCAACTTAATATGTCTTTGTGAATCAATATAATTTTTATTACTGACATTGATAACTGACATGAAATGTTGATTAAACTTTGCTAATCTAAATATTATATAAAATCTGAAAAAAGCGCGCTAATTAACAGCCATCGCACACAATTAAAATTATTATCACTGGAATGTGTGTATGTCTGCAAGACATTTATATGCTTTTTGTTTCTACATTTTTTCTTAAGTTAAATAGATGCAAACTATTAATACATTTGCACATGCAGGTACACCAAATTGTATAAACATAACACTCAGAATATATCCATTTACACTTAAATCAAGCTTGCATTATCTGCTTACAACAAAACGTGTGCATGATCATTCGTTATACATGTATCAACACAGTATTTGTCATGAAGACATCTACCAATGGGTTATTAGTATTGGCAAAGTGTCAGTAATGAAAAGGCATTGCATACTTAAATGTACACAATGTTACAAAATTGAAAATGAATAAACATTTTGATAACTGCAACACAATCTACTATTTTAAAGCACACCCATGGAAAACAATTTACATTGTTACAAAATTCGTCAAAAGCACAAAGACCATAGAACAAAATCCAGAATTTGCTTCAGAAAACAATTTTCAAATACTAACGCTATTGTATCAAAAACTTCAATGTCACAAAACACACACACAAATAAATCACACCAGTATTTCGTTATTAACATTCACTTAATCACACTTTAACATTTATTTAAGCACACTTAAACATTTTGATAACTGCAAAAATCTATTCTGTTTGAAGCGATAAAATGGAAAACAAATAGCATTGTTTCATAACTAAATTTATTTTTAAAAATTAAGCCATAGACTAAAATTAGAATTGGCCTCTAAAATCAAATAGTAATTGTTAATTCTATTATATTAAAAAGCTTCAATATTACAGATACACGTGCACAAATAATTAACGCCAGCAAAAACATATGTTTCAATAATATAAAAAATGTCAAGTTACAAAATTCGTCGCAATATATTTCAATATATCTAAACATATTGTGTTATTCTTCATCATAAAACACGCAGTTCTTAAATGAATACGTAGGATTTTGAAATATTACCAAATGAATCGTCCCAAATCAAATCCATTGGTTTTGAAGACTTCTTTGTCTATAAGTATGCGAAATTATTCCAATGTTAATAATGTATAACAAGTTAACATTGATTAAACAATTCAACGTGGAAGTATTAGCAACATCATTTAATTCTGACATGATCACGGTAAAAAAATTAAATGGCAAGACCAAATGACCAAAATGTTTTGCTTACTTATAACACGTCTTTACCAATGACTTTAGAGATATAACGCAACAAAATAGACTGAAATAAATACAGTTTGGACCAAGAGGATGAAACCAAACAGCTTGCTTCGTGTGTGGCGCCATATGTACCACAAAAGACCACCTTTACACAAATTGCACGAAGGATTACTTCAATAGGCTACCTTTTACAATACTATCACTGGTAAGACCTTTGTAGTTTTCGACATTTTTTTTTATAAATATTATTTTTTGCGATATATTTACAATAATAGACATATCAGGAAGGGATTCTTACTACAGAAACAGGACTTAATACATAAACACATAAACAAACCACTAACTTGTGTTATATACAAACACTGAATATCTGAACTAAATTAATATGGTTAACGTTGAAGCGAATTTCTCTCAAATCGTTTATTTGGTCAAAGTTGTTAAAAAAACAAAGCAACTGCACATAACCAAGCTGATTATACGTATATAATTCAAGCAAATATACACAAGGGGATCATTATAGCTCATATTGTGCCCAGTTCCACTAAAATTGTGAACACTGCATAATAAAAACATAAACCTAGATATACATTATTTAGTTCAATATATCAAAACTGTATATAAACGCTGATTATATACACACTATAACGTTTCAAGATTCTGTGTAATAAATTACATATTTATCACCGAAGATGATTTTTTAAATAATATTTTCCTAATCAAATCCGACATCATTTGCAGGAAAAAAGAAAACTAGACTATTTTAACAACTAGTATGATCTTGGCAGAATAAATCAAGAACACGTTAAGCCTTAATTGGTCAACTTATCACCTATTGTTCCCGCAATTTCGAAGTTTCGGTTTTATCTCCAAATCGTTGGTCCCAATCGTTGGTCAGTGGCACAAAGGTGTATACTCGGTGATCACCAGTACATCGTATTATTTCATTTAAATATATGATGAACATGAAACATATAGCACAGAGTATTAACTTTTTGTACATGTGTCAAAAATGTTAGAGTTAATAATGTCACAATCCATCTTATTCATCGATATTGTACTGCATTTATAATTGACCACAACAACAAGTCATTGAACATCCAATGACTGTTATCAGCACAGTGAAGTCAATGACAAGATTTGTAGATTCAGGAATCCACTCATGATTGTACACAATAATAAACAGACATCCAACAAAATCTTATTTCACACATTTCCTACGAGTAATTAACATATTATATTAAATTGGCCATAATTCAACTTTTAAGCTGGATGCAGCAGGATTTTCAAAGAAATGTTCATTGAGATTCATGAAGTTGTTACGATATTTCATCAATTTAAAAAGTCAGTCGTGCTGCGTTGATGGCTCTATTAAGTTGTTGCACAGTGGCTTTCTCTCCAATTCTATTCCTCCACTCTACCATGTACTTGAAAACAAATGCATGCGTGTTGATTTTACAGTCAGGTTCAGCATACAGCTGGTTCAATTGCGCATTGCTCAACCCAAGCTGAATGCCCAGCACCCAGTATTCTTTACCAATAGTCTTGGCAGCTTTCAATAGATCGCTGTCCTCAGCTGGCATATTTGAATCATTATCAGCATCAATCTCATCTAATTTATCTTTGAACCAGTATTTCATCGCTTCTGCCCTTTCTACAGAATGAGAAGTAACACACGCTCCACAATGCAATTCACGCTCATATATGAACCGAGTCACCCTGAACATGCCTTCATTGTACAAAGATTCTTTCATTTCTGGACATTGAATGCACTCATCAATTGCTGTAGGAGTCCTGGGGTTCTCCAGTGATTGACCTACAAAATAAAGCAAACTTCGCCTAAGGGTGAGTAGAACTTCTTGACACAGGTTGAAGTCAAGGTCAGCTATGTGGTCCTTCGAACAGGATGATATTCTTGCATAAATGATGTGATCTTTGTACCAGATTGTCAAAAAGTAAGTTGGACGCAGGTCAAACACAGCAAGTCCATTGTACAACAAGTTCTGTTTATTTTCTTCGCTGATAGACCAAGTGCGAATGCACACAGCAACAAGTCTGTGGAAAAACGATGGTGGCATGAAGTTTTCAACAAATACAAAGCATAACACAGGTGTTTTCTTGCGATTGTCAGGCGAGGTAAATTGGGCTATAGGAGGTGGTGGATTCTTTAGTCGACAAGGAACAATATGGAAATCTAGAAAATTGGGTGTCACAGGCTTAGCTAAATACGTTTTATCCCTTTCAGCGGCTTTTTCGGATTCTTCAAGTTTTAAGGGCTTTGCCATTACATCCAGGTACTCCATGTACTTAATAACATCTTCTCTGTTTTCTTTTATATCTTCATCAGGACTTTTGTCCATAATTTCATTGAAAACCTCTGGTTTGAGAATAGCGAGGTCCTCATATATTCTCCAGCATTCTGACAAGTTAGGGTCTTTATCTCGTACATGAGTTATAAAGCACTTGAAGACTGCAATGATCCATTGAGGAGCAAGAACAACCAAATGCTTAAGTTGATCTGTATTGAAATATAGTATATTGCCATGCCTGTGCTGAATGTCCAAAAACAAGGCTAGTTCCTCTTTATCAAGAGGTCGTGGATTGGCACGATTTACTCTTTCTATCGTTTCTATTTTTTGAAGTTGTTTTCCATTATCTCTCAATTTGTCAAGTGCCTGTTCCATGTGGATCCATCGAACTGGACATTTTTCTCCCCAATAATCTTGCTCATTTGCCAAACGTTTGATTTCTTCTCGTATCTCACCAAAAACAGAATCTTCTGGAGATAAATTGTTCACCAGGAATCTCTTATTATGAATATGCTTTAAGACTGGTGAATCTTTGAATGATCGCAGTGCCTTATCAAAATATTTATCGTTCTGATTTAATTTTTCTTCGTCACTCCCCTTCATCTCATCTTTACGAGTACCAACTAAAATAACGGTTGGCTTTATTTCCCCTGTTATGGATTTATAACCGCTGTACATGTGGATTGCATTAAGCCAAAACTTAAAGACATCCAAATAAGTACAGTCTTGAACCAAACCACACCATGTTCCACTAATTTCGCCTTCTTTTACATTCCAATCCAAACTTTTTGTCATGTCCATCAGGACCAGATATATAGACCTCTTATTCAGGAAGAACTGATGGGTAGAATAGTACAGTGTCTGGCCTGCAAAATCCCAAACAGACACAGTGGTCTCTGTCTTTTTTTCGTTAGAAACCTTGTAGTCGGAAGGTTCTTTGTTGATTTCAACTTGCTCAGCAAGTTGAATATAATCTTTAACCACATCGTCTTCTTTACGTTCTTTAACAATTATATCCAGTGATTCTGACCGATCATCGCGATCTGTATCATCGACATCAGGTTCTTCTTCTCCAAATGACATGCTGTCTGGTTTGCTCTGTCCATCTTGGGCCTCCAAAGGTGAATGTGTGTTAGTAAGATTGTGCATAGCTTCCCTAATGGCAGGGGTAAACCTAGACTTATATTTGGTTATTTTTTGTTCATTATCCAAACACCAATCACCATTTTCCATTAGTTGGCACCTATGAAGATCAATACCTTCTGTGCTAGTAGGCTCGAAGGTTTTTCCTCTGAAGTCTTTAATCAAATTGTTCACAATAGATGTTTTTCCCACACCAAACATGCCTACAACCATCAGACGAATATTCTTCACTTCTTCGAAGCCATCTTTTAGAGCTTTAGAGAAGATCTTAATCTTAGCATCATCCAGCTCTTTAAGATCATTTGGAATCTGTTCTAACATTTCCTCGTCTTCTTTAATGACCTCATCGTAAACCTCCTTCATTACAAACCTGGCAGCCTTAGGCTGATTCCACATCACAAGCAAAATGTCAATGATCTCTTTGGTTCTACTGACTGAAAACGGTGCACTAAATCCTAGCTTATTGACAAACTGCCTCGTATTCTCTGTCAAAATCTTGAAATTTCTTTCATGGACAGATTCATTAGCTATTCTTGTAACAATCTCTTTTAATATCTTACTCTGTTCTTCCGTACTTTCATTTTTTACATCCTGTAAAACCCGGACACTCGTACGGATTTGGGGATCAATATCTTCTTGGCCACTCATTTCAATATTGATGTAGCATACTCTATAAAATGAAACATAAAACTTTAAATTTTAGAATATGTAAAACCAAGAGTAAGTCTGATTCTCACGAATCACTAAAATCTAGTGTTATCCGGAACATTGTGTATTCAACACGATGCACTGTCTCATAATAATTTTACTAATGTGCCTGAGTCATTTATCATATGAGTGAGAATCCCAAAGGAATAAGAAGATGCAAATCACTCGAGTCATTTGTCATCTTTACTTAAGGCCTTTTATAATTATTATGTCATTCAAAGGAATCCCTTTTATTTAATAATACTGTCAAGTGGTACACCCCAACTTAATACTACAGATTGTAGTTCTACAAGATAACTCTAGAGAAATTACAACGAATAATAAACAGTAACAGCTCTAGAACTTCACAGTAGTTCTATAATGCCATCTATCATAAAATTAAGTTTCAGTTTAATCCTTCATTTACTATAGAGTTCTCCACTGTGAAAGAATATAAAACAAAATGGCAGTAATTTCATTTATATTGTAGTAACAAGAGCTGTCAGAGGACAGCGTGCTTGACTATTCGAGGTATTTCAGTTGGTACATATTTTGGAATGCGGAAGGGGCATAAGTTTGTTGAAATACGAAACTTTGTTATGGCTTTTACTTCATCAAATTATTCCAAGTTTCAAGTGAAAACCTTATGTAGTTACTAACTTATGTAGTTCTGAAGTTACAAAACGTTTGAATATAAACTTAAACCAGAAAATCTATCTAAAAAAGGAGCAAAACTCTGACAAAATACAACACAGAGTTATAGGCAATGTTGCCATTGACACTGGAGTTGATGACAAAAGGATTCCAAGTTTCATAATTCTGTCGAAATACAAACTAAGTTATGTTGCACTGGATTTTGGTGTTGATGACAAATGTTTCAAAATTCCAGAGTGATGAGAAATGTTGCACATGACGCAGGAGTTAATGACAAAGGTTTATTTTAAAGTTTCAAGTGAAGAACTTATGTAGTTTTGCAGTTACAAAACTTTTGAATATAAACTTTAACCAGACAATCTGTGTGAAAATGCATATAGTACAAAACAGAGTTATAAGGAATGTTGTCCATGATATAGGAGTTGATGACAAAGGTATATTCCAAAAGTGAAAACAAGATATGTGAAAAAAGGGGCGTAACACTGTCAAAATACAAAACGGAGTTATAGGAAATGTTGCCCCTGACACTGGAGTTGATGACAAAGGTATATTCCAAGTTTCAAGTGAATAACTTTTGTAAGTTTGAAGTTT
This sequence comes from Congeria kusceri, assembly GCA_027627225.1. Lineage (NCBI taxonomy): Eukaryota > Metazoa > Mollusca > Bivalvia > Myida > Dreissenidae > Congeria > Congeria kusceri. The sequence continues at coordinate 66,275,396 of CM051031.1, read as the reverse complement.
TGAATATGAACTTTTACCAGAAAATATGTGCAATAAAGGGGCATAACTAAGTATATTTCAAGTTTCAAGGGAATAAATTGCGCACTTTTGAAGATAAAAGACTGTTAAATAAAAACGTTAACAAAATTCAGACGTCGACGCCGGGGGAAGTAGGAAGCTCACCCATTCTTCGAATAGTCGAGCTAAAAATCAATGCTGTTACACGTTTTTTTTAATACCCGGTACCCTACACTGTATTTAACTTGGAATCTCTTTATTACGAATAAAATTGAAGTATGGACCCTAAAAGTAAATTAAGGCAATGGTTACTCCATAAATGATGCAGATTTATGATTTGTGTCTGCTGCACTTCCTGCCAATTTCATTGAATCCGTCTGGTACAATGAGGAGGAGGATATAAGCAAAAGAATATTTACCAAAGGCCATATACTATATTACTAATGATACTTATTCTTGTACTTCCTATCAATGCCATCTACCAAAACACAGAAGCAAGTTTTATTAAAATATGTTTAATGGTACGTAACGTATATGCGTCACACACGGACATTAATCAACCACTGAATAAATACTGAATAGTAAAATCTTACGCTGATTAGACTCTTCTCTCCCATAAAACTCATGTTTTCATCCACTAACACTTTTATGAAGGTTGACTGATTTATGTATTGGCTCAACGAAAAAATACTTCTAAAGAAGATCGATTACGTTTGGATTGTGCTTTAACGCAGCATTAAATCTGAATAGCAAACATGTACTCAGAGAGTTATCAAGTTACCAGTGTGCATAAACCATGAGTGAGCTTATTGTAGTAAACACAAAACACAGGAGTAGCAAGTAATGATCCCCTTAGTGTAAAGTGTAATTTGATCTACGTTTTAAAATTATCTAAGATAAATGTGTGTATTATAGACATTTAGCCGTAATATAAATGTTTTTCTTTCAACGCTTGTTGTTATATACTTTTAGATCTTCATACAGTCACCTTAAATATATTTATTTTAACCCCAGGGGTCACCCAAATGCATAATATTGAATTTGTTAGTTAAGAACAGTGATATTAAAAGATAAAAATAGCTTAACCTTTAACTTAGAGTTTTTACATTTGGACATATAAACTTTCGCAGTTTTGAGGTTGTCCATACAAGTAACCTGGCTTTCCTAGATAGTCGACGTTTTATATAATATTGCCCCTATAGACAAGTAATATAATGTTCAATCAGCATCCAACACGTCACATTAACGGTTCAGTAAGTTGAATTTTAAGACAAAAATAATCCACTATTTATGCAAATAGAAGTGCAGATACCTGTCTGTTTCGTTCAATAAATGGATTTCTGAGCAATATTCGTGAAATTTAGATTCGATGAATGAAGTTGTATTGCCATTAAAGTGTAAATACATACTTAGTTTTAACGAATTTTCTTTATTTTGCCTGCACATTTCAAATTAAAAAGTGTAAGTTAATTGGTTTAATGTTGAGGCTACACCAAACTAAACACTAAAGTCAAAGCACCTAATTACAACACACGTGTGAAGTTATATATTAAATTCAAGGTAATTAAATCTATATAGCATATACATTTCTATGCGTAATGCTGCACACTGAACGTGTTGAGAGAAATTAAGAAACAAGAAGGATATGCTTGCCCACCTGAGTACTGGCAAAGAAGAAGACCATACTGTTGTAACAGGATTAAGAATGTGAATAATACACGTGTACAGAATGGGTTTGGATTGGTTTGATTTCACAGTGCAATAGGCTATACGGGCTGGGCAGTGTTTTGCTCATTGTTCTCGAATAATTTTTCTCGACATTCTTTTCTGACCTTTTTTCATTAAGTCAGTGACAGTTCTGTCAAATGCAGAAACAGTTAATTTCGATTTTTTTTTCGCAGGCAGTTTGAAAAAAAAAAGATGTAATGCGATGGTTGTTTTGAATAATTATCTGTCCAATGATGATAAGCAAGGTTAATGCAAGCTCTGAAGCGATCAATGTTGCGTGTACAGATATTTGCGTGCAAGGTGTGCAATTTTTGAAACTATCTTTTCATTGGTTTTCAGCCAAATACAGTTGAAAAATGAAGCAAATTTATGTCTTTAATAGGTTCTGACATGAACATACAAAACAGCAGCTCATATGTGGTATTTTTCAACGTCAATAAAGTCTAATTTTGCCTGAACAAACGGTAACAGTGCATGTATGCTAACCAGCATATTGCCAAGACTTGATGAAAAAGTCTATACTGCATAAAGTCTATTTTTTTGCATTTTCTTGAACAACATGGGACAATAACGGTTGTTTGTGTGGTCCGATCTTGCCAATGTTTGGCTTCTGCTCAGACCACATGGTCATACACAAACTGTGAATGCTTGGTTAAGATTGGATACAAAATGAAGTCCGTATTTTGGAAAAGACACGCTTGCATTTTTCATTAAAAAGGGCCAATAACTGTACCAGTCCTGATTTAATCTGGTCGGTTACCAACCTTAAGATGTTATGGTCAAACATAAAGTTTGGTCAACATTGAATTAACAATGAGTATCTATCGCATATCTATCGCATGCGCAAGCAAATTATTGATAGCATATTGATGTATTTTCCACACAAAACAGATAATAACTCTTTTTTGTCCAATCTTGACAATATTTGTATAGTCTGAGATATTGTGGTCATAAAAATACTGTACAAGATTGGTTAAGAGAAGATGAAAAATGAAGCCTACATCCTGAATAAAGTCCACTTTGTCACGATTATTTTCATGTTTTGTTTGCAAAGTTTGAATTATTCTGTTTTAGGCTTCACCACAATAATTAATTATCATTGCAAAATCAAATCAGTTCTAATGTTGTTTGTTTCGGGTATACAGTCAATGCAGTCAAATGACTTAATAACAACACAAATACAAAGCTAATTTATTGAATTTAATAATATATTTTATCGAACGTCACTTTGATGTTGTTAAAATAGGACAGGTAACTTTTGGGGTTTCTTTTGTCTACAGAACTAACCTGGTTGTCACATACCATTGAACACTCGTTAACGACGAGCTTTCTCAGGGTCAGGAGTAATATTACCCCTACGTATAAATAGCAGTTCTATGTCTAATCAGCGCCAAATTAAGTTATGACCTTGAGCACTGAATTAGGGTATTAAAAAAACAACCTTGAACGCCTCCCGAAATTTGCATTTAAGTGCAGATGCCTGGCTAATTAAATCATATAATACAATTCTAGTCAGAGAGAAGCTTAGATTATATAAATTTTATAAATGAAGTCGTTTATAAAAATAAAAGTGTAAATACTTACTTGGTTCTAACGATTTTCATTCATTATTTTTCTGTTCAGTTTCGTTTTCAAACAATGTTAGTTTGAGGTTACACCACACTTAACATCATTGCAAAATAAAATGAGTTCTATTTTGTTGTTTGTTTCGGGTATATGTACAGTCTATACAGTCAAATGACTTAATAACAACAGAAGTGTGAATTAAGTGTCTTTAACGTAAATATATATTTAATTAAACTTCACACTGAAGTTGTCAAGTCAGACAGATACGTTTGTCTACATAACTAGATTTTCTAATAGGGTTTTCACATATAGTCGGACACTCGTAAAGGTCAAGCTTCATGGAGAAGATTAGATTGTATTGATGATGTAATATCGTCATAAAAGTATAAATACTTACTTAGTTATCACGATTTTTATTCGTTATTTTTGTTCAGTTTCGTTTTTCAAACAATTGAAATGTTGTTTTTTTAGGCCACACCACACTAAACATCTTCCTAATGTGCTCTAATGTTGTTTGTTTTGGGTTTACAGTCTATACAGTCAAAGGGCTTAATTTTAACACAAGAGTGCAGTTTATTTATGTAATGTAATTATACATTGAATCAAAAGTTCACATTAAAGTTGTTAAATCGGAAGGTAACTAATCGGAAGAAAACAACACCTCCCAAAATATGCATAAAAGTAAAGATACTTGGATAATTGATTATTTAATACATTTATAGTCATTTAATGAGAAGCCTAGATTCTACTTATGACGTCATATCGTCATAAAAGTGTAAATTATTACTTAGTTCTCACGATTTTTATTCATTATTTTCCTGTTCATTTTCGATTTCAATTTTTGTTTGAAGCTACACCACCCTAAACGTAATTGCAAAATCAAATGTATTCTTACTTTCTTTGTTACGGGTTTCACGTTGAGCCAACTCAGCACCACTGGACCAACTCAGCACCACCGGACCACCTCATTTCAAGAAAATACCAGAAAACTAACAAAAATTACAAATTATTGCAACTATGTAATGCGTATGTAAAGACATTTATATTAGTGATCAGCGTCAGTCGTCACACACTTCATAATGGGTTGTAGTAAGAACTCAGATGGGCAAACATGTCAGTACATAGAGTATCATATACATATTCTTTCAATGACTTCAACTTCCTACAGCCTTTATTTTTGTACATTAGTTAACGAAACTACGAACGAGTGTTCTTTTATCATTCCTAATGGTAATGACATTGGACAATTCCTTAAAAAGCATCTTTATCATAAGAAAATAATACAAAATTGGAAAATCATACTTACTGTTTACAATATTTTTGCATCACCGGTCCACCTCGGAAGTCACCACCGGACAAGTTCTTAACACCTCGAAATGAGGTGGTCCGGTGAGTCTCCTAACCGTGTTAAAGCAAATGTTAAATAAAATGGTTTTGTTTCTGTAAACACTTGGCTAGAATATACTATTTATTATATTAACAGTGGTCACCGGTGACACTTTCGCAGGCGCACGAAAATTTCTAGTAGTATTAAAATCGATACGAATGAGATTTACATGAGGTACCGTTAAGCGCATGCGCACTACTGATAAACTTTGCATAGCGGAGAAGGTTTCATTAAATGCTAAAACTGTTAGGCATGAGTTCGAATCCTAACCAGATCACACACAAATATTGTTGTCTTTGTATATTCTTTCTTTCTAAACAATTCCATCAATATATTGTAAATAATTGAAATATATAAACGAGCCAAATAAACTGCACTGTTTGAATATATGTCAATAGGCATGCGAAACACCGTCGATATGCGCCTTTAATTTATCAACTTGGACCATATATTGTTCACATAAATTATTATTAAATTCTTCTATTTTGTTTGGTTTTCGCATTTTGCATAATCAAATGAATTGTGTGGGTGTAATAACTATGTAATGAAGTTATTTTCTGAATTATTCAGCTTTTATTACTTTTACATCAAGACCCAGTAGCTATGTGTTGATTTCTGCCTTTTTTGTTTTTGTTTTGTAAGGGGGAGCTGGTTTAAATTAAACTTTAAGTGGTCCCTCCTACTTAGGAAATGTCAACATAGTTTCTCTGTGTTGGGGGTTGTGTTTGATTTAGTGGTAGCTCTAATTAAAATGACCTAGAACATTTATAAAACCTTGCTTATCTTATGTTCCGGGTTGTTTTGTGATTAAAGGCACTAACAATGTGTTAGACTTTAAAAAATGCATACAATAATGCAAACAAATGGCTTAAAACTTATAAATATTTCATTTAATATAAGGTATTTGAACAGTTTGAAAATAAGTTTAATGTTTACATTTCATCACTACGAAACTAGCCGTGTTTTATGTAGAATATCGTGCAGCTCACCGAATGTTAACGGTTATAGTCGGATTTTATCCGCATCGCAACTATAGTTGACAAAAAATTCATGATAATAAGTGATGTTTAAGTAAAAGAAAATGATAAACGAGATTTTGGCAGGACTCGAACCGCAGTCATTGTGATTCAAGGTTGAAAACTCTATATACTTCGCTATTCTTCCCGACGAGTGTTGATGCGTGCTTTTGTTATATGATTATGAAATCCGTTATTTAGACAATAGATAAATGTTAAACCGATATAAATAGAACAGTTGACCGCTTCCGGAGAGTTATGAGTGCCAGGTCAATACATTCGCACAATAAAACAAGGTATACAGTGTTTGTAAAATGTTTTACTTGGAGGATCAGTATTTTTGCAATAAAACAATATCAAGCAAAACATGTGCATGTTTAAGATGTGATTGTATATACAAGATTCTGTGTTTTATACACACACATGCTCCCGGTTGGTTAGCCCATTTCTAAGTCTAAATTAGGTGAGGGTCAAGGTCAAAGTGAGGTTGGGTGATATGTGTGGATTGGGAACGGTTATAAGTAGCAACTATGTAAATATCCAAGTGTTGTTGCAAGCGGTGTTGGTGCTAGACGAAACGGTAAAATCTAGTTAACCAAGAAACAGCCCATTTTAATTATTCTAAATGCAAATTAGGTCAAGGTCAAGGTGAGGTTGGGTGATATGGGTGGATAGGGAATGGTGGTAAGCAACACCTGTGTAAGCATCCAAGTGTTGTAGCAAGCAGTGTTGGAGCTAGACGAAACGGTAAAATCTAGATAACCTTGTCATGGACGGAAGTACGGACGGACGGACAAGACAATCACTATATGCCTCCCGCATCAAGATGCCGGGGGCATAAAAACAAATTAAATACATACTAGGACAGACAATAACATGACCGTTCAATTGCAGGGTCTGAATTTGGCCACTTCCACCTTTTGTAAGGCTTTTATTGTTTGCATTACAAAATTACTCCATTGAAAGCTCAATTATTTCTTTGTATTTGTATAGCCAATAAGACAGGGCAGTGTTCAGTTTTCAGTTGTCTAAAATCGCTTTTGGTATTCTTGTTCAATGGCGTTTGATGAAACATAATGGATTGATAATGTATTATCTGTAATGCATTGTTTTGGGAATAAAGTGATTTGTTTTTTCTTGGTGCTAAAATTTGTTGACATTGACCTTTGTGTGGGTAGCTATATTATGGGCAAATAATGTCATAACAACACAAATAATCTGATTAATATATTATTTATTGTACTAGTATTTGTCAGCAATTGTTACAAATAGTGATGATAGCAGTACATATGACAAAGATTCCTGTTATAAATCTCATTTAAAAATAAAGTGTTTACTTTCATTTTCCTAATATATTTTGCATATAAAGAATTTTGTTCACAAAAACTTTCTAGACGGTTAGTAAAAGTTAGCATAGAAATGGTTTACCAGTCGTTTATTCTACAATTAAACGGCATTAAATATACGCTTAAGCAAAGCAAAATGATAGAATGTTATACAGATAATCTACATTTCATTGAGATCATTGTACACAGAGCTTGTTTAAAATACACTTGCTGAAATCGTTAGAATTTAAAAGCTGACAAGTTACAAACTCAAAATAAATATGTTGTGCCAAAATTAAGTTACCAAGAAAACGAAACGCAAAGGTTCCTCAAAGGTTTTTTTTTAAAACAACATCAACCAGGGTGACCGAGAAACAAACATAATTAACTAATTTTATTTATAAAATCAAATCAAAATCATTCAAGTATTGTGGCAAAGAATCCACCTAAGGATCATTTCTGTAAAATTATTTCGAAATCCAAGCAGTGTTTTCTTAAATGAAGAGTTTTAAGTTTTAAATATACCCATATTAGGAACAATGGCCCCGCCCCCGCTGATGGCCATGTTTATGTTTTTAACAGAGAACCACCCAAGAAACATTTCTGTGAAATTCTTTTGAAATCCAAACAGTGGTTTCTCGCAAGATTTTCAAAGTGTTCAATATAGCCATATTAGGTAAATGGTCACGCCTACTGCCGGGTGTGTTTTGTAACAGAGCGGTACCATTTGAGCAACTTTGGTAGAGAACCACCCAAGGAGTATTTCTGTGAAATTATTTCGAGATCCAACCAATGGTTTCTGACAATAATATTTTCAAAGTCTTTAGTATAGTCATATAAGAAAAAATGCCCTCGCCCCTCTACCCCTGGCAGGTATGTTTTTTTAACAGAGCGGAACCATTTGAGCAACTTTGGTAGAGGAACACCCAAGGATAATTTCTGTGAAAGTATTTGAAACTGTATATAGGGTTTAGGAGATGTCGTTTAAAGATTTTTTTTTTTTAATGTAAGTGTTCAATATAGCCATAGAAGGAAAATGATTCCGTCCCCTGGAAACCATTTTTAACGGGGCAGAATCATTTGAGGAACATTTTGTAAAATTATTTCGAAATTCAACTCTTTTCTGACAAGAAGATTCTCAAAGTTTTCAATATAGCCATATTATGGCCGCGCTCCCTGTCGGCCATGTTTTTCAACGGAGCGGAACCATTTGAGCAACTCTGACCGATAACTACCCAAGTAACATTTCTGATGAACTATTTTGAAATCCTACCAGTGGTTTCTGAAATAAAGATTTTTAAAGTTTTCAATATAGCCATATATGGAAAAATGGCACCTACCCCTGCTGGCCAAGTTTTTTTTATCGGAGCGAAACCATTTGTGAAGTTTCAACGATACCGGCCAACCGGTTTCAGAGAAGATGTCGTTTAAAGAAAACGTTTAGGCACGCACGTATGACGGACGAACCTCCATGGCATAAGCTCCCTGGCATTCGGCCAGTGGAGCTAAACAATCGTTAAATCAATACAACACTGTTATGTGCAATTACTACAAATTGTTTAATCTTATGACTATTACTAGTATCTAAACTCTCAAAAATCGCATATCCATCAAAACAATGATACGAGTGTAAATGATGGATGCTCTCCGAAAAAGCTATTTTTCAATTGTTTAAATAAGAATGGCAGATATATATTTGGAAACAAACAAATAGAACTGCAAAACCATATCAATTGCCAAAACAGTATTTAAAGCATGCAATTGACATACCATACAAACAAGCATGTAAATGATTCAGCATTGTTAAAAATCAAAGGCCTAGATGTTGCAATAATAACTGAGTTGTAATGCGGCCATCTCATCCTGATATGTTAGCTTCCCATTAAGTATCATTCTATTACATACAGAAGTTCCTGAGAAATAGCCCTGATATAAACAATGCATTAAATACTATTCGAAATTTTGATCAAATACCCATTACTTTGTGAACAATCTTCAAGGTGAAACATTCTGACAATATGATCGTCTTCTCTGAGTATTCAACCAAGTTTTATTGAATTTCTGCCAGTTGTTGCTTTGAAATAGCCAATACAGTATAGCCTAGTGCATTATATAAAAATATGCATTCACAATCAAAGGACCATAATTTTATTAAACAAGGAAAATCACTCAAGCAGAACATCCGGATTAAATGCTCAACAGCTCAATACCTAGCAGTGTTTGCTGATAAATAGCCAGGGCAAACACGGTGCACTTTATACTAAAGGCAGGATTAAGCAAAGGCCAATAACACAATTATCGAGGCAAAAATGACCTGATAATATCCTTACCCAAGTACGTAAAGGCCCTATTTAAAAACAATTTAATTTAATTTGTATTCATATTGAGAGTATATAGACAAAACAGTTTACCATGCTCTCTTGGAATGTTATTTTTATACCTTGTATATATAGCCATAACATGTATATTGGTTGATATTGAGAATGACCCTAACACGAAATTCAAACCTAGATTTAGCGAGAAATATCCGAATGTGTTAGTTTTGTAGCGATATTGCGCAAGCTGGAATATTTTAGCCTGTAAATACTATTAAAACAACATGAAGTGCACGTGTCTTCCGAATCGGACAGTTAAGCATGGTTAAAAACTAATATTTTAGCCTGTAAATACTATTAAAACAACATGAAGTGCACGTGTCTTCCGAATCGGACAGTTAAGCATGGTTAAAAACTATCAGACAATTTGCAATTTAATTTACTTAAACTGAAACATACTAATACCATGCACATGGTACTGAAGTTTCCATAAAGTTTCATAAAGGTCCTGTCAGTGGTTGCTGAAAATAGCCAGGGCAAGAATTTTTGTGCTCTAAATACTATTTGCAGCTATCCTCCAAGGCTTATGATTTCATAAAATATCAAGGAGCGTCCTGCTACCATGCTTAACTACTCATGGTACTGAAGCTTCCCAGAAACGCTTGTTGAATTCCTGCCAGTGGATGCTTAGAAATAGCTCGGACAGACAGAGCGGCGACTGTATACTGCGGAGTGTTTTGCATGCATATACATTGCATATTGATTGTGTTAATGTTTCATGAAGACATCAGCATACGCAATCATGAAATAGTTCAATGTCTACAAAAGACACACAACTACACAACAAAAACAACTTGATGTCCATTGATATAATATATTAAAGTTATATTTTGCTAGAGGTGAAAAAAAAAATCTACCAGCACTTTATTTACATCACTATACAACAATTGATATTCTGCTTTTGAATTCTGACAATCATACACCAAAACATATTCAGCATGTTCACTGTTGACTATTTTTGTTGATATATATTTGTGAAGTATTGCTTTTATTACCAAATTCTAATAAATTTCGATTACTGATTGTAGTGTGAAATAAAGGCGCAGCCATTGATAAAACAACTATCTTTAAAATACGAACACATAATAACATAATAAATTCATAATTTTACAATTAATTCATAAAACAAATTAATGGACATTAATAACACAATAAACATTTATAAATAAAACTAAGTACATATTTGTTTCAATCATGACATTATTTTAATTTCATGTTTAACACACTTAAATCATATTCATAATCTCGACACAATCTTTATTTACAAAGCACATCAATAGACCAAAAGGGCCTAGGTCGCTCACAAGAGAGGCTAGGGAACTAAACTGCTCTGAGCAAGTTTTGTGATGATTGGCCTATACATATGGCCTCAATAATGTTTTAAAGCTTTTTGTTCAATTTCGCCATGGTCACCTAGTTTTTACCCACATTACCTAGTTTCAAATTTGTCCCAAGATATTATTGAACCAAATGTTTTGAGCAATTTTCAAGCAGATTAGGGAAAACAAGAGTTTTCATATTTTTTTTCTATTTAACCTAATGAACTTGAATTTGACCACACATGAGCCATTTTCAAACTCCGACGAAATATTATTGGAACAAAGGATATGGGCAAGTGCAGATTGGGCAATAAATGTGGTCTTTAGAGTGTTCACAAGATTTTTTAAAGTTTTAATTATACCAATATAAGGAAAACTGCCCCGCCCATGACGGCCACGTTTTTCAGCAGAGTGGAACCATTATCAGGCTCAACCAAGATATACTAAGAACAAAGGTTCTGAGCAAGTTTCATGTTAATTTGGCGAAAAATGTGACAACTAGAATGTTCACAAGCTTTTTAAATAGCCATATAAGGAAAACTGCCCCGCACCCTAGCGGCCATGTTTTCAAGTGCGCTGAACCATTTTCGAACTCAGCCGAGATATCATAAGAACAAAGGTTCTTAGCAAGTTTCATGTTGATTCAATTCAATTTGACATAGTAACCTAAGTTTTTGGCCCACATTACCGAGTTTTGAACTCATCAGAGATATCAATGGGACAAAGGTTCTGAGCAAGTTACAGGAAGATTGGGCAAAAAACGTGACTTCTAGAGTGTTCACAAGCTTTTCCTTCAATTTAACCAAGTGACCTAGTTTTTGACCCCACATGACCCAGATTCAAACTCGGCCGAGATATCATTAAGTCAAATGTTCGGACCAAGCTTTATGAAGATTGGCTAATAAATTTGGTCTCTAGAATGTTAATCAGGTAAAGTGTTAACGAAGCATGACGCATGACAAGCTTTTTCTTTGATTTGACATAGTTTGACCCCACATGACCCAGATTCAAACTCTGAGATACTATTTTGGGACAAATGTTCTGACCAAGTTTCATGAAGATTGGGCGAAAAATGTGACTTCAAGTGTTAACAAGCTTTTTCTTCAATTTGACTTAGTGACCTAGTTTTTGACCTTTATTGACTATGATTCGAACTCGGCCGAGATATCATTAGGACAAATGTTCTGACCAACTTTCATAAAGATTGGGCATAAAATGTTAATTTTAGAGTGTAAACAAGTTTTTTCTTCAATTTAACCTAGTGATCTAGTTTTTGACCCAACGTGACCCAGATTCGAAGTCGGCTGAAATATCATTAATACGAATGTTCTTGCCAACCTTCATGAAGATTGGGCAAGAAATGTGACCTCTAGAGTGTTAACAAGCTTTTTCTTAAATTTGATCTAGTGACCTAGTTTTTGAGCCCACATCACCCAGATTCGAACTCGGCCGAGATATCATTGGGACAAATGTTCTGACCAAGTTTCATGAAGAGTGGGCAAACAATAAATGCGACTTTTAGAGTGTTAACAAGCTTTGTCTTCAATTTACCTAGTGACCTTGTGTTTTACCATACGTGACACAGATTCAAACTAGGCCGAGATATCATTAGGCAAATGATCTGACCAAGTTTCATGAAGATGGGGCAAACAATGTGACTTGTAGAGTGTTAACAAGTTTTTTTCTTCAATTTGACCTAGTGACCTAGTTTTTGACCCCACATGACCCGAATTCGAACACGGCCGATATATCATTGGGTCAAATATTGTGATTAAGTTTCATGAAGATTTCCCCAATAAATGTGGCCTCTAGAGTGTCAACGAGGTAAATAATGGCGACGCACGAAGCATAACAAGCTTTTCTTCAATATGACCTAGTGACCTAGTTTTTGACCCCACCTTACCCAGCTTCAAACTCGGCCGAGATCCCATTGGGACAAATGTTCTGATCAAGTTTCATGAAGATTAGTAAAAACAATATGACTTCTAGATTGGTAACAAGCTTTTTGTTCAATTTAACCTAGTGACCTAGTTTTTGACCCCACATGACCCAGATTAAAACTCGGCCGAGATACCATTGGTACAAATGTTCTGACCAAGTTTCATGAAGATTGGGCAAAAAATGTGACTTCTAGATTGTTAACAAGTTTTTTCTTCAAGTTTACCTAGTGACATTGTTTTTGACCCCACATGACCCAGATTAAAACTCGGTCGATATACCATTGGTACAAATGTTCTGACCAAGTTTCATCAAGATTGGGAAAAAAATGTGACTTCCACAGTGTTAATAAGCTTTTTCTATAATTTGACCCCACGTCACCCAGAATCGAACTCGGCCGAGCTATCTTCGGAATAAATGTTCTGACCAAGGCCCGAGGTTATAAAACTCTTGAGATCAATCTCCCAGCTCAAATCTCAACTCCTAGCTCAGCCTGAGACTGAACTCAGGATATCTGAGATTATAAAAATATAACTATGAGCTCAAACTCAGGCTAAGCAAGAAATCCTGAGATTGGTTGCTACCTGTCTCAGAGTCGATCTCAACATGTAACTATGACAAATAATTATGTAAACAGTGACGATATCAACAGTTTGATGATAAAATCAACATGGAACAAATGATTAACATATATAGTTCTATAATTTAAGTATTTTACAACTTAAACTTATTTATCAATATAAATTCCAATTCAACAATTAAACAGCACAACATAAAATTGCATGTTTAATGCATTTATGCAAGGTCTTACCTTTATATCTCCATAAAATATCTATTGCTATAATTGTAGTGTCAACCCTATTGATATTCACGTTGTTTTTGCAACAGTGTAATACATATTATTGTAAAAATAATTGCGTTTACCCTGTTGCAGCCATTTTATCTACACATGGAAATAATCGCAAAAATGACGCAATATAAATACATCATAACAGCTAATACGTCACACAATTTTCGATTTAAGATTTCATCATGGTTATTGCAATTTTCAAGTGTAAATTAGTTTCTGTGACCATTGCCCTTTTAAAGCAATTTGTTTACTTTATCCAGTGGTGATATAAAGCACTGTTTTCGTGGTTTGGTAAGTTACTTGGACAAAAAAAGAAACCGCGGTAAAAATATACCACTGTTTACCCAAAGTGGCTGCTTAGGGCAACACCACGCACATGTGATTGACCGAATAGTCGCTTAAATATATTAAACTTCATGCTCAAAAAATCGTCTCCACTGAGTTTGATCTCCAAATGTTTAATAACCTCAAACTGAGCAAGAATCTCAGCTGAGCATGGAGATTAAGCTGTGAGTTGAGTTTTGAGCTGAGATTAATGAAAGTTTTATAACCTCGAGCCCAAGTTTCATGAAGATTGGACAAAAAATGTGACTTCAAAAGTGTTAACAAGCTTTTTCTTCAATTCGACCTAGTGACCTAGGTTTTGTCCCCACATGACCCAGATTCGAACTCGGGCGAGATATCACTGGGTCAAATGTTCTGACCAAGTTTCATGAAGATTGGCCAATATATGTTAAGTGTTAACGAGGTAAATGTTGACGTCACACGACGAACGATGGCCGACGGACAAAAGGCGATCACAAAAGCTCACCATGTGCACGTTATGCTCAGGTGAGCTAAAACAGATTTGGTGGCACTGTTCATTGACAATACAAACAATATGCACCTAAAACTAAATCCAATACAATATACAATACATCTTCTTTTCAAAGATATACAATGAATACGTGTAACAAAATAAATTTTAAAATTATCACTTCCTGGTTAAAAATATGTGTTCGTAAATTTGACCACACTTCCTTTTGGAAAATTTCTAGTGTTGTATTCAAGGCAGAGTATTAGCATTTTTAACCAAATTTTTCGAAGAAAAGTTTCCGTTATTAGATAGGGGTTTTGTCGTTTTTCGAGATGGCGGCGTCAATTGTTGGTTTCCGCTCAATAACTTGAGAACGAATTGAGCTATTGTAATTAAACTTTTTATGTAGATACCATACATCAAGATCTTACTAAGGATTGCATATGGAATGTGTGTGGTCGGTTTCCAATCAATAGTTTGAGAACGAATTGAGATATTGTAAGGAAAATTAATGTGTCTATACCTCGGCTGGGATTGCATATAGGGTGGGTGGAGTCAATGTCAAATTCACCGTTATTAAAAATAAAACAAACGGTTTCCGCTCAATAACTCCAGAATGAACAAAGCTATCGTAATAAGACGTCATATACACATATCTTATATTGAGACCTCACTTGGGATTGCATACTATATGGGTAATTCTAGGTCCAAGTCACTGTTACTAAAAATAGAAATATGGTTTCCGCTCAGTAACTTAAGTACGAATTGAGCTATTGAAATGATTTTTATGTCGATACCTTATATTGAGATATCATTTGGGATTGCATATGGGTTGGGTGGAATGAAGGTCACTGTTACTAAAAATAGAAAAAACTGTTTCCGCTATTGTAATATATTGAGCTATTGTAATAAAACTTTATATATAGATAGTTTATATCCAGACATTAAATGGGATTACGTATGGAGTGGGTGGGGTCAAAATCAAGTGACGCCACTTGGAATAACTAAGGGGATTGATGGGGTCAAGGATACCATTACTTAAAATATATAAAATGCATTCTGCTTAATAACCCAGTAGTGGATTGAGCTATTGCTATACGGGTGAAACATTTTCATTTACATATACACATTTCTGTTGAGAGTCAGTATTTTTAATTGTCAAAATTAATAACATTAATAACAATTTGTGAACTTGAGTTGTACTTCAGTAAATAATTGCATTATGTATTCCTAGACATAGCTGTAACTTCACCTTGTACCTAAAACGTTCTTTTGTTATTGTGCTCACTTTTATGCATTTCGTTCGAAAAAAATAGTTTTCGTGGAATTTCCACGTTTCTCGTTTAGATTGTCTTTAGCATATGAGGCTATTATTACAATTGGCTGTAGAGGCAATAAATCATATTGATATATAAAAGATACAGGAATTCAAGTTGGACTGTCCATACAGAATTAGGAACGACCACATAAGGATAGTCAGAGACGGGTGCATGTGCTTTGTCAAGTACTTGCTCATGGATAATGACTGTATATAGTACATATAAAATCAAAAGACAATTTAGGTACATCTTCATGTGTTACCTCATACATTATAGATCAATCATTACTTATGCAATCATTTGGGAAAGTTAAAAACTCTGAAGGGAATAAACTACATGGACTAATCGAAATGGACCAATGTTCTTGTTATCTTTAGCAAAACTAAAACAAAACTTCAATACATTTTGCACATTCAGTTACATCAAATTGAATACATATAAAAATCACAAATATATTCATCAACACATAAATCAAACTTGCATTATCTACTTCAAGTCTGTGTATCAACAAAAGGATGTTTTATGTACATATTTACAAATGAGTAATTAATATCTGACTTGAATAAGTAACATATAGGCATTACAAACGTTTATGCACATAATGGTACACAATAGAAAATAAAAAAGTGTTTGTCATAGGATGCGACTGCAGTCTCATACCAGTGGCTTGTTACAGGAAAGTTATGACGGACAAACAGACCAACCGACAGCTGCAAAACAATATGCCGCATTTTCTTTCGAGGATGGGGGGAGGGCACAGTTTTTGTGCATTATCAGCAGTTCAGATAAAAATATTAATTTACATGTATTAAGGATGATTATTTATAATAAAGCAAAAAAAGAGAAAAAGATCAATAATGAGAATGAAACACACAATTCCATATTTATTCCAGGCAGATCTTAACAAAATTAAGAAATAAAAATACACCCATATATATCGCCTCATGAGTGAACATTTCCGCCAAGTTATTTCTAAATCCATTAAGAAGTGGCAAAGTGATAGTGTGAACACAAAAAACAGACCCCTTTTTTACCTTTGACCTCAAAGTGTGACCTTGGCCATGGTCGTACGGACCTGGATCTTACGCGTGACACACCCGCTCATGATGGTGACCATTGCTGCCAAGTGATTTCAAAATCCATCCAGAAATTACAGAGTTACAGAGCGGACACGAAATGAGACACGGAAGGACACGCGCAAACCTATAGTCCCCAACCGGTTTCACCAGTAGTGGACTTAAACACACATAATTTCATAAAAGTATAACACTTCTCTTAATATTAAATCAGTATTTCATTATAAAACATTCAGTTTAGAGCACATACAAATATCGTTATGACTGCAACAAAATCTGTTTAACAGCACATCAAAAGAAAACCAATTACATTGTTTCTTTAACAAAATTCACCATTAAAACAAAGGCAATACAAATAAAACCCAGAAACGGCATCAAAATACAAACATGCGATTAATTATAAAATTATATACAAAACATTTAACAAACACACATTTTCAAATAGAACACAACATCCACAAAAACAGTTTTAACGTATAATTGTCAGTTTACAAAAAAACAAAACAACAACAGCATCAATAAATTTAAATTTACAGAAACAAATATATTTCAATCCTCATCGTAAAACAGAACAATTCTTGTTTGAGTATGTTGTAGATGTCTATATTATGAAGGAAAATGACAACGTTTCCAAGATTGAATGTTAGTTGCCCACTAACATTGATAATGGTTTATCAGAAAAAGTACGCAGAAGTAACTGTGCTAAAATATTAAATATTCTGAACACTATTAAAAATTCAATGTTGAAGAAATAGCGGAATCAATTATTTCTTATATTATCATGGTACATGACATGGGTTAAAGAAGAAATTATAGGATACGACCAAATGACATACAAGTTTTGAATGCTTGCCATGCGTCTGTTCCAGTGTATTTACATTAATAATAACACAAAAATACACATTTGATAATAAGAACCTATATACACTTTTGGCGAAGAAGATAAAACTCACTATTTTAACACAACTCACTAACGTCTGTCATGATGAACCACAAGTTCCACACAAATTTTGTCCCACTTCACATTAATACATTTGAGATATCATTTTAAAGTTACGACCTTGTAGTTTTTGAGATTGTTTTTAAATATATATTTTGCTATATATTTAGAATAATAGATAAAGAAAGAGGGTATTGTAAATGCGCACTTCAATACCACAATACCATAGAAATCAAAACATAACGGCGTATGAAAATTTTACATATCAGTTTTTACACTTTTATGTACATGTATAGAGGTAAAATATTTGATTTTAGCATATTGTTTCAACAAACTTGTTTAACAAAAATTTCGAATAAATAATTGGGTTATTGTTGCTTTGAAAAACAATTTACATAGCCAATCTTGTTATATACGTTTCTATGGTTATATTTTCTTAATTCAAGCAAACAGATAGAGGATATTTGTTGATTTTGGTGAATGATCGAATTTTATTTCAGGAGTGGTCATAGAAAAAAATAGTTTCAAGAGTGTAGCCACGAGTGAGAATGTAGTTTTCTATAATCAGAACGAGTAAAATAAATATTAGATCACTCACTAAAATGAACACATTTTCTTTTTATTTCATGCTTTTCGTACAATAAATGAATACGATTGCGCGAAATAAGCTTAAACGTCACTAGTTCTTGTGTGTCATGACGTCATAAAAATTATGTCATAAATTATTCCAAAAATGTTTATCATAAGTATGGTGGGAAAAAAGCCATACGTTGTGCGTCGTTGTCGCTGAATTATATTATTGTTGAATTTTATCATGTATTTTCTGTAAACACTTGTAAGTAAACACTGTACATATATATATATTTGCCAAAAAATAAACCAATACTGGTAGAGCGATGCTGCTGACAGAAAATAGTGCGTTTTATTTTACACATCCAACTGTAAAAATATCAGATTTTATTTCACCAATTAATTCGATATTTCACTGAAAAGTATATGATGAATAAGGTTATTACACATTGTAATCATTGGAATAATAGCGTTGGCACTAATGCTTGAGAACATTATCGAAACTAAGTAATGCATGCACACTTTCGAAAGTTTATACCATATACAATTTAAAATTATGTATAATACAATACGTATTCAACAGAACAGTTTTTTTTTCAATATTAATTAAA
The DNA here is from genome assembly GCA_027627225.1 of Congeria kusceri. Lineage (NCBI taxonomy): Eukaryota > Metazoa > Mollusca > Bivalvia > Myida > Dreissenidae > Congeria > Congeria kusceri. Next base: position 66,256,583 of record CM051031.1, on the reverse strand, counting down.
TAAAACTCACACATCGGTTGCAGAAAATGAAACTAGACCACTCCTGATACGTTCTATGAACTTGTGAACATGGCAGAATAAATAATTTATTTTTTTATCAATTAATTATCACCTTCTATTTATGTGATTTGAAAGTTTCAGATTTTTATCATTCTTCAAGTTATTCCAGTACAATGTATGATCAACAAAAAATAGCACAGAGAGGAAAACCGACGTACGTGTGTTCACCATTACTTAAAATAAAAAGATATAAAAAGCACAAATAATGCAACGGTGTGAGCGTTTTTAGCAGTTGAAACCCACTCTTATACACAACAGAAAATATTATAAAAACTGTCTATGTCAACTATTATCAGATATACCTGTCGGAATATAATATTTCCTACGAATATTTAACATACCGCATGCTAGTGGCTATTTTGCAACTGTGATGACGAATGCGCTCAAAAATATATATTTAAAATGAATAAGATTATTTCATCATTGGAGCAGTACAGTCGTGCAACATAATGGCTCTCTATTAAGTTGTAACAAAGCTGTTTTCTCTCCATCTTCATTCCGTCATTCAATGATCAATATCTAGCAACAAGTATTTTCTTTTCCAATAACACTGGCAGCTTACACTACATCGCTGCCCTCAGCTTTTGTATTTATATCATCATCGATATCTATTCGATCTTCATACCAATACATCAATGCCTCTTTTCCTTTTACCAAATGACTTTTTGGACATGCTGTACACTTAAATTCAGGTTTGTATCTGAAGGCTTCCTTTCTGAAAATGCCTTCATTAAGCAAAGCCTCATTCAATTCTGGGCATAGAATGTACTCCTCAAATGAATCATGGGTTATGGAATTCTCGAGTGATTGACCTACAAAATTCAGTAAAATTCGCTGAATAGTGAGCCGAACGTCTTGACACTGCTTGGAATCAATGTCTTCCGAAATAGAAGCTATTCTAGCATAAATGATGTGATATTTGTACCAAATTGTCAAAGTAGATGTTTGACAAATGTCAAACACAGCAAGCCCATTGTACAACTGGTCCTTGCCTCCTACTTTGGTGATAGGCCAAGTGCGGATGCACACAGCAACAAGTCGGTGGAAGTAAGATGGAGGCATGAAGCTTTGCACAAACACAAAGCATAAAACTGGTGTCTTCTTGCAACCTTCAGGTGATGTAAAATGGGCTTTTGGAGGTGGAACCTTTTTAAGTTGACATGGAACAATATAGAAATCAAGAAATTTAGGTACCCATGCATTAGTACTAATATTTCCTTGTTCAACATGCTGTTGATCAGCGGCCAGATTACTGGCTTCTTCAACTTCTTCTAATTTTAAGGGCTTTGCAATAACATCCAGGTACTCCATATACTTAATAACTTCTTCTCTGTTTCTGTGTACATGTGAAGGACTTTTGTCCATCATGTCTTTAAAAACTTCTGGTTTGAGAATAGCAAGATCCTCGTACATTTTCCAAGCTTGTCTTAGTATTGGATCTTTATTTGGTACATGCGTAATAAAGCACTTGAAGGCATCAATGATCCACTGGGGAGAAAGAACAACCAATTGCTTGAGTGTGTCTGTGTTGAAAAATAGGACATTGCCATGCCTGTGTTGTCTTTCCAGAAACAAGGTTAGTTCCTCTTTATCAAGTGCGCGTACATTGGATTGATTTGCTTTTTCAATCTTTTCCATTTTTAACAGCTGTTTTTCTTTGTCTCTCAGTTTGTCAAGTGACTGTTCCACGTGAATCCATCGGATTGGACACTTTTCACCCCAGTAATCTTGTCTCTGTGCTAATTGTTGGATTTCTGCTCGTAACTCACCAAAAGCAGAATCTTCTGGAGACATATTATTCACCAGGAATTTCTTAAAATAAATGTGCTTTAAGATTGGTGAACTTCCAAATTCATTCAGGGCATTATCAAAATAGTTATCACACTGCTTTTCTTTATCGCTACCCTCCATTTGATCTTTTCGTGTTCCAACTAAAATGACAGTTGGCTCTATCTTTTCTTCGGTGGACTTATAACCGCTGTACATGTGAATTGCGTTCAGCCAAAACTTAAAGACATCCGAATACTTACTGTCTTCATCCAACCACACCACGCTCCACTTACATCGCTTTCATTTACACATTCATCTAATCTTTTTGTCATGTCCATCAATACTAAATATATGGACCTTTTATTCAAAAAGAACTGATGGGTAGAATAGTAGAGTGTTTGGCCTGCGAAGTCCCAAACAGACACAGTGGTATCTTTCTTTGTTTCAGTAGGAGAAGCCTGAACGTTGTCAGGTTCTCTGCTGGTATCTTGTCTTGACGGGTCCCGTGGAAGAAACTCTCTAACACCTTCGTCGTCTTTATGTTTTCTTATTGCTGCCAGTAATTCTGATGGTTTATCAACAAAAGTATTGTTAGCAACAGGTTCTTCTTCAGACACGCCGTCTGTGATGTCCTGTCCATCAAGAGCATCAAATGTTGAATTTATGTTTGCAGTAGGCTGCATGGCTTCCATGGCCCTCTTAAACCTCAATTTATCTTTGTCAGATTTGTGTTCTTTATCCAAACACCAATCTCCACTGTCCATCAGCTGGCACCTATGCAGATCAATACCTTCTGTGCTGCCAGGTTTAAAGTTATTTCCTCTAAAGTCTTTAATCAAATTGTTCACAAGAGATGTTTTTCCCACACCAAACATACCTACAACCATAAGGCGAATATGCTTTACTGCTTCAAAACCATCTTTTAAAGCTCTAGCAAAAATCTCAATGGCTTTGTCATCCCACTGTTTAACATCACTCGGAATCTGATCCAACATTTCCTGGTCTGCAGACGTTCCAGCAGCATCGATATCCTCATTGTAAACATTTTTCATCACATATCTGGCAACATTTGGCTGATTCCACAGTTGAAGCAGAATGTTAATGACCTCTTTGGTCTTACTGACAGAAAACTGAGCACTAAATCCTAGATGATTGACAAAACGCCTCATATTATCTGTCAACATATTGTACCTTCTTTCATTGACTGATTCACGAGCTATTGAAGTGATAATCTCTTTTAACAATGTTTTACTATGCTTATCCCCAATGTCGCTTGCAACTAACGCTTGCAACCGTAAAACCCCAGCAATCTCACTGGCTTTGGGATCAATTCCATCACCACCTCCTGCAACTGGCGGACTACCTTCTTGGTCGTTCATTTCAGACATGTCGTAACATAACCTGAAAAAATAGTATAAGACGAACAATTAAGGCGAAGGTTGCAAGAAGCATTTAAATCCAGCCGTTTATCCGGAACATGATGAACTTAACCCAATAACAGTTCTTTAGACAATGGCGATATAGGAGTGACTTCAAATTAAGTGCGAAGAAGAGTAAAAACAATGAATTTAGGCCATTCATTATTATTGTGTATTAAAGACAATTTTACACCACTACTAAAAGTTTCGGTATGTTTTTGAATTACACGTAATTGTTTTTCTAGAGAAATTGCTACAATTGATCAAGATTAAACCACCGTCTTCATTTTAAATGCACTTAAAATTAGGTAAACCTATACAGTCTTTGAAAGACAGATTTCTCAGTATCAACAACTGAATTTTTGTTCTCAAACAACACCACATATGTTTTCATTTCTGAAACCAGACAATACACGATCACAATATAACAGTAAGGGTACATGAAAGGAACAATAGATGTTCACACCGTTGCCATCTTCTTTATATTTCATGAAGTACATGCACGTGTAAATACATGAACAGGCACAAAACGCTGTAACGTTCATAGCCATATAAATGTTACAATACAACAACAAATATTATTGTATCATTTATCAACGTTGGTTAATGCATTTGACTAGTTAACTTAAAGGTAAAATAACAGATTGAAGTAAACAAAATAAATTGTTAAAAATATGAAAGCTGTACGTTAACCAGAATGCGACAAACAATCCAAAGCACATTCAGGTAATATGGCAATTGTCATATCTTTTGCATGAGTCGTCTGACACAGCCAACTGCAGCCAACTGAGGAAGAATTTCCATAAAGCATACAATCATAATAAATTTCTTTAGATATCCACCTTAAACAATGAGGACAGTTCAAGTGTCCCGAAATACTTTAGAACACTTGTATTGATATGTCTAATGTTTTCTGCAGCATTTTGCATGCAGGCCTTTGTATGTATACAGGACAAAGAATTAATAGGCATGTACCAACTGATAGGAGTCCATTTACTTGATTATTTCCGATGTTTTATCGCGATCAATAAACCGCAGCCTAGTTTCTGCAACTGGTTTTCAGTTAGCTTTTTTTAACATGTATTACTCATAAAAACGCATTTAGGTTTATTGAGCAGCATAGAGTTCAAACTTCTTTGATTTACTGCAAATGCATAGCTGTTTAAACACCTGTTCAGAATTCACTCCAACAACTGTATAGAATAATGAAGAATAACGGCTCTAGAAATCTACAGTTCCTGTCAATGTTTTATTACATAATATTGAGTCAAAGGAAGTACAGACACCTGGCTAATTCATTCATTTAACCAACTTATTGTTATTTAGTTTGAAACTTGAGACATAAAGTAATTTTATCGTTATCAAAGTGTAAATACTTAATTAATTTTCACAAATGTTATTCAATGATCATGTGTTTTTTAAAGCGGAAATATTGACTTAACTTCGAGGCTACATCACACTAAACTGCATTTATCATAATGACAATGCTAAATCTAATTTGTTCTAATCTAAATTATATTTCAATTGTAATAACAAATCATTTCACTCAAATTAAATTATGCGGTGCTTCTATTAAATAATGAAGATGATGTTCCTGAGCTCATTTTTACTCTGTAATTTGACGTCGTTCCTAGGATTTTAACAATTTCCATGTTATTATGTGTTACGATTTATACACACGTGCCTATGTATAGGAGTATGCCTGGTTACGCCCTTAGGCAGATTTAGAGGGGACACAATGGACGTGCGCCCCCTCTTAAACTGTCCAACATTCGATTTCTAACCTCACAGTATCTTTAAACAAAAAACACATGCATTTCGTTCCATTACAGTGTTGTTCAATCAATTTATTGTGATAATTAAAGCATTCTTGTGGTATTTTCGTTAAATTGTACCTTTTTGCAGATACCACACTGGTATACTTTGTATAGTACCATTGCATATAAATACAAGGATATCAATGAACTGATGGATGCTCCCCAATGTGCTTTGCCAAGTAATTGGAATGAAATCAGAAGAGCTGAGTCCAGACAATTTTGCTCTATATATTAATTTCAGCAATCATCAATGTCCCATAAGTGTAAGGAGGAGGAATGTGGAAATTTCAAGAAAACCTTATAATTCGAATGAAATGCATTAATGTCAGCACAAAAAAATAAGATTTTTAGTAATGGTGACATTTACCTTGACCCCACCATGCATGAAGCTTGATTAAAATATCTCAACATGTTCTCAAGCTATTGTGTGGATTTTTATTATTTTTAGTAATGGTAACCTCGACCTTGATCCCACCTACCCTATACACAATCCAAAGTGAGGTCCCGATATAAGGTATCTTTGTATGAAGTTTCATTAAAATATCTCAATGTGTTATCAAGTTATTGAGCCGAAACAGTTGTTCTATTTTTAGTAATGGTGAACTTGATTCCACCCACCCCAACGGTCATGGTCATTACCAGTAGCGGGTCCTTATTGAGTATTGGGTCATTGAATCAACGTTTAGGGTAATTAGATGTCTTATTGTCTTTATTTAATTATGTACAAGGGCCTTCAACGCTGTCAGCGCTTTGATTTGCAGACCGTATGATAATCGTTAATGTAGAGCAGCTATATCAGAGTTAAGTATAATATTGCCCATATATAAAGTATTTAAATGTTTAATCAGCATCTTATAATTGCGTGTATGGTTCAGTGAAACTAGTTTCAGTACTGGCGCAGTGCCTAAATCCACCACATTTGAGGGGTATTTTTACGATATTTTCAAAATTTGTTTACCAATTGACATAAAAATTCACATCAATAAAGTTAGGTTTAATGTGCATTTGCTAGCGTATTTTTGTTACATTTCAAATGCTTGGCAAATTAAAAATATTTATTAAGAGTGAAGGCCTAAACATTGTAAAAAATGGGCGTGGGAGTGCCTAAATCCACCACACCTCTTACAAATGTTCAAATTGCTCGAAAATAATTATTGTTTATGAATTCTGTTTTCAAAGCAACTTCTAATGACTTCTTTTAACAAAACTACCACTTTTGTTTATTTAAGGTTCATTTTATAGTGTTTAAAAATATCACGGTGATCCGAAGTTGCTTGGTGAAAATCGTAGATCAGGAACCGCGACATGCTTTTTCCACATGTGACTATTGTTCTTATTTAATTTGCTATATTAAGCAGCTCGTTGTCTTTTGTTAATACAATTTACCAATTTCTTCAAATACTCATTTGCATTTCTAAAAATAGCTCTGTAACTGAGGCCCTGTATGCACGTGGGACAAATAATGAGGGGTTTGAATACCGAGACATTTGCGCTCTTAATATCCAGTTTTTTTTCTGCATTTTATTGTATGTAAGGCCAATAAATAATGATTATTTTTATGCTGCACATGCTCACATTGACATAATATTTAAACACAATTATTTAACGCTACCATGGACACCATGCGGGGCCTCAAAACTGCGCATGCGCAGTATGAAATAGATTCCCCGCATGCAGTTTGTTTGCATTTAGGGGTTATGTAAAAACTAATTGGATTAAATATTCATTTCTGCACAAATCAAGATGAACAATTGTCAGCGTTGTAAAGGGAAAGTATCTGATTGATCGAGATTAACAAATTAGAAATCGCCGGTAAAAAAACGCAAAATCGGATGGAGTGGCGGATTTAGGCAAGTGGCGGACTTAGGCACTGCGCCAGTACAGTTACTTAAATAAGTGAACAACGCCCTACAAATTGTATAAAGGGAAGCGGCTAATGAACTCGTTAAACAATGTCTGTCTCTTTATCTATGCAGGAGTAAAAGGAATCTTTCTATCTACCTATTAATGAAGTTGTATCGCCATAAAAGTTTAAATACTTACTAAGAATTCACGATGTTTATTCATAAGTTTTCTGTTTACTTTCGTTTTCAAAATCGGAAGTTAGAATGATTTATTGGTGAGGCTACACCACACTAAATAGCATAACATCATTACAAAATCAAATGTGTTCTAAAGTTGATAGTTTCGGGTATACAATGCGTTCTGTCATATTACTTATAAGCAACACAAGTGTTAAGTTATATGTCGAATAAAGGAATCCAGTGATTAAAGTTTAGGTACTTGCAATTTGAATTGATATTAAAAACAGTTTTTACGTTGATTTAAAAAATACAAAGCTAACTCTTAGTCGTATTAATAGTTAATGATACTCAGTCTAAATAATGTGGGCATCGTTTATATTCCCATGTTGATTTTGCAGTGACTATTATTTTTAATCCCCACAATTGTTGAAACAAAGCTAAAAAACTCTCTATCTGGGGCCCGGCTTTAGTCTGCCAATCCCAAGAAAGGAGCCTGCTCATCCAGTAAACGACATAAAACTAGTCTATAAAAACGAGGAAAACTGTAACGCTCCATGGCAGCCATGTTTGATATTTTAATGAAATTAGAACAAGAAATTTTATGTCTATAGGAAATATTTTTCAATTTCGCGATAAATATTTTGACACATTAAAAATACAACCCAATTAAAATACAATGTATCTCAAAATATTGCAATATGGCTTTCTTATAGTTAAGTGTACGTGTATCTTACTTATGGAGATTGTATGGGTTGTGTGTCTCTTAATAGTAGAGGGTCATGGACCTGTTCAATTTATGACACGGAAGGGCGATAAAAAGACAAATTGTGAAAGTGAAGTGAAGAATATGCATAATTGTGAAATTAAAAAAAGGTCCAGCCGATTTGTGAAGTGTCGTGGCCATAGTTGTGAAATTTTGCAGCCACAGTTGTTTTGACCTCTGGTGGTGGAGGTGTTCTTTTTATGTGCTTATTATATAGCAAAAAACCTAGATAAACTATATTTTGAAAATTTTATTTAACAAGATATGCTTGACATAAATCTGACTAAAAATGACAATCTCTCTTTGGAGTGTTATCATGCTACCAATGCACATTAACCTCAAAAGAGCTGATATAAACGCGCAAAAACAATTGGTAACAACTTAAATTAATCAATAATCTCTTTTGTTTACAATGATCTGTATATATTAAGGTTATCAAAGATAGTTGTGTGCATAGTTGACATAACATGCACGACATGCAAGACATGCACTGCTGGTGCTAAATATAACGTTCTCTCAGTGCTTGTTTTTCTTTATATTCAATTTAGATCAACATGCTTTCTCTTACCGACATAGTTTATTATTAACCCTAGGTTTAAACGAAAATGTAAAATATTTAACTTCTTGCTTTTCGCCATTTATATAAGAAAATAAGATGTATGCAGCTTCCAAATGACTTAAACAGTCTTTCTTATTTTGAATAAAAATCACTTACAAATAATGTTCACATTGGACATGTAACCTTTTGGTTACATGTAATTTTTAGGCTAGGTCCGTGGCGTAAATTGAGTTTCTACACCAACTGATTTATTAAATACATGTTTGGTTTTCAATTTTGAACTTTAGATTCTATGAATGAAGTTATATTAGCATAAAAGTGTTTATACTTATTCAATCACTTAGATTTAACGAGTTTTATTCATTATTTTTCTGTTCATTTTCGTTTTCAAATGTTGGTTTCGGGTAACGAACGTATATAGTCAAATGTCTTGTAGAAATTATACCACATAAACGATTACCAGTACTTAATGGTCGTGTTGTTTGTATCTCATGTTATTTAGAAACAGCCTGCTACGTGGAAGAGGTACCTGAATAATTGGGACATTTGCACGTTCAATACCTCATATCAATTTAAAGACCTTCGGTAAATATTACATGCAATAAATATTTTAAAACATTGTACCGCATATCCATGTGTTGAATCAGAAAAATAAGACCAACAAGCAAAAAATAACAATGGAGAACGTTTATACTACGCGGAGGAATACACATTTTACATCAAACAGTAAAACACTGTACTATTTATCAATGTCAATTAGTGTTGAAGTAGATTCAAACTGTTATGGGAACATACGCCTACATTTTGTACGGGTTTTAATTCAATAGATTTTTTTTTAAACAATCATTGTTAAATAGCTGTGTTTGCTTTTTGTTAAAAATAATATGTAATCATTTCAAAGTGCAAATGCGGAAATCAAAGTACATAAAACGCTTCAATACCGAGAATTTATTGCGCTACCTCAGTACTTCGATGGGACAGGCTTTGTATGTGTGCAAAATACAATTTTTTTTAGCTCCTCGCCATCTATGTCAAAAATACTACTAAACTGATATAACGATAAATGCACGCCATAGTCCTTGTTGTATCTATTTTGTGGCCGTGTCCCATTATTTAATAAACTGAACCTACAAAACAGATTTGTTGATTTTTCTCCATTGTCGATCCCTTGACCTTATAACATGGCCTTTGATTTTTTCATCACGAATATTTTCTATTTCCGTTTGCATTTCGAGAAGTATTGATTTGTTTTGGTAATTTATATTAGTTTCTATTTTTTTCAATCTCTTCTAGTAACGTTTGTTCTCTATCCCTCCTAGTTATATTTTTATAAGATGCATAAGATATTGTTTTGCCCCGAATTTCCAAAAGAAGAGTTTCTAAAAAAAGTTGATCATTGATTAAAAACTGCATATCCTGATCATTTACAATATTAATGTTATCAAAATTATAAACCGGTAAAGCGTACTGTTTCTTAACTTCTTCAATTTTTTTGTTTATACAGTTTAAATAATATCTGTTCAAAAAAAGTGAGTTTTTAAATTTCCAAAGATCTTTTCCATGTTTGATATCTTGTAAGACTAGATTTAAAGTTATTACAGAATGGTTTGATCGGTAACTACTACCAATATTACAGCTTCTCACATATGGCAATAAATCTTCAGTAATAAGGAAGAAAACTAACCTTGCTTGTTATATAGGATTTGTTCCGTGCCATGAAATTTAGTTTTAATAGTGCCATTTAATTCTCTGAAAGGATCGCATACAAGTTTTTGTTGAATAAATTCAAGTATTAATTTCCTAGCGTTTTTGTTATTGCTATAAGATTTATAATTATCGTAGTAAAGTTCACTAGATTAAAATCTCCACACCAAATGAGTGATTTATTTCCAATTGAATCTGTGATTTCAAATATGTTTTTTTAAAAATCAGGACAATCTGTATTTGGCCATTAAACATTAATAAGTAAATTGTCTTGATTGGTAAGTTATGTCCAACACAACATAATTGCCATTAGTATCACGAAAAGATTGAGAAACATATAAGCCCCTTTTTAACATAATAACTACTCCTCGGGCATTGGACTTCCCGTAACTTAAATATGCTTGAGAGTTCCATAACGAGTACCAATGTTTTTTCCATATTAGAAGTAAAATGCACATATTGTAAACAATATATATCAGCATTTTTTTTCTGTTAAAAAATTAAACATATCAATTCTTGTATGCATATTATTTAAGCCTCTACAATTGTATGAGATAATGTTATATGAGGTCATTAAGATAAAGTTTTAATAATGTTTATATACAGTTTTTCACTGAGTGCCTCATGAACCATTCCTTGCAGATGTCAGCCATACTTTGATACATATAACATATATTTGTCCACTCAACAACAAAGACTAATGAGATTGATAAAGCCCACTGTAAAAAAAAAAAAATGGTTGAAAAAATAACAATTGAAAATTAATTACCCAACTTGCCTTAATGGTTAAATCCATACGTGATTGCTCCAGATGCATTTAAAATCTACATTGCAAATAATTAACAAAAACAACTAACTTACATTGCCACATTGATAATGATAATCGTAATATGAATTGCGATAATGTTCACTAAATTTAACTATGGGAACACATGGATGTCATCCTTTTTGTACTGTTATCTTGAACGTGTCTATTTTGCACTGTTTTGTAATCACTGTATTTAATTGGACTACATGTTCAAGAACATCACAACATTGTTGTTAGTGTTTAAAATTTGCATATATTTCGTTTGTAAAAAAAAATGTATTTTTTCACAAATGAGAGCGCAATTATATTTTAAAGTTAACAAAGGCATAAAATATATTTCAGTTCAGCTCTTCCATGTGGCGACAACCACATGGCTGTTCTCTGCGATGGCAAAGACATAGGGACTGATATTTTAAAGGTCTGTGAAAGAGACTTGAAGCAAGTAGTCGATGCGGTTGCCATGGCGATGTAAACGCGTCTTATGAAGGCACTTGCCACGCTTCTACAAACGACAGAAGAAGCCGTGGACGCAAAGTTGGAAGAACTGCTTAGTTTGAAACCGTCATCAGTTATTGCAACTCTCTTACGCTTTTCAAAGGACAATGGCGGTAAATGTTGTTAAATTAGATACTTTCCCGAGTGACAGCTTCTCTATCTTTATTTATATGGTATGGTACAAAACATCAACTGATCCTTGTTCCAGCTGTATGTTCTTCCTCTCACAGGATTTCTCTTTCTGTCTATCGTCCCGTTGAATGAACGTTATCCAGGGAATGACAGTACCTATCAATTTACTCTTGTTTATATTATTATATCTGTATATTGGTATGCAGCAAACACTAAACAGCATCACTAAATACAGCTTATCATGAGCACAGATGATTGCACGCTATTAAAAATAAAAATTAAATCAGTTTATTTTACTTTGTAAATATTATATATCTATCCCTATGTTTAAGATTATTTACATACGTTTTAGATTATATCCGTATGATTTTGATTATATCAACATGTTTAAAAGTATTTCCATAAGGTACAGATTATTTCCATATGGTAAGATTATATCAATCAAAGTTAGCTTATATCCATACACATAAGATTAAATCCACAAGAATAAAAAACTAGGTGAGCATTATACATTATTTCCGTAATTATTAATTACAGGCGGAAGAAAACAATTACTGGGAATTTGCAGAAACCACAAATTGATGGCATCCTTTCTGATAATAAACGAGGGAAATAAGGTGGTTTATTTATATTTGATTATTAATAAAATTGAAAGCAAAGATAACAAACCGTCCTGTGTGCGTACATACTATTTTTCTACATTGTATTCAACCCTACCTCACAGTCTTATTTAAAATAAACTTGTTTTGCTTATCGAAAAAACATTTGCAAGAGAAAAATGCTCATTCCTGGCTTTAAATACTAATACATAATTCTTTACTAATCAGATTTTTGATGTCTTCAATACTAACACAGCATTCTTTACTAATAAGATTTTTGATGAATATATTATTTGGACTGCTTAGATTTATGTTCAGCCCTTACCTTTCTTCTGGATAACTTATTTGTTGAATTCAATGGGGAAATAGTTAAACAAATTATTGGTGTGGAAATGGGTACTAACTGTGCAATGCTTATAGGTGCTCTATTTCTATATAAGTATGAACGGAATTTTTTGCTAGGTTTATCAAAAGATAAACAATTAAATTTGATTCAATACTTTAAGCAAACTTGTAGATATACTGATGATATATTAAACATATCTCTTTCTTTGAACAAAATATCCAAAACATTTACCCTAAAGAACTTTCCTTAAATAAATCGTGTTCATCGTATACAGATGCCGCATTCATAGACTAACATCTTACTATTACTAACAATATAGTGAAAACCAGTCTATATGACAAACGCGATGATTTTAATTTCAAAATTGTAAATTTCCCTTTCTTGGGTGGTAATATTCCTAGAGGTCATTCCTATGGTATATACATTTCGCAATTAGTTCCATATGCATGAGCTTGCTAAGGAGTTGAAGATTTCAACGACCGTAACCTTACACTGACTAAGAAATTATTAAAACAAGGTTTATTATATCATGATTTACGCATAAGTTTGCTCAATTCTATTGAAAATATAATGTCTTAGTTTCTAAATACAGTGTTCTTGAAATGGTTCTTATCTTACGGAATATCCCACCCATCATTGTACAGTGATGTGTTGAAGCGAGTTCGCAAATGTAAATATGTTAAAGTGAAAGCTAAACGTATACTTAATAATTTAGTACAATCTTTCTTATCATAAGGATATAATGCACTTATACTAAAACACACATGCTTATAAGTTTTCGATACTGAATTTCTTTCATCATTACAAATGAGGTCGTTTTATATGGTGGATAAGTAGCTTTAACTTCTTTGCGTTTTAATATTATGACGTCATAGTGTGCATTGCGCGTTTCTGGATTACGTCATCGTTTAAATATTTTTACTGTCTCAGTGACGTAGCGTAAGTTTATCTAGGATACATTGTACCCTTGTATTTAATATTTTACAGCATTTCCGATTTATAGTATACTCTGGTTTTAACACCCACGTTAATTCGGTTAAATTATTTTTTTTACAATTTGGGTTTGCAGGAAGATGTAGAATAATATATTAAGTTTCATTTATTTTAAAATCAACATAGATCTATACCACTCTGGATCAGCAGACGATTTATTGCATAAATCAATCTCTGGTACATTGAGCGACATTTTGGACTACTTTCAAAATGGCAGAAAAAATGGCGGCGCCCTTGGCCGCATGTAAATTATGTTTAAAACCAGACAGAGATATGTTTGCTCTTGAAGGTCGACATGCCGATTGTGATTTGGTTAGGCAGATTGTGGACATTAATTTTGAAACCAATATAAAAATTATTTGCAGATGCTGTTGGCGCAAATTGCATCAGTTTGCATTATTCAGGAGGCAAGTTACCAAGTATCTTACATAATAGTTAATAATTATTCAGTAAAAAGCGTTTTAATTAACAACGTTTTGTTTGATAGTTAAGTGTCTTATTCCTTAGGTAATAAAGTTGCATTCATTTAATACGACGCTTTCTAATGTTAATTGCTTCCTATGCCTTATAAATGCTTTTTTACCGCTTGGAGGTTTGACTAATTGTAGTCAATATAGACTAATTGGTGTTGATATTATTATTAAAATAATAAGAACAGTAGACGCCTAGGCTATGTTGCATAAGTTTTAATTATATTAGACATCACTACTAGAGGTTTAATACAGTTTTGAAGTTTTATAGTCAAACTGCCTCATTTTAACAAACTGCATCAATTTAAAGGGACTTGTTCACAGATTGGGACAAGTGTGTCATTAAATGCCTTAAATTGTTAGATTTAAACATCGGAACTCTAGAGCTCCATTATAATAACAAGAATAGAATTAAAAAAGAGAAATTAAAAGAAAAAAGTTTGTCCCTATCGGGGCTCGAACCAGTGCCCTTTGGATTAAAAGGTTATCGCCGTAACCACTCGGCCATCCGGACTGTTATAAGTAGCCTGCGTTTAATACTTGATATAAGTGATCCACGTGTTGTTACAAAATTTAACGGAAACAACAGAAACATTCCAAATTATTCAATCGTTTGGCGTTTGTAACGCTTTATAATTTTATCAATTTCAAATGTTCACTATTCATAAACGAAACTGTATTTTCATAATGAGTCTACGCCATTAGTGTCATTTCGCTCCCTGGTGTACAGTGTTGTTTTATTTTTTGAATCTGTGACAAAAAGTTGGGAAAATGTCATTTTGACAATCTGTGAACAAGTCCCTTTAACATTGATTTTAAGTGGCATCATATTTTATATGAAATGAAATAAAATTGAAATGAAGGATATATTTGAATGTACCCCCTACATCTGATTCAACTAGGGCAGTTGTCAGTTACTGGTATATTAGTTATGGCTTCCATAACTTAAAATGATGCTTTTTATATTTTATGACTGCGCTACATAAACAAGTCTAGTCATCACTATAAAACCTGTTCGCTGAAGTTTCTTTAGCCACTGGCATATGTGCACTTAGTACTGGTGAACCAGCTTACCCAGGAAAAGTGTGAGATGGTGGCAGTGTAACAGGCTTACTATTTCATTGTTTACCCAGATAATATATATAATGAAAAACAGAAACAATTAGAATACCATGACATGTAGTTTATTTGTTAAACTTTTTAGTTTTATGTACATTTTAATAGAAGTACAGCTATTCAATAAATCAAGATTTCTAAATATTTTCTGGGTAATATAAAATATGTGTAAATGAAATGGGGAGAGAATGACTTTGAAAGAATTACCTCTAGTGTTCGTGACAAAAAGCATATATTTTATTAACAGGCAAAAACAAATAGAGGCCCTGCATTAACTTAAAACAATAAGTTACAATTATAACAACTTCATACAATAGGTTTAGCATAAACAGAAATAGGTGTATGGGCCTCACATTTAAATAACTAAAACATCATGAAGACCAAAATAGACTGGTTACAATATTAAAAGTGTAAAAGTATAATAAAGCTATAATGTGCATTAGACTTGAGACTACCGGTTAATAGATTGTAATAATAGGCCAAATAATGTTTTTCTGTTGAATTGTTATTCCCAGTTACCTGATTCTGATGCCAGATAAAGTGAAAAATGTGTGTTTTAATAAACAAATATAATGCCATCTGCAAATCAACACAACAACATTTACTTGCAGTGAAATATGATAATGAAATTATTTTAAAGACCCATTATTTATGAGTTTTAAATTAAAAAAAATATAGTTATAAACTTACATACATATGACCCTTTGTTATTTCTTGAAATTATTATTTCACACATTTTAACAACAAACAAGAATTCACTGTACACAATGGGTCTTTAAAGCCCCAGTCCACTTATAAGGTAATTGTTAATCACATAGTTTCTATATATGTATTTATAGCGTGTGATGCCTCTGGACTAAATGAATAAACTACACTACGTTCGTACCAAGCATACATAAAAGCATCTATTCTATTCACACCAAGAGCTTTCAAACATAAACATAAGTAAATGTAGTTTTTACGAACACAAAAGTATTTAGTGAAATTAACCTCATTTTTCTTATTTAGAACTGATGCCATATCAGCATGGATTGAATTATTTTTGATGTACAGGGGCTTTAAATAGATTAATTATTGTGTCCTGCAATAATGTGAAAAATCCCTGATAAAAGCTGCTCAATATGTTTCATTTTATCGTGAAGCCAGAATATAGTAAAAAAAAACATGACATTACTGGTGGTCAGTAAAATCTTTTCCAGTTTTAGCGATGAATTTTCATATTCTGGCATCACGAAATTATTGTAGTTTTAAATATAGTGTTAAATAATGGTCAAATTGTCAATATGTCTATTTATCTAAACATGATCCTGCTAAAAAAAGTTGTTTATATATTATATATGTCAAAAACTATTTTCTTCCAGAAGTGGAATATTGGAAAACAGAGATGTGTCTTACATTGGATAACCTAGGCTACTTCGCTGATGAACAGAGGTTTGAACTGTAGATTTCTTTTGAGTGTCATTTTTGTGAAACATAGTGATTTTAACTTATGTTTCATAAACATGGTGCTACTAAGATTTTTCTCGCAACACATTCTTTGGAGGTAAGCGCATGTTTCTTTAATATAGAACAAAAGTATCACGCTTCACACGCTTCCGGGGTATTGGTCACGTTCGTGACAAAGCTATTATAGTTTATCATGTAATTATCAAATTGTATTCTTGTCAAGACTCACTGCCATTTGTAAAGTCAGCTTAAAACATCAGTATTGGCTACAACTGTTTATTGTTATAACAATTTTAATTTGATCTAACTGTGGTACAGACGTAGATAAACAAGCATAATTGTAGTACCAAAAACTTAAACCAATGTACAAACTGACATGCGTAATATTAATCAAGTTGCACATATGTTATGGTAGACAGTTGAAAAAAATATTTTACCATGTTTGCCGTAAACAATCTACATTTAAACATTAATTGCTCATGATCTATATTACAGGGGTATTGTTGTCTTTAAAAACATGTATATACAGTACCATATTTGAATAAATATTCGTATTTAAAAAAGCACTGTGGTTTATGTTGTTTTGAATATACGGTTCATGTGATTTTATTAACAATGTCCAATTTAATAAAGATTAGTCAGTTGAAGTAACTTTACAATTACTACAACAACTTGCTTTTTCGCATGAAAATAATACACTGTTGTATCCGAAATGACCAACCAAATGTAATCGTAAGCATGTTGAATTGTTCTGGATATAAGCACGCATTGCACTGTCAAGACCTTTTCTATTTTTCGCAATGTCACTATTATTGAAATAACACAAGGCCTTTGCAGCTTTACCATTGCGACCTGCTCTGCCTATTTCTTGCATATACTTTTCAAGTGTTGTTGGTGGTCGCATATGAATAACACTGGCAATGGAAGGCGCGTTGAGGCCCATTCCTAAAGCAACTGTGGCAAGCACTAAACGAATCTTTGGATTCTGCTTTCGAAGCTCAGAAATGATGTGTGTTTTCATTCTTTCTGTATAATCTTTGTGAAATTGTGCCACAATTCTGTCTTCTGGTAGTGTACTAGATTCAGGATAATGCGCACGTTTCCCAAGTTCATGGCATAGTAGTTGAAAACAGTAGCCTAAAGATTCCAAATTATCACAGTACATTATGGTGACTGGAAAGTTAATATATTCGTCTTTCAACTGGGACAGCACTTCATTCATAATTAAATCCTACTTTTGGTACTTGTGAATATTTGGAAGTCTTTCTTTTTTTTCCAAACAAATATTATGGCGGTCTGGGTTGGCTAATACTTTGGTACAGTTCTTAAACTGTAGAGTCTCAATTAGTTGTTCTAGTGCACTTGGGGTTGCTGTAGCTGTCACTGCCAAGTGAGGTACTATGGGGAACAAACAAGTCAGTTCTCCTAGTCTGTTGAAAGACTGGCGAAAATCAGACCCCCTGTAAAACCAAAATAACAGACATGTGTTAATATGTGTTCAGTAACTGTTACATACTTCCTTTTAAACGAAATTGTTTTTTAAATTATAATTGTTTAAATAAAGGTTACATACTGTTACATACTTCCTTTTAAACGAACTTTTTTAAAAAAATAATAATTGTTTAAATAATGGTTGAATCAACAGGAGCACTATAAGCAAAAGAAAATAAATAGTGCAATGTAAATGGTAATAACAAGTTATGCCATAAAAATGCAGTAAAATGAATAACATTAAAAATTGCAATCATAGGAACTGTTGTTAAGTCTAGATTAGCGTTCCACTTGCTGACAAGTTCAGGTGGATATGCTAATGTTAATCGGGGGAAATTCTTTAAAACTAAGCTTTCTGTAGATCAATAAAGTGACATTTACCATTCTGCGACCATATGAACTTCATCAACCACTGTGCAGCACACGCGACCACGAAAGACAGAGCTTCTCAACAGTTTCCCTATCTCTTTTACAAAAACTGTTTCTGGATGCATGTAAATTATGTTAAAATCTCCATTTTTAATTGACTCGATACAGCACTTGTCCTGAGTTTCATTTCAATTTCTTCATCTGAACACTCTTCAAATCTGCAAATAAATGGTCATCACTAAAAATTTAAATATAAGCATTTACCGAATTTCTTCTGACAAATTTGATAATGTGTTGATATAATCAATAAACTGCATCTAACACAGCATTTTATTGTATGTAGTGTAGAGATAACTTTTTTTCTATAAAGAAAAAACAATTACATACATCTGTCAGTCAGCAGATGTGATAAAAACATCTTCAAAATTGTAATCCAACTTTCAATTTCCATATATCTTTAAAGATATATGATGCATTCATACGTACTCAGTTTCCTCTACTTCTTCGCAAGCAGTCACTGATGAGGCATCAATGCTAATATAGCATGCTGCAATTTCCCTCTCACACAGGGAGATCACTTGGTCCTGCATCAACGAATTCAATGGAGAAATGACAAGCACGATCATGGGCCTGTCTGCAGCCATTCTTCGCTGAAGGAGCCATGGTAACGTCTGAAAAATAATTCTTTATTCCTTTTATCAATTTCAAACATTAAAAATTATAACAAATTAAGATTATATATACAAATAGAAACTTTCCTTGGCTTTAAAGAAAAAATTAACAACTTGTCCGATAAAAATCAAAATACTTGCACCTTTATCATTATAATGTTGATATGTCTTGTTGATATAATGAATAAAAAGGCATTAATATACATATATAAATTAAAATCCATAATATATCTCATAAATAAATAACATAAAAATGACAGATCAGGAAGGTGCCAGTTATTACAATAGTCATACTTGTTAACCCTGGAAAACAAAATCGAGATACTTTCGACCGGGCAATCGTTATTAAGCATTGTGGACATACGTTCAATTTTCATTACTAAATTACAAATTTAAATAAAATTTGAATGTAGCGAAAACATGTTGCAACCTGAAATATTAGGCTTTTTCCAGAGCCGGTTGGAAGGACCGCGATCGTATCTTTTTTTTCATACAGGCTTTTCATGGCTTGTAATTGATATTCGCTAAAACTGAACTCTATCTTGAGCTTTTTCACTGCATATTCCAAATCAATCTTAAAGTCAGACTCCATGTCCATTTTACAACGAATTTTAAACAACACATGTACAATTTGGTGACGATGTGGACTAATTATCTCAAAACGTATGTCTATATATATGAAAGTTTTGGTGGAGTTATAGACAAAAACGTACATAATTAGTGATATTTTCTTGTTAAATATACTTATTCTGCCTATATTACGGTACTATATCTTGCGCGTCGGATATAGCCTCATAACAATAGACGGATCACGCGTTGGAACTTGGGTAGTGAAGCCAAAATGGCTGTACAATAGACACGAGATCTATCTTACGGAGCATTCCGGAGATAGTCGATGTATCACGATTGAGATCTATACAGCAAAGCTATGTAAATCTGGCATTTTACACCCAACATTACGGCTTCTTCCTGTAATTGCATGACGATGAAAATTGAACTATATGATGCTATGTCTTTAAAGCTTTTTATAAAAAGACGAGATGTAGTTGATATTTGTTTTTGTTTCATTTCATCTTGCCTGAAAATGTTGCAATTCTGTGTGCGATGAACTTTAAATGTTTATTCAAAATGCTATGGATTTTTCAAGGAAAGCATTTTATGAATAATAATGCCCCATCAAAAATGGTGGGATATATTGGTATGCTAATGTCGTTCAGTCTGTCTGTCGTTAAACCAATTTTTCGCTCTCTATCCAATCTTCACCTTCCTTCGTGAAAATGTTTGTGGGTATTTTATCGCAGTCAATTTTGATAGTCAGTCAAAACACCACTGGCATTTATGAGTTATGGCCATTTAATGATATAAAATTAGCGTTTAAAAAAAAAAGTTTCTGCTGTACAAGTGGAACAATATTTCATCCATTACTTTATCTGAAATTGTTCTTCTCAGCAGTCTCGCTATGTCCAAATGTGTACATCCTGTCTTTACCTAAATTGAAATTTTCTTTCAATATTGCTTTTAATCTTCAGTGGGTTTATATTATATTTATTTCAAGATTGCTTTTGACCTTGAGTGGTATAACTGTTTTACAAATAGCGCTTGTTTCGATAACTTATCCATCATTACATTCTCACAGATGCCTTCTCAAGACTGGTGGGGTACTACCGTTCAAGCCCCAGAACTGTGCAGACGTGTTTATGGCGTTCTGCAGACTACACAACTTGTGTGTAGACAATGCTATACCAGAACCAGTCATCATTGAAGATGACAATGAAGAAATCGCTCCGGATTTTTCCAGCTGAAAAAAACAGGGCTGGGATTAACCTCAGAAATGCATATATCACGATTCCATAAATAATAATCAGTTTCCATCAGTTCGTATCAGTATATCCATATCCGTATACATATCTAACTCATGAAAAATTGTTCGACTAATGAAACTCATGTGAGCGATCCAGGGCCATTTTGCCCTCTTGTTTATAGGAGATGGTGAAAGGTTTGTCTCTGAATGTAGGAATTTTAACAGGTATGGGACTCTGACATCACAGATCCATCTGTCTAAGAAATTGTCTCGTTTAATTGTTTTCATTTATACATATTTTCAGTAATTCGGATTTGTTATTGGTATTGTAATTAACTACGTTATTGTGACATAAAATCATGTGCATTGATATTTGCATTGAGTTTTGATTGGACAAAAATAAATATTTGTATTGTTTTTTTAAATGTTGTTATCAATAGTAGTAAAAAACCTATGATAGCCCATTTATTTTTTTAAATTAAGTTCAATGTACCTACACGCAATACTTTCAGACTGGTAACCTTAGCCGGTATTTCATAAAACTGAAGTCGATAATTATGTTCATTTTCTTTGCTTGTGCATTTATTCAATATTGTTGGTTTACAGTTTAACAATTTGAAACTTATTGAAACTGATTTGAAATCAGATTGAAAAAGAATAATAAATGGCCTTAAATTTGTGCTATTCGTCTGTGTGCTTAATGGCACTGAATGAGCTATCTTTGGAAAGAAGTTGATGCTACTTACAGTAGAAGGTTTTTTATTGAGGTCAATAGATTGAATACCATTGGACAAATTTCTGATTAACTTACCAAATTTAATCATATACGTATTAAGTTATGTTTTTGACATTCATATTAAATAACACAATGAAATAGAAATTACATGTCTATCACAGTCACACAATTATAATATTAAAACATATCATAACATACATGTCACGAACACTTACATGTTACTTTAAAACAGATAACAACAAGTACCGAGATATCATAAACACAACATGTTTAACCATAAAACTTGTTTACATATTTGTATCACAGTCACGCCAAGTTTAACAAAAGCATTCAAATGCACAACAATCAACAGCCAACATGTCAGTGATTAAACAAGTGTTTTGTTTTGATAGTATACACATATAAACAATGTTTAAGATTATTACTGATATGTTTTCAATATTTATTCAGTTTTAGAATTTTCAAGTTGATCATTTACCTAAAAAAAAACCTAACCTACCTACCGTAATTTTTTGGGGCATATATGGAAAATCCAGTGTCCTTTAATGTTGAAAGATAACCATGAATTAAATGGGATTACCTTGTAAATCATGTATAATATATTTCACAATCACACACCTTTAAACACAAAATTTATTATTATAAATTGTTTATTAGTCAAACAAAAGACAACAAATACAGACATAATAATATGTTAATGTTGAACAATGAAATAAACATCCGATACTGAAGTGAGAAATACTGAAAACAATAATAATTGGATCTAATATTATAATGCAGCAAACACACACACACACAAAACAACGCGAAATCTGTAAGACAGACATGTATAACAAAAAATGAAAATGTTTTACTAAATTTACCACACACATTAAACATATTTTAAGCCAGTTAGACATTTTTTTAAATTAATAAATAAAGGAATTATTACTGCAACAATCAGCTTAACGCATTACTTTATGCCAAATGGATAACAAACAATTGTTTTCAAGTGTATATAATGTTTTCACCACGAGGTTTTTCAAATCATTGCGTCTGACAGCTGATTTACATGTTTCGTGTAGTCTGATACAGAGGCACATACACTCAACGATAACAATTATAATTCATATAACAAACTGTCTGCAAGTTGCTTGCTTGCAATTATAGACAAGCTTGCACTGATTTTGTCCAGCAATTAGTTCCTCTCCCTGTTCAGATCATTGCTACGCACAGCCTCTGCAAGGAGTTGCTTCTGTATGTCAATTAAATCGGCGGAACACTGGCACACTGCAAAAAATAGTCAATATTCATTCAAACAATTATTAACCAATGAAATGGTAAAAATCAGTTCAAAATGTGTCAAAGTTACTTTAGTTATTTAGTACACTGATATATTCATTCATCTGTAGTAAAGTATTTGGGCATTGCCGTAAATTTCAAAATGTTTTTTTTTTTCAAATCATTATTTAAAGACTTATACATACAAATCATAACACGTATACGTATAAAAATAATATTCATGTATCTATATTGATTGTTTTATGAATGCACGCATGAATGTTTGTTAGATTATTGTATGTATACATGTACTACTAACAACTAGCATATCTTACATATTTGAGAATGAGACTCTATAATGGAATCCATTAATTAAATTAAATAGAAGTTCGATTTTATCATCATCATTGATTCTCTTTTTTTTCTTCTGTTGTTGTAGGACAACTCTTTCTGTGATAACAATTAAAAAATTTGTAAATATTGCATATCTTTTATAAAGATATGAGGAAATAATCAATAATGGTAATGAATTATTACTAACGTTACTTTGTTATATGAATCATAACAGTTGTGTCAGTTACATGTTATGCAATAGCTATGGATGTGTGACTTATTATCAAGTAATCTCGTAATGTCAGGGACTATGACACAAATTTTGCATTTTTTCACAAAATTGTAGTTGATAGCACCTCAAAGGTTTTACATAGTCCATCAGATTCATATATTTTGTTTACAAATACCGCGATATGTATTTTTTTGTGGATAAATTATTTAGTAGTAATTTTGAAATAAAAAAACAATAACAACTACAGTACATTACCTTCTTCACCAGCCGTTGTTGTATGTTTTTCTGAAGTTTCTGAAAGAGCAATATGCAAATGATTGACCATGGATTTAATTTGGCGAACATAAAATGGTTAAACATTTAAAGATGATGATTCCATTTTATGATGTTTTATATATGTAACCAGGTAGAATTTTCCAAAAACTCTGATAGAGTAGTTTATTATCTCCCTTTGACCAGACAGACCATTTGTCACAGTTGATCAATTTTAAAACCTGTTTATTCACGTGACTGTTTCCCACTCTATTTAAATCTATATTCATTGTGTTATGGGCAGTCAAGGTGTGAGCAGCAATTTTGTCACCGAGCTGAATAATTTGTACATGCAAAGTTACAATTACCGTACTTCTGAATATTCTTCAATGTACACGAGCCAGATAGTAGAGGCACATGAAAGCAGAGTCATTGACTCTGTTAAGTCCAAACCATATTTGGGCTTTTTCCATATTGATATTGATTGATCATGATCCTGATCTTTGTGATCCTTAGTGATCCACAGATAGTTGATATTGTGTGTACTATTAGACTCTGATAGTATTATTCTGGTAAAGAATATTAAGAACTGAACTGGAGTTGGGTGCTTACTACTGACGTTATAAAGAAATTGGTATTAAGAACTGAACCAACCACAGAGAAAACTATATTACATATACATAATTGATGAGAAAATTTAATTACACAAACAAAACAAAATAACTTTGGGTAAAAATTATTAAAAGAAAATTAAATGTACCTATGGGACCTGTGTCATTTCCCGCAAGACCAGTAATTATAACACTGGGTACAGTGGATTGTACCTATTACAAAAGAAATAATAACATTGAGATTTAACATCATACATGTGTCAACAATATGCAATTATGGAATATAATCCATTATGCAAACAATGGTAATTACACTTAAAAAAAATTCCGTTAGGTTTAATGATTCTGATAAAATACCAATTAATAAAATTTAATACAATGCATTCTGTTTTATAGGCCATGTGTGCATAGTGACTGGGAGTCCAATCCCTACTATGAGAGCGTTCAAAGGATCTCTCTATCTCATAACACAAGTATTGGTTCTTCACAAGTAATGTTCTCGCATGTATCTCAATATGCCTTTGGCTTTCAACACAATCAAGCTAACATAAATAGGTTTACTTTAATAAAATGCTTTTTATTTCTTTTAATAAAATTCAAATGGCAAAATCACCTTTTCCTGAAGATCACTCAGAAATTCTCCAACATCTCCACTGCCAGTCTGCTGCATTTCTTTTTTGTGTTTTCTGGCCTTGCCCACAGTTCTGCACTGATTTACAGAAGTATTTATTATAATTACAATAAAACAATAACATAATTTCACTAAAATTTTGCATTGAGAAAACCATGTATTATGGTGACAGAACTTAATGTCCAACAACTTGTTGATAATGAAATTGTATGTATTTTGTATCTTGGTAGAAAGTAAATGTCTTGACTTGAATTATTATTATTTTTTAATCGACAATGAAACAAAATAAATTTTAATTTTAATATGTTTTACCTTAACATCTTAAATTACAACTTAAAAATATGTAAGCATATTGTTAATCATTAATCATTTATACCTTCAAATCCTTCCATTTCTTCTTGCAGTCGTCGCCTGTCCGTGCGTATCCACCAACTGCATTTACACTAGATAAACATTAACATATAAATAATGATTCATTACTCACCACATAGGTCTAAATCACACGTATCTATTTTTTTTTAATCTGATAACTATAATTATAATAATTAATCTACTTAATTTTGCCAGTTAAATACACTAAATCTGGTTATATTTAGAATGCATTTAACCAGCATAAAATAATCAGATCCTAAATAAATGAGCGGATAAAATGCTATATAATTCCAAAATAAACTGATTGAATAATCCAAATTAAAAATTATTCACTATAAGTTTACCGTTTTAAATTTTAACTCCTATCAAAACTTATTACATCGGTGATAACTGATGCATGGACGAAAACGCCATCCGCACAGATGCCTGCTTTACATAAAGTTTGATAAACTTTGATAAAGTTTTATCATGACCAAAGAAACCAATAGTTTGAGATATCTAGTTTTTTGGTTACATAAGTTACAACAAAATACTCACGATTCCATTATAGCAGTCAATTTCAAATCTTTGGTTTCCTGCGTAACTGTGCTCGAAAATTTCCCATTTATAATGGAGTTGTATTCGATATATCCATCAACCAAAACCTCCACCTTGGAATTCGACCAGTTTGCCGCTAGGGTAGCCGTGTTTGTTTACAGGTCGTCTGACGTCACGGAATACGGAATAAGTGGTGTTTAACCTAAATTGAAATTTGCGACCGCATTGTTGAAACGCCTTGGTCTCCGGGTTGTAAATCGATGAGAAAAACTTGCAACTTGCATTTGCAACTGCAACTGCGCTGCAACCATTGATGAAACGGCTCCCTGGTTTGCATCTAGCCATTACCTAATTAAATGGTAATTCAAATAAATAATATTCTCTTTTATTGGTGCTTAATTTGAAATGCGATGCTATGAGGTTAATTTTTATTTATTTTATTTATTTACACTTACATGTTTTGTGAATAATTCTGGGCCAAGTGTGAGGTTTGTGCGCACATTAACCGGTTTAAACCCCCAATGCTTCCAAGGCGGTGACCCCAGTTTTATTTGCAGGCCCAGCTAGATTGTGTAAACCAATATTCATCTAAATGGGGTCTCAAGATAAATGAAGATCAAGATAGCTGAAACAAAAATATGTATATTTGAACGCAAACAATCTAGAAATAATTTTACATGGAGTATAAACAATATTGATCTTGAGATTGTTGATAGTTTCTGCTACCTTGGTATGAACTTTTATTATACCGTAAATCTTGCTAATGCTGTAAAAGCACTAAATGAACAGGCTCTGAAGGCATATAATGGCCAGATATCACTGTTTTCTAGAGTATCTCTAGATATTAAAACAAAATTGTTACTGTTTGATTCGACTGTTTCACCTATTATTTTGTGTGGTAGTGAGATTTGGGGCATATATGACTTCAAGGAGGTAGACAAAATCCATATCAAATTATTCTTGGCGTGCGTACTCAAACATCTACAGTTGCCGTCCTTGGTGAATTAGGTAGATTCCCACTTTCGGTCATTTGCAGGGAAAGAGCCTTAAAATACTGGTGTAAAATTATGAAAAATCCGGAATCACTTCCACGCAAAGTATTTATAGAACATATTTTAGATAACAGTTTTAATTCATTGAATTTCAAAAATAGCTGGGGAAAGGCGGTTAATAATGCACTAGATAAGCTTGGATATGGCTACTTATGGTATATGTTTGATATTAAATGTTGCTATATACCCATGTTAAAGCAAAGGTTGCGTGACCAATATATACAGATATGGTCGGAAACTGTGAATTCTCAAA
The DNA here is from genome assembly GCA_027627225.1 of Congeria kusceri. NCBI lineage: Eukaryota > Metazoa > Mollusca > Bivalvia > Myida > Dreissenidae > Congeria > Congeria kusceri. The sequence continues at coordinate 66,229,462 of CM051031.1, read as the reverse complement.
ACAAATTAGAGTATTATAAAAAAAAAATAAAACTGTTTTAGGTATGAACCATATTTAGATGCTATTGACCAGGATAAATATAGAATTGCATTGACTAGGTTACGATTATGTTCACATTCTCTTGAGATTGAAACAGGAAGATACAATAATGTGGATAGAATAAATAGACTATGTAAACTATGCAATTACAATGTTGTTGAGTCAGAATTCCACTTTGTACTCTGCTGTCCCTTGTTTCATGACTTAAGGCAAAAATATAAAATTTCAAATGCTTTTAGTACTATTAATAAATTTGTTAATCTCATGTCATCAGAAAAAATTGGTTTGTAAAGACGACTTTCAAAATTGACGTACTTTGCGATGTTACGACGTTCCCAAACCATAGATAGTGTTGCTTCTTAACCTACTTATAAAATAAGTTAATCAATCCACTTTATAGATAAATATGTTTGTGTACAATATTTTTACAAAGCCTGCTTTGTATACTTTGAATTATGTATTTTGAACTTGTAATGTTGCTAATGGCCATCTTTCATGTGTTTTGTAAATGGCCAAATAAACCAGTAAACCAGTTTATTCATGTGTGTTTTGTGTATGTTATGGTTTTTTGTGATGTCCTGTGTATTGTTTTTGGCAATTGGTCACTTGGAATAAATAAAAGACCTTGGGCTGCTAATAAGAGTTTTCTCCTGCTGTCGCATCTGGAGTTTCGCATTGTTTATATTTTGATACATATTTTCACGTACATTGCAATGTATAGTCGTGGACCTGAATTTCAAAAAGTAACAAGAACAACAACCAACATATGTTTTCATTTTTTTAGTTACCCAGTGAAATCTCAGAAAGCTCATCGTCTGTAGAAGGTAAGCATCGTTTATAAATATCAAATGTTATTTGTATTTGTTCATGGATACTTGAATAAACGAATAAATAAAATAAATGAAACAATACTACTACTACTAACTACTGTTACTGCCACTAATAATAATATCGTTTGCAAGTAATTAACTTTCGCTATGATATAATTGTTATCATTATTAATTATAATTACACAGTTCTCATATTTACATACATAGTATAGCTATACGTATTATTGGTACTAAAATGTTTGACAGGTAAATACTCAATGTTTTAAATAATGATTATTAAACATCATACAGCAAGCGTCATTTTCCGTATTTTATTTAACCTATCCTTGTCCTATCTTTTAGAACAGGAATTAGGATCACCACTGAAAGGACTAGTGCAGGTGAGTAATTAATAATTTATAACATTCTTACGTATTAGAGATGCGTCTTTTTTAGTTTCATGTTTCGTTTGAATGAAGTATGTTTTTAAAAACATACTAATTTTTTCGTGTGTCATGTTTTGTTTGGAGAAACTATGACACGTTGTAGTAGTTTTTCTTGCAAAACCGTCCAAGAAGTATGTTCCTTTTTATTCTGCAGACACCTATTCTGGCAAAATTTACATTTCCCCAATCTCTATTCCCATTAATGACGAGCTGCATTACAATCTGCAAGTATACATCCTCAGCATGGCTCTTGTTGCTCATGTTGTAGTTTTTTTTAAACAAATTTTAACCAAAATACACGGGCCATTAGAACATCAATATATACTCGTACAGTCTATATAATTTAATAAATTGTTCATATTTATCCTTTTTTCTTAATTCTGTATATGCATATATAAATGCGTTTCTTATAAACGTAAGAAATATTTTCATTAGTACTTTATAATTTAATTTCTCATATTAACAGTAACACATCAAGTTCATTTTCTGGATTGCACACTATTATGCATCCATGTCATATCAATAAAATTATTTTGTTTCTAAATACATCTGTATTGTATAATACTGTTTTATGTAAACCGTGTTCAGAATTGTCGTTAACTGGTTAATAATGTCATATTAATAGTTCCAATACTTGATATATAAGTATGTCAGTTATATTGCTTTAATTCGTTTTGTCGTACCTTTTCAGTGATAAACAGCAAAGAAGACATTCTTTAAGATGCACATTGTGTAGATGATAACTAAACTTTATTTTGATAAATGCGAGAAGTGTTAATTTGTCGTAATAGGCATTTACCGAAATAAACAATCCGATTTTTGAGAGGGAATTAATACATAACATTGCATTTGCTTGATTTCATGCGCACGTGCGTTACTCTAGTAAATGACTGATTAGTGGTCTCGTTTGTAAGTGACTTCAACCATTTTCTTATGAAAATTACATTTGTAACAATGTCATTTATTACAACCGTTTTAAAGTTCCGCATTCATGTGGTTTCCAAGTGCGATTGTTTTTCCATTGATGTCGGCAAAGTCACGTGTCTAGGCACAGTGAACGTGACTGTTGGCGATATATAGTTGCAGTTTAGGTGACCGACACTCGCCTCACTGAATGTGTTTATCCGACTGCGAATAACCGAAAATATCCATCTTTTAATTTTGTATATGATGTTACAGAACAAGATACTTAATGACAAACAATTTGGTCCGTATAAACGAGTTTTAACTGCTTTTCACTTACCAATCCAAATGTTCTATATACATGCACAATTTGTATTGCATTAACTTTATATAAGTTCACACATTGAGTACGCGTTTTAATTCTTCTTAATCACAATTGGTCTTGTTTTTTTTCTTTAAATAGTGAAAAGTTGTTTTGTTTTTATATCTTCATGGAGTTAAAAATGGTCCTTTCTGGTGTATTAAATTAGAAAAGTGTAATAAATAAATGCGCTATAACAAATGAATCTGACTGATATTTTTCTCATACCGTCTACTTGTTTGTAGTATTTCTTAGATATTGCGATCGTTTGATGTGTACATAGGGCAATCTCTATCACTATATATGAACGACGTAACACACAAACGTATGCACGGTCTTGGTCTTCTGTGGAATCAGAATGTGGTGCTTCCTTTATTACAGTCAGCTTTTTATTTATTACAGTCAGCTCTTTATTTATTACAGTCAGCTCTTTATCTATTACAGTCAGCTCTTTATTTATTACAGTCAGTTGTTTATTTATTACAGTCAGCTCTTTATTTATTACAGTCAGCTCTTTATTTATTACAGTCAGTTGTTTATTTATTACAGTCAGCTCTTTATCTATTACAGTCAGCTCTTTATTTATTACAGTCAGTTGTTTATTTATTACAGTCAGCTCTTTATTTATTACAGTCAGCTCTTTATTCTTTACAGTCAGCTCTTTATTTACTACAGTCAGCTCTTTATTTATTACAGTCAGCTCTTTATTTATTACAGTCAGCTCTTTATTTATTACAGTCAGCTCTTTATTTATTACAGTCAGCACTTTATCTATTACAGTCAGCTCTTTATTTATTACAGTCAGTTGTTTATTTATTACAGTCAGCTCTTTATTTATTACAGTCAGCTCTTTATTCTTTACAGTCAGCTCTTTATTTATTACAGTCAGCTCTTTATTTATTACAGTCAGCTCTTTATTTATTACAGTCAGTTATTTATTTATTACAGTCAGCTCTTTATTTATTACAGTCAGCTCTTTATTCATTACCTAAGACAGAAAGTAGGTTATATGACGTACAATTCATTTTTTGCTATCCAGAAAGCACCAGTTTTAGCCGATCTATACTTAAGATTATTGGCCTCTGTTAAATCAATGTCAATTGTGATCCAAAACTATGTGACTAGCTGACTAGGTCAAATGACATAATAACCTTTTCAGCAATTTTTCAGCGGCAGCTTCGTTTGTATGTGTTAAGTTAAACTTTATTATTGGCTCCAGTGCACCAAAAACTAGGCAAATAATTATAATGTCATAAAAGCTTCTTTACATCAATATCTATATCATTTTTGCATCCGCAATATTAACGTGAATAATAATGTTCACTGTTGAACAAGATATGTTTTTAAATGACATGCTGAGATTTCCTTCAATATTAACGGATATTTTGCTCACTTTGAGCAACTACCACATTCGTTGATTGCTATTTAATATCCTCTCTACCCGTGGCGAACTAACTTCAATGCAACGCATTGAATCAAACTAAAGTGAAAAAATGAAAGACCAAGGTCAATGTACATGCAATTTTATTATTTGCTGTGACCATTTTGTATGGCTTTCTGCTGTGCTGCGGCAAACAGATTCAGGAAGTCCTAAAACAAAAAAGCCAGAATAAAGCGTTTACTCAAGGTTAACACCGAACCTAATGCTTGTATTACGTATATTCGACAGTCTAGCTGGTGGTGGATATATGTACACAGTATAACAAACTTGTGAATGTATGCATAATTGCTAGGGATGCAACCATTCTATACACAAAGGATGACGTCACACCTCTGTACTTAACCACATTATCTCGCCCCAATGTTAATGACAAATAACATTATACGCACCAAATAATGCATGAAGTAATCCCGTGTATGAAAGTTGTTTCATGAAATGACTTTATTGATACCATTAATCAGTCTAATATTAATTTAATACTGATAGTAGAATATATTTCTGTTAAAAAAACAACCATTAGTATGTGTTTAACGCTGTTTAGCGTGTTTATTATGAAAATCTACTGAAGGGAAAAGATACATGTGTACATATTATTTGTATTACAGCATATTGAAGTTCCAAGAAATAAACCTTGATAAAATCTGTGTTAAAAAATGTATTCTCGTTTCGATAAATATAGATTTGTTCAGATATGTATTTGCATAGGTTTTTGCAGAGGGTTTACGTTAATAATTCAGCGGGAAATAATGCACTAGCGTCTTGTGCACCCATATATATGCGTTATTCGTCCGCTTTTCCATATGTTCGTATTCGCATACGTATCCGCATCCGTATACGTATCCGCATAAAAATTACACGGACGCGCTTTTCCGTGAATCCGCTGCTCGTCAAACATTTCAGTGTTCTTATTTCCAAATATTTACCACATCCGAGTAAGAAGCTTTTAAACCGTTTTATTTAATTCTCCTGCAAATATCTAGGCCAGTATGCGAACACATTCACATGTGATGGATTTTAAACAAAATAGCATATCCAACAAGTTGATCTTCGTTGTAATGTATGACTCATTTAAAGGTTACCAGTTATTACCGTGTTATTTTAGTCGGTGAGTCTTAGGTTGAGTTATCCAGGTGTATTTAGAATATTTCTTCAATAGTTTTAAGTATAACAACCCTTTGTTCAACATGCTAAGTTAGAAACCATGTCGTACGCATCCGCATAAAATCTCTCACCGAGCGATTTCCTGCAAATGGCCTTTGCGGGTGAGCTTTGCGGATACGGACTGCGGACATGTGGAAACTGTCCTACTGTTTTGAACTTGTTTTGCGGTTGCGGATTTGCGCAATGCGGATGCGGATACGGACATATGGAAAAGCGCCTTTAAGGCATTGATTCGTCATTTGAGATGTTTAATCGACGGGGAAAAGATAAGGCACTGGGAAAAAATGACGAACACTAAATAACCACACACCTAACCGTCAACAGTTTCGTTCGCTGTAAAATGTGATCACTTCTTTTTATTAACGATACTTTTAACATTTACTCAGGTTTCGTCATGATAAATAACGATGCTCTGAGTTTATATTCAGTTCCGTTAAAAGCCAATGCACTCTGCAACACACATTTCCAAACAGCTGTTCAGTGGGGTTCGTTCAGCGATGCACTCCACTATCCAAGAACTTCATCAGAATATTTGCTTGTATTTGTAAAAATCTGTCGAATAGAAACATTTTTGCCTATTAAGTCTTGGTTTTATTTATTTGTTGAATATAATTTTAGATTAAGGAGAATTTTAAGAAAGATGACGATGGTTAAAAGGCTAAATAACACTATTACTATGTGAAGAAGTGGTGGTATCTTGCTTTGCACCTGTCCGTCGGTCGGTCGGTCGGATGGTCGGTCTGTCCGTAGACCATTTTGTTTCCGCACGATATCTAGAGAACGCTTTGACCTACGATCAGGAACATTGGTATGCTGGTTGCTTGGGAGGAAAGAAAGACGCCTCTACATTTTGAGGTCAACAGGTAGGTCAAGGTGACCGTTGCTAAAAATAAAAACACGGTTTCCGCTAAATAACTTGAGAACGCATCGAGATATTTTAATGAAACTTTAGACAAAGATACCTTATATTGAGACCTCGCTTGGGATTGCATATGGGTTGGGTGGGGTCAAGGTTACCGTTACTAAAGATAGAAAAACGGTTTCCGCTCAATAACCTGAGAACGCATCGAGATATTTTAATGAAATTCATACCGAGATACCATGTAGAGACATATCAAGAAATGCATAATATATGTTCGATCCCATTCACCTAATTGCCATGTGCACAGTTATAAATTCTACCATATAGAAAACTAATAATTTATTACACCAACAGGCATTTACCTGTTATATAATCTTACGAAACCGTGATTCATTTGAACATATTGTTTCATTTGTTACTATAATTGCAAATGATATTAATGGCATGTTGTTATTTTGTCTATGTCAGCCAATCCAGTATTTCACATAAAAGCAGTCCTGGTGGCCTTCGCTACACCACCATTGAAACAACACTGTCCAAGCCACCCCAGCTTCGGAGAGTTGGACATATGAATGTCAACCACTACATTGGAAACCCTACCAGTAGACCAACCCGCCAATAAACCCAGCTTGACAAGTGAAAGTTCAATCACAGAAGGTGTATGCGTGCCTTCAACTCCTATGTGAAATTATAATTATATTGACGATTGAGGCACGGGTGAAATACAATGGCAAGTTCAATACGCTCGAATGTCAAGCATAAATGGTAAAGAGACTTTTGTCAGCCGGTCACAATTCAGTGGTAAAACAACATACTTTCCATGATGGATTTGTAACTGTGCTGCTGTGCTGAAATACCGTCGATATGCCCATTCAGTATGGCATCTAAATTAACAACTGGAATTATATATTATTTTATTTACGCATTTTGTACAATTGATTAAATTGTATCTGTCATAGCCTCGTATACAAGTTTGTCAAAAATATACAATTTATTCACTTGTAAATTTAGCATGAAGACTCAATTCTTACTTTTATGTGCTGATATTTTTGCGAAGGGAGAGGGGTGAGTTACATTAAACTTTGCAACTTAGAACTTGATAATTTTAATCAATTTCAGGAATAAATACCTTTTGGTGAGAGTTTGCTTAGGTATGCGTGTAGGGTTTATCAGGCCAGAGTCAGGCATACATGTAGTTACTTTAAATGGCAACATTATATCATTTACATGTCTGGACTTGCGAATAAGTAATTTTAGAGTAACTTCTTATAAATTATGGACAACTTAATAGCTATTGGGTTACTTAAAGGTATTTTGGACAAAATGTCAAGGTATATGTCACTAAAATTGGAATAATTTCTGCCCATAATTTGGATCAAGGCCATTGTTACTGATAAGTAGTGTTGTTAATGAGTGTCCAAAATTTTAATCGATTACATGTAATCAGCAACAAGTTCTGACTAAATAACCGATTAATCAGGAGCCTGGAAGTAAAAGAAATACACCATTGACTGCAAAGTTTCAATGATTTACATTGTTTTATTTAGTTCGGCCATTAATATGTGTCTGATTTTATATAGCAATTAGGAAAGGAAATAGGCATGAAACATGTTTTTGGATATTCAGTTTGTGAACTGCATTTACCTACTAAAGCGCTGGACTATTGACAAGATAAATATGTCATATATTAATTATTGAAAAGTTAAGCAACCGCACAAAAACTATCAATCTTAGTCTTGGGTTGGGTACAAAAAACAGTTTATAAAAAAAATATACAACGACCGTGACATAGATATAACATGTAATGTTAAGGGTCTAAAGAAATAAGCAACACATACAGATTTGTTTACCCTTTTTCGATTTTGTAATTGTTAGCTCACCGCATCATGAAGAGCTTGGTGAGCAATTGGTATAGGGGACCTATCTTGCGTCGTCTGTCTTCGGTCATCATGAAATCTCAGATGCATCCATAATGGGCAAAATTGGGACAGATACACTAGTTGCGTTGCTTTTTCGACGGAAATGCAGAAATGCCCTTATCAAACAAAGATACTTTGATTTTCATCTTACCTGGACCAATAACTCAGTTTTTGTGTATCGGTTTGAAATATGCAGGCGACAAAAACATCATAAAAATCGAAGTTATGACGCGTTGCTTGATTGTCAAATATAACGAAAAGCGTAATTTTCTATGTAGAGACTTTTCATCTGATCTTAAAAAAATTCCATAATTTGTATGTGGCCATAGGATCAAAGCTGGCTACTGAATTATGACCCCTTGTTTGTGAAACAAAATGGACAAATTCTAAGACTATGACTTTATGTTTAATGTTTTTACATTAAATAAATTAAACTTTTGTTCAAACCATTCACAAAAGTAATGTCTCCATCTTTAACAATACTTAGTGGAGCCGTCATGGTCTTCATTTTTGTATTTAAGACACAACAGCTTTACTAGAGAGGAATATTAGTTCAATAAATCATAATAAAATATATAACTGTGTACATTGTGTCCTATATATCAATGTATTCAATTATATGTACGTGTATGTTATTTAATTATATTATTTGGACATTGTAACATATAAAGGAATTTGATCACTTGTTCAAGTTAAAAGAAAGGGATTGTAAATTGTTCAAGAACGAAAACTCATGCATAAATAACTTCAATTAATCAACAAATTCCTAATCTTAATCGACTAATTAATCAGTACACATCAGTCGTTGAGTAATCGACGAAACGATTAATCGGTACAAAACAACTGATAAGGCGAAAAAAAATAATTTTCAGGTTACATGCCCAAAATATTAGGGTAGGTAGGAAGGAATTTGTTTTGTAAATGGTCAACTTAAAGATTATAAAACTGAATAAATATTCAAAACATATCAGTTATATTTTTAAACATTGTTTACAAGGGGATGTTATGAAAATAAAACACTTATTTATTACAACAACATTTAATTAGTGGAAAAATATAAACAAAACAAAAATATATCTGACAAACCCAAGAAAATGCTCTAGGCTCGGGGCATTTTTTAGGGTAGGTCGGTAACAAACATATTTTGTTACGCCTAATGAGAAAATCCACCCAGTTTAATTGTTTCAGAAAAAAAGTTAATGACTGATTGCGCAAGAAAAGTTGAGCTTGCTGTCCTGCGACAGATCATGTTTTGTTAAGATTTTCGATTAGGTCCACTTTAAGATTTTTAGGATTAGGATCACCGGAGACTTTCGGCGTCCAACGTTCGTAATCCATCAGCCGTCCTGCACACTTCACAGTCTAAAGGTCACATTTGTAACGGATCACCATGGGACATATGCGGGCAAACTAGGTTAAATTATGTTCATAATCTTAATAACACTCTAGGAACCAAAATACTCATCGGATCAGATTGAAACTTGTTCAGATTGTTGTTCTCCAAAAAATCTAAGCTCTGAACAAATATAATTATGTAATCCGCAGTCATAAACTAAGACATTAGGTCAACATTTGTAAAATTCTTCTTAACATTGTAAGGTCATTTGGTTTTAGATAAGGCTGAAACTTAGTCCGATTGTTTTCCTCCGTAAGATGTAGGCCAATCTGATAAAATATGGGTCATATGTCACTTGTTCAAATTATGTACATATCAGTAGTAACACTCCTAGAAACACTATATCATCAGATCAGGTTGAAACATGCCAGAGTATTGTCCTGCGTGAAAAATTGTTGATGGTGAAATATGATTTATCTGTTGTGAAAAACTGGGTATAAAAAGGACATAAAAGCCTCTTTTTAATTAATTGTTTGGTTTTATACGTCCCGTTTTATTGTCTGGAGTATTTCTCGGTAACTACTAGCTAGAATAAACAGAAACTTCACGGGACGCTTTATTACCACAAAGAGGTGTGCACTGAACGTTTCGCTTCAATAAAATTTCTCAGAGTTATGGGAGTTATGAAGATTCTGAAATAAGCATTTAGTGGACAATTCTTCTCTGGCCTATTTCTCTGCATCTACTGGCCATAATTTCATAAAACTTTACAGAACGTTTCATTACCAAGATGATCTGTGCGCTGAACCAGTACGTTCCGCTTCAGTGATTTTCTCACAGCTATGGGACTTCTAAGATTTATCAAATAAGCATTTGGTGCTTGATTCTTGTCCGGTCTTTTTCTATTCAACTACTGGCAAGATTTTAATACAACTGGATGGAAAGATTCATCACCAAAAGGAGGTATGCATGGAACTAGGACCTTCTGCTTCAATAAATTTTTAAAGAGTTATTAGGCTTTGAAGATTTTTGAAATAAGAATATAGTGCACATTTCTTGTCCAGGCTATTTTTCTGCAACGACTTGTCAGAATTCAATAAAACTATGTGATGCTTTATTATCAAAAGAAGGTGTGCACATTACCAGGACGTTCTGTTTCAGTGATTTTCTTTGGAGTTATCGGCAACCACAAGCCAGAATTCAATGAAACTTTATGGGAAGCTTCATTACCAAGACAGGGAGTGCACAATAGCAGGACATTCCGCTTTAATGACTTTTATTGGAGTTATTGGCCTTTGCAATTTGCTGAAATTAGTATATCGTGCACAATTCTTGTCCAGGCTGTTTTTCAAACGCTACTTTATCATATGCTGTAAGAAATTCAGTGATACTTGTTTGTATGGTTTCAAGCTCAAATACTTTTGTACAGTAATTTTTGGTCCTGAAGTCTTAGTGGTTTTCAAATTATTTTAATATATCTGCCCTTCTGATTGCTTTCGATTACTTGGCAACGCGCATTAGGCATCACCCATCAGTTCTTTGATCTCCTTTTGAGTCATTGTAATAAATCTCCCCGCCCTTCTGATTGCAATCATATTGCTTGTCAAAGCGCATTGGGGAGCATCTGATTACTGATATCCTTGTTTTTAATTATCGAGCTATTGCCGTCACATGACCTTAGGATCTGTTAAATCAGACGAACAGTGGCGTCCACAGTCGGTGTTCTTGTTTATGAATTTCAATGTCATTTTTCCTCTTATGTAGGAGAGTTTGTCACTCAAAACATTGTTCTGTATCAAAACCTCGTTATCTGCTGCGTCAATGCTGTATATGGCGGTATTAATCACATTTATTGATAGCTCTATTGGAAATATGACATAGGACATATATAAAACCTTGCTAATCGTAAGTTCCAGGTTGTTTTGTGATTCAGTGTTTAGCGTATAAAGTTGAACACAGTAGATACCCGCTAAACGAAAAAATATAACACAAGCATTATATTGCTTAATACCGTATTGAATCGAAAGCTCAATTATTTATTTTTATTTGTATAGCCAAATAGACAGGACAGTGTTCAGTTTTCAGTTGTATTTACTCACTTATGGTAACCTTCCAATAGCATTTGCGGAAACACAATTGACATATAATGGATTACCTGTAATACATTTAGGGAAAGATTTAGGATTACAAAAAGGTAAAGGGTGCTGTTAAACAGGAGCAGGGTAGAACGCCCGACCAGTCTGCTATTTTCTTATAATTTGCTAAATCCAGAGAATTTCTTTTAATTAAGGTTTTAAAGCATTGATAATTCATTTGTGATTTAATTTTTGCCAAAATGTATTACATTTCAAAATATTTTAAACATTTGTGTGTTGACCAGCCCAGAGGGGCAGCAGGGGGTCAGCAAAAACAAGCAGGGCGCAACACCCTGCTCATTCCCTAACGTTTAACCTTTTTAAGGTAAGCTATATTATGGTCAAATAAGGTCAAATCGACACAAACTATCAACACAAACTATCTGATTAATATATTCTTTATTGTATTTGGCAGCCATTGCTACAAATAGCGATGAAAGCAGTACATATGAAATAAATTCATGTTATAAATCTTAATTAAAAATAACATTTAACTCTTTTATCTTTATATAGTTGCATTTAAAGAATTGTGTTCAGAACAAATGCCAGTTCACTTTAGCAAAGAAACGGTTTGTTTGGTCTTAATTGTTAGTTTAATCAATGTAATTGCTCCATAACACTGCATTTAACACACAATATAACAATTTAAAGTAATTTCTAGAAATGAAAATTACAACATGCGTGTTACCTAAATTAACCACTCCGAACAAATATTCATGGCTAACATTATTATACGGTACATAAACCTTATAAGATCATTCGATTACGAAAACAACTATACGTGTATAAGCTCTCGTACATTATCAGTAATTTACTTACAAACTCGTTAATTAGGATAGAATCAAGTATAATTATTTACATTTTGATTGTATAATGCTAGTCTATAAATTGTATAGCCTGTAACATACACACGAAGTAAAATCCATATAAACAAATAATTGTCAATGAAATTGTCTAAATTGATACAAACTTGCTATATGCAATTACTTCAACTTGTTTAACGTTATTATCTAAACTCACCAAAATTGTTTATCATTCAAAACAAGGATATCAGTGATATTTGCTTTGTAATTCGCATGAAATGAGGCAGAATGGCAGATTTATTTTTGGAAACAAACTTCACTAGAAAGTGGAAACGCAAGATTACATAACTTGTCAAAACAGTATTTTAATCATGCAACAAACACATCATACCATGCAAATGCAAACGATTCAACATCGTTATAAAATCTAAGCTCTTACTGTTAAAATCAAGAATGGATAATACGGTCATGTCATCTTGGTATTTAAGTTTCTTATCATGTATCATTCTCTTCCATACAGAAGTTCCTGAGAAATAGCCCTGACATTAACGTTGCATTAAATACTATTAATTTGTAAACTGGAATCGCCATAACCCATAACTCTGCGAACAACCTTCAAAGCGGAATATCTTGACAATAGTTTCCTCTTAGTATTGAAGTTTCTTTTACGTTTTACCAGTACTTTTCGTGAAGTAACCCAGGCAATATTGCACTAAAATATATGCAGCAATAATTAAAGGACCATATTAAATACCAAAGAAATCACAGAAGCAGAATATCCTGATAAAACGAAAACGCTCATCTGCTCCTGGTGCACTGCATACTACTGGTAGGAATTATTAAAAGGTCATACCTTTCGTAAAGAATTATCGAGGAGAAATGGTCTGATGTCGTTCTGATTTTATTTAAGCTTTAATTGAATTACATCCACTATATGCACTATAACCACATATTCTAATTGCAGCTATCTGTACAGGCCCATAACTTCCAGAACGCTTAACGAATCACCCTAATGTCATGCATACCTACCCAATGACATGGTACTGAAGGTTCGCATTAAACATCCTAATGTCATGCATACCTACCCAATGGCATGGTACTGAAGGTTCGCATTAAACATCCTAATGTCATGCATACCTACCCAATGACATGGTACTGAAGGTTCGCATTAAACATCCTAATGTCATGCATACCTACCCAATGGCATGGTACTGAAGGTTCGCATTAAACATCCTAATGTCATGCATACCTACCCAATGGCATGGTACTGAAGGTTCGCATTAAACATCCTAATGTCATGCATACCTACCCAATGGCATCGTACTGAAGGTTCGCATTAAACATCCTAATGTCATGCATACCTACCCAATGGCATGGTACTGAAGGTTCGCATTAAACATCCTAATGTCATGCATACCTACCCAATGGCATGGTACTGAAGGTTCGCATTAAACATCCTAATGTCATGCATACCTACCCAATGGCATGGTACTGAAGGTTCGCATTAAACATCCTAATGTCATGCATACCTAACCAAAGGCATGGTACTGAAGGTTCGCATTAAACATCCTAATGTCATGCATACCTACCCAATGGCATCGTACTGAAGGTTCGCATTAATCTTTTATTGGATTCCTGCTAGTTGGTGCTGAGCAATAGCCAATACGAAAATTGCGTACCATATACTATTTGCAGCTATCATCAAAGGTCGATTACACCAAACTATGTACTGTGTAAAGCTTTAATAAAATATGAAACTAGTAACTCAGTACATATTTGTTTCAATCACGATTATTGTAGATTCATGTTTAACACACGTAAAAAATATTCATTACCCAAACGAAATCTACATTTTCAAAGCTTATCAACAGGAAGTAAATATAGTGTCAATGTTCACTTACAATAAAAATTCCCCGTAAAAAACATTAAACACTTCATTACTTTACAATTTTCACAATATATGTCATTTTCAAAGATAAGTAACCTATACATGTGTCCACAAGAGCCAACAATTCCTTTTTTTAAACCTTTAAAATGTGCGTTAGTCATTTGTACCACACTGCTTCGTCTGAACATTTTCTCGTTGTTATTTGTTTTGTATAAAAACAGAGTTCTAGCCACTTATATTTTCTTCAGCCTAGAGATTGGCGGACTTATATTATAATTGGGTGTCGAGGCTAACATAACTTACATTATCATTAAATGAAATAGTAGGGGTCTCATGGGCATCACAATAATAATTTACCTACATCAACTTTTGATTTAATCTTGTTACTATATACCGTCAGAAAAAAACACACTCTAATTAATATTCATCGACCACACTCAACATAATATTATATATTTGTCATTAAAATGTATGTCTAGCTGTAGGGCTTGAATTTATACATTTTTACATCTCTTTCAAACTGAACGCACATACAGATTCAGCTAATTGTACAAACAGTTATTACAATCACAAATATATTCATTATCACATAAATCAAACTTGCATTATCAACTATCAACAAGATTAATATACCTGCCCGTTCATTATGCATGCACCAACAACATTATGTGTTTACGAAAACATCTGTATTATGGCTTATTAATATTAGGTGCAAATCAGTAATAATATGGTAAACAATACTGCAGTGTATTCAAAGTCACATACTTGAAATGTAAAAACCCACATTATGCAATAACAGCATGAACTTCATTAAAATGTTGATCATTAATTCTTTATTTGAAAATATCTTTGTTACCTCAACAAAATCTATTGTTGTTCAAGCACATCAATGGCAGTGAATTTTAAAAGTATTTCATTAACAAAACAAAGACCATATCAACATCCAGATTATAAATTTATATTTACACGGCATCTGAAATCAATAAAACTGCAAGTATAAATGCAGAGTAAATAAAAACACACACACATATATATAATACATATCTAAAACTCAACAGCATCAAAAAGGTTAACAATGATATATCATTCCTGGATATAAACATAGCAGATTTTTAAACACTAGCAAAGGAAAAGTCCCAAATCAACAGTTTCAATGTTGGACCATGCTACAATTGTTTCAGTGTCGGACCATGCTACTATTGTTTCAATGTTGGACCATGCTACCATTGTTTCAATGTTGGACCATGCTACCACTGTTTCAATGTCAATGGTTTACAAAATATACATGTAACTGCGACAATGATGTATCTGAATATGCCTAGTAATTTTAAACAATTCTACGTGGAAGTTTGGTACCAACACATATATTCATTTGATATACAATAAAAACACTTATATACAATCAGTGCTAAGTACGTTAGTGTCACTACTTTATTAAACACAACAACTACCAAACAGTCTCTATGGTGCCATTTTGGACCAAAATGAATTTGTTTTATACAGCTTTCATAAAGGATCATTTATCACGACTACATTTCAACTATCCAGTCCAAAATAAGAAGATGAACATCATGTTTATAATTTACAATAACAGACATAGAAGAAGTGACCATTCAACTACAGAAACACGACTTAAACACATAAAACGAACCACTAAATAAAGAATCACTAACTATTTTATGCCACGTAAACAATGCTTTTCGCGGGAAGGCTTTGAGCATTGATGACGGCATCATATTACGTCATTTACAACTAGGTAAAAACGTTAGCTCCGAATGGATTTGTGTTGCTTTGTTTAGTCGATATTATAATTAGTATTCCATTCATTTTATTTGTGTTGGATTAAATACACAATAAATTACCATCGCTGTCTGTTATTCTCTTTTGCCTTGAGTTTAACAAAAGTGAAAGTGAATAATTCTGTTAGTTGATTGTGATAAAACAGCAGTAAAATCGTGTGTGTCAGGATATGTTGAACAATGAGTGATGTGTGAAGAATGCTGTACCGTGCGCCTCTAGGAAGAAACATTTACCGTAGTTAAGAGTATGAACTGCTTTTACTAATGTTCTGTTTATTTTATAATTGTATATTACAGACTAGATATATAGATCTATACACTTACACTTTTCTAAATATGCATTCCGATAATTTACGAATTCGATCGCGTGTTTTTGACATAAAAAGTAGCCCGGTTACTAGTATGATACGGAAACAGATAACGCTAGTAGCGAATACGCTTCCCCGTATCCGAATGTTGAAAGCATTATGTATTGCTAACAGACAAAAACAATATGTATATAATAAAATGTATATATGTACATGATTTGAACAGACAGACTTGTTTAACAAGTTAACCACTTAAAATGTTTCTATTATTCATTAAATTAATGCTTGTTTGTAAAACGAAAGACGTTACAAGTTTACTATCTGTACTGGTAGATAAATGGGTGCATTCTCTAAATCTTTTTATTTTGATTCAAGCAAATATTACTGATACAGGGGATCACAATATCTCATTGTGCCCAGTTAAACTGAAATTCTAAGTATTCTCAGCTACAAAACCATAAACCCGAGGACCGAATTTAATAAAAATTTCATTTAAATAATAGTTCCATACGTCCTCGTCGAAAATACAGTTATTGTATAGTACTGATGTCGTATATAATAACTTTGTTTAGAGAATAAAATAACAGTGTACCTCCTATAACATACAATGGGTAATAAGCACACAATTCAACTGCACACAATGAACATTGCAATTCAGTTGGGATTAGTTATTAGTATGATTGCAGTATTGACTACATCAAACAGTACATCTGTTCAATATAAATTTCCAAACACCATTATTACAATTATGACAGGTTTTTTTTTTTTTTTCACATATTAATTTCTTAAATGAAATTTCATATTCCATGTTCAATTGTAACTTGTTAATGTTGTTATGAAAAATAAAACGTTTGTAAATAACTGTGCAATATTTTAAACATTTCATTATTTCAACAATCCACTGATATTGTAGTGCACCCATATCGACCGCGCCCACAATAACGTAGACATTTAATGACTGGAAAGAGCTGTAGCCTTTAAAAGCCGCTCTTTTACACAACATTTAACAAAAGACACCAAACACAAAAACAACACAAATTTCCCTTTAACACACACAGTATCGACCAACATGTTACTGTTAATGACCATAATGCAACTTTCAATGCAGCAGGATTTGGAAAAAAGGACGTTTTAAAAGGTTACTCGGGTTATTTCGCCATTTAACAAGTTAAGTCGTGCAGCATTTATAGCTCTAATAAGTCGCTGCACTGTTGCTTTCTCCCCCTCACTATTTCTCCACATTACCATGTACTTCAAAACAAATTCATACTTATTGTTTCTATATGCAGGGTCGGCATACAGCTGGTTCATTTGCCGATCGCTTAACCCAAGTTGAATGCCCAGCTTCCAGTATTCTTTATCAATGGCACTAGCAGCTTTCGAAAGATGGTCGTCATCAGCTCTTTTGTTTAAATCATCATCATTATCTATTCGATCTAATGCCTCTTTGTACCAGCATTTCATTGCCTCTTCCCTTTCTACAGCATGAAGAAGACGGCAGGCGCTACATTTCTGTTCACGATTATACATGAAGGCAGTAACCCTGAACAAGCCTTCATTGTGTAAAGACTCTTTCATTTCTGGACATTGAATGTACTCATCAAATGCTGTACGAGTTATGGGGATCTCCAGTGATTGACCTACAAAATTAAGCAAACTTTGCCGAAGAGTGAGTCTAACTTTTTGACACAGTTTGAAGTCAAGGTCAGATATGTCGTCCTTAGAACATGAAGATATTCTTGCATAAATAATATGATCTTTGTACCAGATTGTCAGAGTGTATGTTTGACGAAGGTCAAACACAGCAAGCCCATTATACAACTGGTTCTTGCAATCTTCTTTGCTGATTGGCCAACAACGAATACAGACAGCAACAAGTCTGTGGAAGAACGACGGAGGCATAAATTTTTCACAAAACACAAAACATAAAACAGGTGTTTTTCTGAGATTTCCGGGTGAAGTAAATTTTGATATAGGTGGTGGTGGATTTTTCAGTCGACAAGGGACAATATGAAAATCTAAAAATTCGGGATTCAAAGGTTCAGGTGTTTCAGTTTCATCTGGCTCAAATTCGTGCGGAACAGTGGTCAAATTATTAGCTTCTTTGGCGTCTTCCAGTTTTACTGGTTTTGCCATAACATCAAGGTACTCCATATACTTGATAACATCTACTCGGTTGTCACTTATATATGGAGGACTATTATCCATAATTTCATTGAGAACTTCTGGTTTAAGAATTGCGAGTTCCTTGTATTCTTTCCAACCTTTTAAAAGTCGGGGTTGTTTTCTTACATGAGTTATAAAGCACTTGAAGGCTTCGATGATCCATTGAGGAACAAGAACAACATAATGCTTCAGTTCATCTGTGTTGAAAAATAAGATATTTCCATGCTTATGCTGCCGTTCCAAAAACAAGGTCAGTTCATCTCCACTTAGTGGGTGGATGTTGGATCGGTTTGCTTCTTCAATCGCTTCCATGTGTATTAGATGTTTTCTTTCATCTCTCATTTTGTCAAGTGACTGTTCCATATAAATCCATCGTACAGGACACTTTTCACCCCAATAGTTTTGCCTCTCAGCCAAATGTTTGATTTCATTTCGCAACTCATGAAATACAGGATCTTCTGGAGATAAATTGTTCACCAGAAATTTCCGTGTATAAATATGTTTTAAAACCGGCGAACCCTCCTCAAATGCGCTCAGTGCTTCATCAAAATAATCATCATTATTATCTTCTTTATCTTTATCACTACCGTCCATTTTGTCTCTTCGTGTTCCAACTAAAATGACAGTTGGGTTTACTTTCTCTGACATGGACTTATAACCACTGTACATGTGGATTGCATTCAACCAGAACTTAAATACATCCAAGTAAGTACAGTCTTTAACCAAACCACACCATGTTCCACTTTTGTCATCTTCTTTTACATATTCATCCAAACGTTTCGTCCTGTCCATAAGGACTAAGTATATGGACCTCTTATTTAAGAAGAACTGATGGGGTTGAATAGTAGAGAGTTTGGCCTGCAAAATCCCATACAGACACAGTGGTCTCTGTTTTTGTTTTATCTGGGAAAACTTGTATGGTGTCCGGTTCTCTGAAAGTTTCGTCTTTTTCAGTAGCAAGTGTAATAAAGTTTTTAACAGAATCATCTTCTTGATGTTCTTTCACATTTTTCTTGATAGCTTCCAGTGATTCCTGATAATTTTGACTATCAGTTTTATCATTAGCAGCTGTTTGGTTTATAACAGGCACACTGTCTGTTCTATCTGTTCCATCCCGGTCATAAAGTATTACACTAGTATTGGTAGGACTTTTTACTTCCCTAATACCAGTTTTAAATCTAGATTGATATTTCACTAATTTGTGTTCCTTATCCAAACACCAATCTCCGTTATCCATAAGCTGGCATCTATGCAAGTCAATACCTTCTGTGCTTTCAGGTTCCAATTTTTTCTCTCGGAAGTCTTTAATCAAATTGCTAACAAGGGATGTTTTACCCACACCGTACATACCCACGACCATCAAACGGATATTCTTAACTTCTTCGAAGCCAACTTTTAGAGCTTTAGAAAAAATCTCAATTGCAGTGTCATCCAACTGTTGAACATCGCTTGGAATCTGTTTTAACATTTCCTGGTCACCTGGTGTTGCAGCAGCATCATCAATATCTTCATTATAAACCTCCTTTATCACATATCTGGCAACATTATCTGGCTGAGTCCACAACGCAAACAGAATCTTGGTCTCTTTCATCATACTGACTGAAAACTCTACACTAACTCCAAGAAGATTGACAAACCGCCTCAAATTCTCTGTCAAAATATCGTACCTTCTATCATTGACTGATTCCTGAGCTATTTTTGTGACAATTTCTTTTAACAAAAGACTTTGGTCTTCCTTTATTTCGCCTTCCACCAACCGTAAAACCCGAGCTATCTCACGCGCTTTGGGATCAATTCCCTCACTACCACCAGCAGGAATACCTTCTTGGTCATTCTTTTCAGTCATGATGTAGCATACCCTGAAAAATAAATTTAATGTAAACCATTATATTTTGCAATATGTACAATTACGCTTCTCCCAAAATAAGAATAATGAAATTCAAGAGACACCACCAGGAGAGAAACCCTTATTAACATCCGCTGGTCTTTAATTTGAAGCGTGTGACCAATTGCCTGTTGAATAACACAAAACATAAAATTATGATTAAAACTGGGGTCACCGCCCTGGGCGGGTCAATGCAAAATTGGGGGTTTAAACCTGTTAAAGGCATGCCTAACCTCACACTTAGCCCAGAATTAATCACAATACACGCACTTGTAAATAAAATTTAACCTCATTGAATAGCAATTCAAATTAAATAGTAACAAACGAGAAAATTAATTCAATTGAACTACAATTTTATTACCCAATGTTTTAATGTTCACCAGAGCAACAGAAATTGCAACTTTCTGAGGCACGATGCAATGAAGTTGATACAAGTATCAACTAAATGTCTGCTTGTTGACAAGCTGTCAAGACCTAGCATCATAAAGTACATATTAAAGATCATCGTCGTGAATATCAGTAAGAAGCCGTAATACGCGGTGTAATCGGCCAGATTACATAACTTGTTTGTGTGTGCTAAATATTTGTAATAAATATAAAAAGCAGTAGTTTAATATTAAACTAATACAATCGTTACTATTTATGCAGACAGAAAATGAACAAGAGCTGTCAATGTACAGCGCGCTCGACTTTTCTTGTACTTGTCTGAGTTACTAGCATTTTTCTAAAACAAATTGTTTGGATAATCAGTAGGAGCCATTTAAATTAAACAAGTTAATTTTGTTCTCGAGTTACTGAGTGCAAAGCATTTTTCTAAAATTCAAATCAGTGACCTTGACCTTAACCCCACCCACCCCATATGCAATCTTATGCAATGTCTCGCTATACGGTACCTAAACATTGAGTTTCGTTAAAATATTTCTGTTTGTTTTAGAGTTACTGAGCAGAAAGTTGTTATGCTCCCCGAAAATTTCGGGAGAGCATATAGTCGACGCATTGTTCGTCCGTTCAGCCGTCCGTTCGTTGAGTCCTTCCGTAACACTTTCGTGGCCGGAGTATTTCTCAGCAACTACTTGCCGGAAGTCAACGAAAATTTATGGGAAGCTTCATTACCAAGAGGTGGTGTGCATACTACCAGGACGTCCCGCTTCAATGATATCTTAGAGTTTTGGGACTTTGAAGATTTCTGAAATCAGTATATAGTGCACAATGCTTCACTTTCTTGTCCGGAATGTTTCTCAGCAACTACTGGCTGGAATTCAAGAAAACAGTATGGCTTCATTACCAAGAGAAAATGTGCATACTACCAGGACGTTCCGCTTCAATGATTTTTCTCAGAGTTATGGGACTTCTGTAATCAGTACATACTGCATGAATTCTTGTCCAGGCTATTCGTCAGCAACTACTAGCCAGACTTCAATTTATGGGAAGCTCTATTGCCAAAAGGAGGTGTGCATATTAGAAGTATGTTCCGCTTCAATTATTTTTCTTGGAGTTATGGGACTTTGAACATTTCTGAAATATAGCATATAGTGCACCATTCTTCTCCAGGCTATTGCTCAGCAACTACTGGCCAGATTCCAATGAAATTTCATGGGAATTTTTATTGCCAAGAGGAGGAGTTCATTTAGCGGGATGTGTCACTTCAATGATTTTTCTTGGAGTTATGGGACTTTGAAATTTCTGAAATATAGTATGTAGTACGCATTTCTATAGATTTTCAGTCATTTTTTATATCTCTGCCCTTCACATTGCATTTATTTTGCTTGACAAAACGCGTTGGGGAGCATCCATCAGTTTTACTGATATCCTTGTTTTCTATTTTTAGGAACAGTGACCTTGACCCAACCGAACCCACCCCAAATGCAATCACAAGTAAAGTAAGGTATCTATATATGAATATTTATTCTTGAGTTAGAGAGTGGATATCAAAAGTTGATGCCCCCTGCCCACCGCCTTAAATGTTAAATTTCTAATTGTAAAATGGGCCATAATCTTGACTAATTTCAAACTAGAGTTATCAAAATATGCTTATGGGTTCATTTTAATAAAGGGAATAAGTATTTTAAGTTTGAATGAAATTCCTCAAGCCGTTCCTGAGAAACTAGCTTACCAAAAAAACTTTAACCGATCCAAATATCTAATATGTAAACTTTCTCAGTGTAAAATGGCCCATAATTTTGACCAATTTCAAACTAGAGTTATCAATATTTGCCTATGGGTTCATTTTAAATATAGGTAATGCGTGTTTTAAGTTTGAATGAAATTCCTCAAGCCATTCCCGAGAAACTAGCTTACCGTTAAACTTTAACCCATCCAAATTGCTTATATTTAAAACGACCCATACATTTGACAATTTCAAACTAGAGTCACCGAACTTGGCCTATATTTTTATAGTAATAGGGGGAATAAATATTTTAAGTTTGAATGAAATCCCTCAAGCTATTCAAGAGAAACTAGTTCACAGAAAAAAATTAACATAGCCTGGACGGCGGGGCGAGTAGAATAGCTTGCCTTTTTTCCGAATTTCTTTTTTACCACTCTTCAAAAGGTGAATCAAATGCTAAATATAATTGATGTTTGTCCGTGTGCCGCACACATAAATTTTTTTTAAACTATTATAACGCGCTTGGGGGTAGGTTTCAAACATGTTACCATCCAAACTGAATAGATATATATATATATAGAGATGATATAGATATATTTAATTTTGTTTACCCAACGTAATTCTCTATCAATATACTAACTGACAGGTGTTTCTGAGTATAGACAAAATATATACCTTTGATAGATAAGACTGTATCACTTCATTAAGTACGTTTTTAGCATCCAACTTTGTATAATTTACACTTCCGCAATCGTGTTAAAACATCACTATAAAATAATGGGTGAGAAATTCCATTAACCAATAACCATTTTAAGGAAACGTTATATCTAGAAACTATTTTTGAAAATCATAGTAAACTGTTTGCGTAGTACATGAAATAACAAGAAATATCTTTAAAAAGTATTTGGAGTATGTTGTAAATGTTTCTAAAGAATCTTAAGTGAATATCCTACATGAATAATTAAAAGTGATGCATATATTGATTTGGTTAGGCAAACTAGAAGTTACATTGTTTCCAAGAAAATAATGACGAGAATGAATATCAGCGTTTATCATATTTGTAATGCAATAAGCATTTATACTATGTGTGCCAAATAAAAACACGCGTCAGATAACATTAATCGCAATTTGAAAATAATGATTTGACCTCATTTTGTGATAAAAAAAAAACGTAAAGTTATATTAAATAGTGGCGAATCGGATGTATATTCTTTTGAAAAAAAAAATCGATAGTTTTTGTGAATGACCATTATAGTTTAAAATGGATTCATAAAACGCACGTAAGTAAAAATGCCAAATTTAAATCAAAATAAATTATGACGTCCGATGCTTCCACCAGTGTCTATTTATAGCAAGGAACAAAATCTATTTATACATTGAATATAATCTACAGGAGAAGATAAGAGAAACTGTCATTCTAAGTAATTCTTAACAAATAGATCTACCAACCGATATTAAAATTAACATGCATGGTAAGTTTATAAATATAAGTAATTCTCCATCTATTATTAATCTTATGTCTATGGTCTATGATCCTCTGGATTCTGGTTATAACGATTCAGTTTTGTTGACGTGTATACTATTAATAGGCGCAGGTTAGTCAGCGATTGTATTCTATGGAATGTTGCCTATAGAATATGCTATATTAACGGGGGATTTTACCAAGGTCATATTACACGGCCAGGAAACACTGGGTTGTAAATTGAAAATGAAAATTGAGCCAATGCAACTTCCAAGGTGCAGCTCAGAACTGGAAATTAGTCCAAAACGTAAACAAAGTAAAGTGGTATGTCCGGATTTTTCCATACTGGCTCATTTTTCTATTCACCTCCAAAAAGAAATTGGGCCAATTTTCATAGGCCGTGGTGGGGATTTCTTTTAAACTAGCCGATGCAATGTTAGGATTTATTCATTCGGGACTATTTCACAACATTTGATTGGATGTTGAGAAAGGCCAAAAGTTGGGTTAAACAGCTACGCCGAAAACAATCCTTGTTTTAATACAAATACAAAGAGTAACGGCTCTTGAACTTACGGCTCTGATCAATACCCTCTATCATAATATCGAGTGTAGTGGAAGTGCAAACACCTTGCTAATTGTTTTATTAGACAAATGTCTGGTTATTAAGTATGAAATTATAATAGATTAATGCAGCTGAAGCGCAATGAAAAAAAGTAAAAACCGTTTTGCGAAATGTAGATTCTGTGCGTAGTTATTACATTTTGTTACCTAATACAATGTATCGATTACTGTTCATGAAACTTTAATTACGAGTAAATGCATTTGTTATTTATTACATGCTATACCTTCTTCTCCGTGTAATAAAGCCATATGAATATTTTTTATTAAATGCTTTTCAGTAAAATATCGAATTGTATTGGTGAAATAAAATTTCATATTTTTACTACTGAAGCAGTGAAAATATAAGAGTTTATATTTTCACTGCAGTGAAAATATAACATAAAACGGACTATTGTTTACAACCCTTGGAAAATGTATCTACATGTATTGTATGTAAATGTATGTGTTTACATAAAACACATCATAAACTTAAACAAAATTATAATTTAGCGCCACTCGTGAAAATATCATTTTCAATGAACACTCGTGAAATAAAATACGATCTTACTCCGAAATCAACAAATATCCTCTATATCGTACACATTTGTAAGATAACATTTTGAACGTTTTCATTGGCTACATAGCCGTTGACTGACCAATCGCATGACGTTAATGTGGTGAAATGACTTCGTCAACATGAAAAGCATGTGATAAAAAAGATATCACACTCGTTGTCATGTCATACCATATTTTATTAAACTCGTTCAGGAAGCTGGTTAGTATGCTCGCCAAACGCTCGCTTAGTAACACAATTCATGAACTCGTTTAATACAATATGGTATTGAATGACACCTCGTTTCAGATCCTATATATGTGTTGTCTTCCTTCCATGCAAGTTCCATGGCTTTCAAGAATTGTTTGGTTGTCAAGTTGTTATGCATATACTACACACGTATTTCGAATCTGCTAATTAGCTAGATTATTGTCAAACGAATTGCATCTGGGAACTGCATTTTTCTTTTAATTTTCATTTTAAGTTTGAACCGTATTGTGCATTGCATAAACTTACAAATCTCTTATTGAATAATCAATATCCATGCAGATAAACTAGTATTTTAGATATTGCTTTAAAAAAGAGAAATCAGGCCTAAATCTGAATATGCAATGACATGTACAATCTTTACTTCGTATGTTACAAATAAGCATTAAACCATGAGGGAGCATATTGTAGTTTAAACGCAAAACACATTGATGAGTAGCAAGCAGTAATATCCATTGTGTAAAATGATCTGTATGTTAAAATACTAAACTAAGATACCTGTGAGAATTGCAGACATAAATTGCTAGATATTCTGCTTTGTGATTCTTTGTTAACATTCTCTCATTCCTCGTTTAAAACGTTAAGTTTAGTGCTTCTACATCAATATACTCCCTACTACCAATCTACATTTATTGTTAACCTAAAAAGATACTTTTGTAGCTTAAGGATAAATTAAACAAAGAGCTTCATGTTCAAGTTGTTACAACAACAGGTAAATAGTTGTAGTTGTCTCAATAAGTATCGTCAACTCCCCTAAATTCGTGACTACCATTAATTCGTGGATGTTGTTATTATCACGTGATCGTCTACGGCATTTGCGCATGCGCATACGTGGCCGCGGGAATTTCTTTGTACATGTCCAATAGACCATGTGACCGAATATTGTGTGAAGATACTGCATTTTAAATAGACAAAAGGATTGGACATGATACCTGATACAAGAACGCCATGTTTTCTTATTCCCAAAACACCAGGAAGTTACATTTTGTGTTTTTCAATAAAAATACAAACCGGAAATAGTTGTTTTCGTCCGATGTTGTAGTAGAACTTCCATATATGGGACATGATTCGGCAGTGTGTCGTAACTAAGGCCGAGCAAAGTTTTTTTGTGTGTTTTTCAGTACCTTAATTTTAAGTGAATTTTAGCCTTTTTCATAGTATTGTGGTTACACAAGAGGCATTTGGGAAATTGTACAGGCTCTATTCACCTACAAATTAAAAACACACCCTACAATAATATACAGCAAAGAAAATGAAAACAGTAATTGATTATGTTTTTCTTGCTTACACTTAATCATCCTGGATTTTAGAATCTATAAGCCACCTGAAAAGAAATAATCCATTTACCTAAAAACGTTTTTCCCCACTGGTATAGTATTACTTAAATGTGCTTTTGTGATAAGGAAGAATTACATTTCAGATTTCTTTTTTAAAATAAAATTCACTGTTGAATACGATAATCAAAAACTTGTACATGCGGCCTAATTGAAGATTATTTTCTAGGAATGATGGGATGACGTCATA
This sequence comes from Congeria kusceri, assembly GCA_027627225.1. Lineage (NCBI taxonomy): Eukaryota > Metazoa > Mollusca > Bivalvia > Myida > Dreissenidae > Congeria > Congeria kusceri. The sequence goes on along the minus strand of CM051031.1, from coordinate 66,202,688 downwards.
TCCGCGAATCAATGATAGTTAGATAAGATGGTGACTGCTTGCCACTTACGTAAACAATGTTGACCTGCTAGAAGTTTTAAACGTTGTTTTGGATAAATAAGTTAAAAAAACAGCGGTATATATATTTATTTTCAAATATTTGTTCTAAATATTATGTTCAAATTGCTGAAACAATTTGATTATTGACATTCAATGTTAGGGTCGCGAATTTACGGTAATCGAGGATAATGTGTTTTTCTAGTCATTGAGGTAACCGTTAATGTAGAGCTGCTATTTTCGCGCTATGTTTAATATTTCCATATAAAATGTATTAAATGTTTAATCAGCGTCTGATAAGTTATGAATTGTATGGTTCATTATTGCCAGTTTGAATACAATTACTAACTTACGTATAAATAAGAAAATAATTAACGCCCCACAAATATCTGAATACATAGTTAAACAAATTTCTTTTTATTAATAACAAAGACGAATGTTAAATTCTATGAATAAAGTTGTATGGCCATAAAAGTGTATATACTTACTTATTTTTCACGATTTGTATTCATCATTTTTCTGTGCACTTTCGTTTTCAAAAGCGGAAGTTAGAACGGTGGAATTCGGAGGCTACACTACACTTACCACCAACAGCATACCATCATAATTATTCTGGTACCCGATCTTTACTTGCTTCGTAGGCATCACCAAATTCGTGGATGGTAACCGCAGCATTATTCAAAACGAGGTATGTTAAATTGTATAGAGACATGCGGAAATTTGCCAATTTTTTATTAATACATACTTGTCATGTAACCATATTCCATATTGTGTTAGGAATTTTTATGATGTTTTAAATGAGTTAATTCTTTATGAACAACAAGTTTTAGTTTTCACAAATATTAAAATACTAACACATTGTTTAGAGGAATCTGCTTCGAATATTCGGATAAAATTTTATGCATGCAGTATAAATATATGTATATGACGGATATTTTTATAGTTAGATTCGCAAAATAGGTTTTAACATCAGGTGCTTTATTGCAGCACCGGAGAAGGAAGGATATTATGTTTGTAGATCTTTGTGATATTAAAATAAATAAACGGATTATATAATTATAACATTAATGACTCTCTCTATTTCAACATCACATATTTTAACAACACAAATGAAAGGGGGAATATGATCGAGGAAAGTTAAAAAATAATCAGTTATGTGTACAATACTTAATATGTTTTTCAATATAATTCTTTATAAGACAAATTTATTCCTAGCGCCATGCCGATACCGACACGTTTAATCGTATGTGCTGATGAAACACCGCATAAATACCATTTGAAACAACGGCATAGTCAATGAAATATGCACTATTAAATCGTACTTATTTAGCATGTGCTATACGCAGTGAACCGTTTATAGCAAGGCCCAAACAACAAAACTAAATGCTTTATAGATTGAGTCTATAGCACTGTAATGGAATTATTGCATTTACGAAAGGACTGCAAAGACGTGTTGTTACTGACAAAATTATGGAACGGGCTAGTAAATCATGTGTTAAACAATACAAAGAAGCATTTGTAAAGTGTAGTTTAATAGTAATATAATAATATATTCATATCAGCCTTATCATTGCCGATGGAGGGCCCTCTATTTTAAACAACCACTCAAAATCCCGTTATATATACACATTTTCACGAAAAGTGCGTTCTTGGATTGTAATTACCGCTGCCTTGTATGGATAGGCTCTGTCAATGTCTTAAGTCAACGAATATTGGGGTTTTCCCAATAAATGTATTTTGATATTATTTTTAGCTCAGATATTCACCGAATAGTTCGAGCTATACTACTCACCCGTTTGTCGGCGTCTGTGTTTAAGGTTTGCATGCAACAAGGCCATATCTCTGTAAGTACTACTGCTATTCAATTGAAACTTAACACATGTCTTCGGGGCCATTATGTGAGGTCACTGACCAAGGCCAATAGCTCTGACATGCAATTAAGCATAATTATGGCCCGGTTTAACTTAGAAAATCAGGTTAAAGTTTGCATGCGACAACTCCATATCTCTATACCTACTACAGATATTGAATTAAAACTCCACACATGTCTTCATGGTCACTATGTAAGATCACTGGCCAAGTCCCATAACTCTGAACTGCAATTTTGCTGAATTATGCCCCATTTTGTACTGACAATGGCCTATAACTCTGACAAAGCGGTCTGAATAGTGTTGTGCGCTGTCCTGAGACAGCTCTTGTTCTAATATACATTTATGTCTTATATAGTAATTTATTTCTACCCTCATCAATAAAAAAAGTAAAATTATACATGTCGTTATTACAGTAAAATGATGCATAATAATAACAACTACAAAAAAAATAAAAATAAAAATAATAATAATAATAATAATAATAATAATAATAATAATATTATTATTATTATTATTATTATTATTATTATTATTATTATTATTATTATTAATAATAATAATATTGCTTTGATATAATAAAACGATACTACCATTTGTACGGAAATGTCACACCATTTCTAGTCTGATGCAGAAAATACAGGATTATGTATGCAATCACACAAATAGTGACTGTAACCTATGTTAATATTTGGGATGATTGTGCTAACCACCTAAACACAACATTTCCCGAGAAAAGAAGATCAGGTATAATTTATTATTGAAAATACATTGTATTCATTTCATAGAAAATAATGACTTATGTTATACATATTTCAAACCTGTGTTAAATATCTAAGAAGGTACATACCACAAAACAGACCTAGCAGTGAAATCTCATTAATGCTTAGTGAAAATCTAGCATATTATTCAAATGTACATATGATTGAAAAAAAAAACACATAGTATAAGGTTTTCATCTAAATCTGATTTTGATAATGTAATTAAAAGTCAAATTGCAATTTCTAATTGATATGCCATTCATGCAGAATGACATTTAAAAGGATACGTACAGATCCATCTAGTGAGAGTAATAATGGAACTGATCAGTGTTGGAAAACACCAATTGCCAGTCAGTAGGTACACAGACTGAACCTGCAATACCAGTAAACACATTTACGTGTGATTGTACACTTCTTACCATCATTAGATTTGTATTTTGAATGAATAATGCTTCATTATATATTACTGCAAAACCATTCACATTGATTGACATGAATTTATTTTTCTGAAAAAAAAGAAACAGCAATTGGTCAACATATTTAAAGCAAAAACAATGTAAACCTGAATTGTCCACGGTTATGCTTACTTTAATTTGCATACATGTATATTTAAAAGTGTGTATGTTAATGTTATTCACATTTTTATAACAACATATTTTTAAAAAGGTACTTATTTGTAATGTGGTAATAAGTGATTTTTAGTAATTGTTCCATTATGTTTCAAAAGTAGTTACTTACATTTGCAGTATTTCCAAACATTCTGATGCGTGGAAACTACTAAACAACCAAAACGTTGATATTGACAGCTCCAACATCAGTGGCACTGCAAAGCAGATTTACAAAATAGCTTCCTTGCGGATGTGTAAACAGAGTGATCTAACATTGAATGACAAGCAGGTTTGCACATTGAATACTGCAGTCACTTAGCATTTAATAATTATTGGAAAGATAAATAATCTTTTACCAATAATGATCTTTATAAATGTATTAGTAACATTTTCACAGGGGCAGTTTTAACACATTTCATGAACATTTTTATGATAAAACAGGTATTTAAACCTTTTGTATTAGTCGTGAATATAAGAATAAAATGTATGTTAACTTAGCTGTTTGATTGTAATATATATGGGATATGTTTAATTATGTGTCGGTTTAATGCCAAATTGGCAACACCACACCTCACTTTTGTACAGAAGACATAAATGAATATATGAATTTTATTTATATTAAATTTTGTATTTGTTTCCTACATTATAGGTCCTTATCGACACTGTAACAACTGGAGATACCAGTGATGTGGCACATGTAATCAGAGAAATAACCTGCTTAGATGAAACTCTGAAAAAGCATATTGAAGAAGAAGCATAAAGTTATCAGAAACATGTATATCATAATTCATCAATTAAACCGTTAGTACAAATAGTTCGGATGCCAAATTGGATAGCATACTTTTCTAAATATTGCTAAATAAATAATGCACTTATTGCAAAATAAACAAAATATGTAATCCAAAATTTGATAAAATAAAATAAAACATAACTTGATCAAAACTTTAGGAATGCAACGGAAGTCCAGTGTTCTTTGTAAGAAGAAATACAAGAAACTAGTTAACTTCAAATGAGATAACATTGTTGAAGAACTCATCACCCGACAGAGTTTGCTAGCTCAGGTTCTTCTGTCAGTGTGTTTACCAACTGCCAAGTTGTCATCATTTAAAACTATTGAAAGTAAAGTACCAACATTTGGTTTCGTGTATGGTATGTTAATGAAGACGCGATTCAGTGAAATGTCAGCTGTGCAGCAGGTGATCTTACTAACATTAGCCAATGAACAGACACATCAAAATGTAAATATGTCATATCATTTGCAAGTTATTATTGACGATTTATCTGCTTATTGCTTTTAATAAAGAAACTGCTTGTGCTTTAATTTCATCAGAGATTTATTTTTCATTATGGAAACTATTAAAACTAGAGGGCCCTAGGTCGCTCACCTGAGTTTAAGGCATCATAATGGTTAATAACAAGAGGGCAAAATGGCACCAAATCCCTTACCTGAGTATAAAAATCGGGGCCTTGCAGGTTCAGAAGTTTGTGTAGTCTATATAAACAATGTGACCCATAGGGCGTTACCACTTTCTACCACAGGGGCATAATTTGAAAAATATTTGTAGTGGACCACTATTCAATGTTACATACCAAATATGAAACCACTGGGCCTTGCGGTTGTAGAGGAGAAGATTTTTAAAGTCATTTTGCTATTTAAATGTATATAAACCATGTCACCTCCAGGGGCGTCATTGGAACAGTCTTTGTACAGGACCATCCACAATGTTTCACGCAATATATAAAACCTCTTGGCCTTACAGTTTCAACAAGGAAGATTTTAAGGCCCACTTGCCATATAAGTCTATATAAAACATGTGACCACCGGGTAATGGCCACTTTTTACCCCAGGGGCATACTTTGAACAATCTTTGTAGAGGACCACTATACAACGTTACATATCCAATACGATAACACTCCGGTTTCAGAGGAGATTTTAAAGTCATTTTGCTATTTAAGTCTATATAAACAATGTGACTCCCAGGGCTGGGTCAGTTTTTCACACCCGGACAAATCCCCGATCGCTGTTGTGTCAATCCGGACGAATCCCCGACCGATTAGTAATTTTTCTGCCCGGTCAATTACCCGATCAAGCACGTCGTTAACATTGTTTTTTACTTGATATGGAAGTACTTTAGAAATTATATTAATGAGCCACGCAACAAATACATGAACACATACATGAAAATGATCTCAACAATTGTTTCAATCATAATCAATAATCACGAATTATAATAATTAGCACATACAAAGCAACTGAAGCACAATTAAATTATTATTAACTGATGAAGAAAACATACATTTCAGGTTGATAGTTGAGTATTAAATCATGTCACAAATTGTTGCTTTAATTAAAGGACATGGTGTGAACTAATTAATTTGTTTTCGCAGGTTGGAGTTAATCGTTTCACTATAAATTAATTAAAGGACATGGTGTGAAAGCAAACTGATAATTAGGTTGTTTGTTATACGTGCGCCTTTCAATTAGAATCATTATTTCAATTGCGATTATTGAACAGAATATAATACGCCATTTATTACTTATATTTATACTAGCAATGTAAAAAATGTAATACCGAGCAATCTATAATAACATTAATAAATAATAAATCATAGCAACTAAGAAACAATAACTTTAGCATTTCAAGCACTGTTAAAAATTTAATACCGAGCACTCTATAATAATTAGTAGTTTGTGACCTTCTTTCTGTAATTTCTTTTTATGTTGCACACGGCGTTTTAGAATTTTCTAACGTTGATTGTGAACTGAAACATGAACATGTTTAAATACATTATACTTTACAGAAACAAAAGTTATTATTACTGGATCAAAGTGATTCAAAGATTCTAGTGTATCTTTCCGACTACCTGAACACGCTATCGGTTTAAAACAAATAAATATTTTTCATACTTTTTTGATGATGAATACTTTTATTTCTTTTTATGGAAGATTTCCTGTATTTTGGCATGCATAAATATCAAATTTTACGACTATCTGAAAGGCTTTTTTGGGCCGCGTTTATACACCAAGAAATGTCGTGATAAGTATTTGTTAATTTATTTTATATGTAAATGTTTTATTTATTTTGCATACAGTTTTGATTGCAATTTATTTTGAAAACGTAAATAACTTGTTAATATAAAATGTTCGATTTTTGTGCATTCCTGGTGGCTTGCGGTAAGTTTCTATGCGCTTTCGGTTAATCAAGTGACCCATACCATTCTGTTCTTTGGTACGTGTGCTGATCCATCCATATTAGCTAGTAGGGATGTAGTTGACCTTGGAGTAGCATAATGTAGAAAAGGCTGGTGGTACATGCAACATTTGTGGTAGAATTTTTGGCTGCCTCATCATGGTCCACAAGGCTTCGTTGTATGCTTCCAAATTGATACGTACATACAAATAAACAACAGGTAAAAACTATCAGTTACAAAATCAATAATAAGTCGCGGTATAGGATATATCGAAATTTCAATTACTTCCCTTGTGTTTTTGCAAAAAATATTTGACCAGGTTAGTTATTTCTATGCCCTGTGAAGAATAAGTAACGATTCGGCACAGTTTAATACCGATTCGAAACAGTTTAATACCGATTTGCAACAGTTTCGTAACTATTCGTCACAGGTTCATAATGATTCGCCACAATACTTTGATGATTAAAACAAAGATATTTGGTGGAAATTGGTGATCATTATAATTTAAAGAAAATGTGTGTGTTTTTTATAAGTTGCATTTAAAGATGTATGATGAATACAACATTACTAATAAAGCTTATTAATTTGTACTTTATAATGTATTATGTACAATATTGAGAGTGATGGCAATGTCGACGACTACGACGATTATTGTTACATGAAGTTTATTGTGTCAAGGATTAACTATCAATTTAAATTAAAAGTGTACCCGGAAACCCGCGGGTCACATAAGCTTTGACGAGTACCCGGACCAATTTTCACTACCTGGGTACCCAATGACTTGCGAATGAAAAAAAGACACATGATTATGCACTACAATTATACATTGCATGTTATCAAATTTAAAACTTTAAAATATGATGTCCATGCAGTGGCGGTCGTGTCCTTTATACATTTAATACTCATGTCATATTCTCACCAAATAATCTGTTCCTACAAAAAACTGAAGGAATTTAAGTTTTTTGCTAAAACAGTTTCAAAATGTCCAGTGGTGATTCGACCAGCAAATAGCATGCTCAGCCTCTTGAAGTGTCAATGTTGCACATGTGCAAATATGTAATTGCAAACACATTATCCACATGTTGTTCAGTAGTTCGATATTCAATTTTCATTAAGTTTACTACCAAATAAAAATGAATTAATAGATCTCTGGATAAAAGGGGAAACCCCTACGTATTCAACAGTTTATTACGTACTTTTACTCAAACCTTTATGATATTCATTTTATGATTTATTTTTTAGAAACTATATTAGAAGTTTAATATACCAGTACTACTCGTACGATATTTTTCTTTCATGTATGCGCATTTATGCATGTTTAATTTTGTAAAATGAAATAAATTGATGAGCTGTAATATGCTTATGTTTAAGAACATTTTGTTCTGTTCCGATTGAAATAAATAAAGTATTTTTTACTAGACTTGGCCCGGGATATTATATTTCTAAAAAATGTGTTAACATATGATTACGATAACACACTGCAACCGTTCACTAGGCGTCAAACCACATCAATTACAATTAGCACCGATTATCTTTGTTACAAACACCGAATTATAGGTGTTCAACAGTTGAACTAATAGCTTTACTAGTGTGGCGAATTGTTACGAACCTATGGCGAATCGTTATGTGACGAATCGTTATTGTGGCAAATCGCTATAATAGCCCCTCTGAATTGCTCAAAATAACATTTTCGACTCTGGCAAAAAAATTCTTTGTCAAGTGTTGATTATTAGAAAGTTGCTTTGATGTTTTGGGATGACAAAAAAGTCACATATAAGAAAATATTTATCGTATTGCCTGTATCACATTATGCTAGTACATTGTATCATTTATGTATTGTTTTGGACATCTACATGACATTGATATTAATGAAACTACAATTCGCGTATTCCATAAAACATTAACTAGACTTACTATACAAGTAATTCAAAGCTAAAGGACCGCAAATTTCTCTTTAGCACCTTCATATTGAATTGTCTCGCCAGCTGGTATAACGCAACCTCCTTGTAAATTTCAAATGTCTGCCCACCAAAAATGGAAACTCCAAGGTGCCTCACCTTGAATAAAAACTTTTTTATTAATATAGAATCATAATGAATTTTTAAACTTGACAGTTTACAGTTTGACAGTGCAGCAAAGTTTCTGCATACCCTGCAATATTTTCCAACATAATGTCACAAAATTGAAAACAAACGACTGCCATCGCAAAAATATATGGCAAATGCAAAACAAAAAAGGACGATACTCCCAAAACGCGTTTAAAACTATTCTTTACACACGATATGTGCATGCAATTCAATTGCAGACTGATAATGTGAGATATCATCGAACAGAATTCAAAAGTAATGTTATTTATGCGTACAAATGTACGAATTACCGTTTATTTTGAACATTTTTGGCGCTACCGGAAATTTCGTATGCGCAAGCTCGAAATAATTAATTTTATTCAATTATGCGATGATTAAAAACTTCGATGCACTTTATTTATAAACAATACATAAATGATACATTAAATGTTTAGTTCATAAAATTAAACCTATATAAAAAAAAAAACAATACAAATAAAAGTCGGGAACCTGTTCAGGGCTGTTGTCGTTTAATGTGAGTCCAAATGGGGGCCATATGGGGCCCATATGGGTTGTAAGTTATGTGCTTATGCGTCGAATTTCTACCTTTTGATAAAATAACAGTAGCTTAGATCAATGCAGTCACATACTAGCACAAAAATATAAGTATTTAATAAATAAATACCCTTTAAAGTATTCTTTCCCACAGTGTTCTAATATGGGACCCAACTGGGACACTTATGGGCAAGCTCATATGGGCTGGCCCATATAGGTCCCATATGGATCCAATATGGGCAAGCCCATATGGGCTTGCCCAGAAACAGCCCATATGGGACCCATATGTGCATGTTTGCTGGGCTGAATCTTTTTTAAGATGTGATGCAACTTATATATGATGCTAACAAATAACATGTAAATTAATATATATAATCTTTATTGAACCATAGTTTTCTTTTATTTGCAAAATTAAATGTAAAAATTTTGTAAAGATAACAAAGAAACCATTTCATCTAGGATGGTTTTGGAAGCATAATATAGTCAAATATGTGTTGTTGTTTTTTTGTATTTCAGTGTGTTTACACTTTTTACTGGAATTGTCTTTGATTTTGTTTTCATTTCCAGTTTGGATTCGAATTTGATTTCCATTTGTTTATATGATTTTTAAATATTTAGTTTGATCTAAATTAAGGCCATTGAAATGTGGAAATTTTAATTTGATACTAAATGCCTAATACAATTATTTGTCGGTTAAGTATTGCTGAATTATTAACTTTTTCAATTTTGTTGCACGGGTTTCATAGCATGTATGATGGTGGATGATGCTAATATTCATTAATAACTTACATATTGATAGAAAGCATTTGTAATTGTTTTCAGTGGCAATTCAACTTACAATAAATGATTGAATTTCTTAGCTTTTCCTTGGTTACTGTCACATCACTGACATGTTGTAAGCGACTTTTTTTATACAAACCTATAAGATTTAAATGTGACATGTCCTTTAATGTTTTTAGCTATAAACACGTAACTGATTTAAATATTAATTAAAAATGAAGACAATGAAAGATCATATAAACCTTTGTTTAAATAAATAGTGTATACATTCCCTTGATGATTTGCTATTGCTTCTGTTATATTTATCACAGCTTTTTGGGATTGTTTTATTTTAATTTGGTTCTCAAACGTAGTAAATGTTTTGAGAAGATATAATTATATGTAGTTATTAAAAACGAAGATATGTACACTTTCCTGAGTGTTGTTGCAAATTGCATATCATTGTGAAATTTAGCATTAAAATAGACAAGTGTGGTTATCAATTCCAACGAAATTTACAAAATCGTTGAATATATATCGGACCAATGAAGGCTTGCTAGCTGGAACGATATTGGCCCGATGTCTATCCGATATACGTCCGATAAACAATGCTCCGATATCTATCAGATCAACTGCCGATGGGCAAAACGTTGATCGGATAGATATCGCTCACGATATCTATCCAATTATGTTTAAAACATATCTCATAGATATCGCGCCAATGTAGGCTTGCTAGCTGGAACAATATTGACCCGATGTCTATCCGATATACGTCCGATAAACAATGCTCCGATATCTATCCGATCAAATGCCGATGGGCAAAACGATGATCGGATAGATATTGCTAGCGATATTCAAAACATATCGGATAGATATTGGACCGATGTAGGCTTGCTTTCTGGGACGATATTGGCCCGATGTCTATCCGATATGTATCCGATATGCAATGCTTCGATGACTGCCCGATCAAATGCCGATGGGCGAAACGTTGATTGGATAGATATCGCGAGCGATATCTATCCGAGATATTCAAAACATATCGGATAGATATCGGACCGATGTAGGCTTGCTTTCTTGGACGATATTGGCCCGATGTCTATCCGATATGTATCCGATATACAATGCTTCGATGACTGCCCGAAAAAATGCCGATGGGCAAAACGTTGCTCAGATAGATATCGCGGGCAATATCTATCCGATATTCAGAACATATCGAATAGATATCGAACCAATGTAAGCTTGCTGGATGGGTACCTACTGTGTTTTTTGGGGGGGGGCATGTAACCTGAAACAATCATTTTTTTTACGCCTTATTCACTTAACTTCTTAAATATGTACATTGCACTTAAAATGAACAATTTTGTGAGCACTTCTTTTGACAAACACATACAAATGGTTAGCTAACAAATGCCATATTGTGTTAATAGAATGAAATGTTTTCAACAAAATAACCATTATAAAAATGTAAATGTTCAATTTACGCTAATAAAAATGATGTACTTTAATCATAATACTACCAGATGTATATATACATGTATAGATTTATTCTGTATAATCATTAAAAAATAAAAAGTTTAAAAATAAACAAATATCCTTTTTGCTTCTTTTTGAGCTCACCTGAGCACAACGTGCTCATGGTGGCCTTAAGTATCGCCTTTTGTTCGTCGTCTGTCGTGCGTCGTGTGTCAACATTTTCATTCAAAGAACATCTCCTCCTAAACCGCTGGTCAGATTGTCACCAATCTTCACAGGAATGATCCTTGGGTAAAACAAATCTTCAAATCGTTCCGGTCCGCTGCATATGTAGGTCACCAGAGCTAAAAATGTATTTAAAAACTGAAAATTTTAAAAATCTTCTTGTCTGAAACCACAAGGCTTGGAGCTTTCATATTTGATAATTGACATCTTCTAGTGGTCCTTTACAAAGATTGTTCAAATGATGCCCCTGGGGTCAAAACTGGCCACGGCCCGGGGTCACATGGTTTATATAGACTTGTATAGCAAAATGACATAAACAAATGTTCTCTGAAACCGAAGGCCTAGAGGTTTCATATTTGGTATGTAATATTGAATAGTGGTCCTCTACAAATATTGTTCAAATGATGCCCCTGGGGTCAAAACTGGCCACACCCCGGAGTCACATGGTTCATATAGACTTGAATAGCAAAATGATTTTAAAAATCTCCTCCTCTAAAACCTCAAGGCCCAGAGGTTTCATATTTGGTATGTAAGATCGTATAGTGGTCCTCTACAAATATTATTCAAATGATGCCCCTGTGGTCAAAACTGGCCACACCCCGGGGGTCACATAGTTTATATAGACTTCAATAGCAAAATGACTTTAAAAATCTTCTCCTCTGAAACCGCAAGGCCTAGAGGTTTCATATTTGGTATGTAACATTGTATAGTGGTTCTCTATAAATATTTAAATGATGGCCTTGGGGTAAAAACTGGCCACACCCCGGGTGTCACATGGTTTATATAGACTTGAATAGCAAACTGACTTTTAAAATCTTCTCCTCTGAAACCGCAAGGCCCAGAGGTTTCATATTTGTTATGTAACATTGTTTAGTGGTTCTCTTCAAAAACTGTTCAAATGATGCCCATGGGGTCAAAACTGGCCACACCCCGGGGCTCACATGGTTTATGTAGACATAAAGGGCAAAATGATATTAACATTCTTCTCTGAAACCACAAGGCCCAGAGGTTTCATATTTGGTTAAAGCATTATATCGAGACCTCGATTGGGATTGCATATGGGATGGGTGGGGTCAAGGTCAAGGTCAATGTTACTAAAAATAGAAAAACGGTTTCCACTCTATAACTTTAGAACGCATTGAGATATTTTAATGAAACTTAATACATAGATACCTTATATCGACACCTCGCATGGGATTACATATGGAGTTGGAGGGGTCAAGGTCAAGGTCACTGTTACTAAAATAGGAAAACGGTTTCCGCTTAATATCTTGAGAACGCATTGAGATATTTTAATTAAACTTAATACATAAATACATTATATTGAGACCTCGATTGGGATTACATATGGGATGGGTGGGGTCAAGGTCAAGGTCACTGTTATTAAAGCTAGAAAAATGGTTTCAGTTGAATATCTTGAGAACGCATTGAGCTATTTTAATGAAACTTAATACATAAGTACCTTACATCGAGAAAAGCTTGGGATTGCATATGGGGTGGATGGGGTCCAGGTCACCGTTAATAAAAATAGAAAAACGTTTTCCGCTCAATAACTTGAGAACGCATTGCGATATTTTAATGAAACTTAATACACATATCTTATATCGAGACCTTACTTTGGGTTTGCTTATGGGGTTGGTGTGGTCAAGGTCACTGTTATTGAAAGTATATAAACGGTTTGTGCTCAATAACATAAGAACGCATTGAGATATTTTAATGAAACTTCATACATATATATCTTATATCGAGACCTTGCTTTACGTTTGTGGTGGGTGCGGTCAAGTCAAGGGCACTGTTACTAAAATAGATAAACAAATGAAACTTCATACATAGATATCAGGTGATCGACCTAGAGCCATCGTGGCCCTCTTGTTTATTACATACTATGGGTTTTCTATAGTTTCACTACTTATACTTTTATTACACAGGTGTATGGCAGACTGCAGCCTTTGGGAGTTAGAATGAGCCACTCCACATTGCTGAGAACTCTTAATTATGTAATTTGAATACTGCACTAATTGATTTTGTAAAAAACAATCAGAGTTTCAGAATTGTTGGGGACAATGTTGATTTCCAAATTGGAGTAGCACTTCAGCTTAAGGATGGAAAAAGAAAACACCTGGAACATTGGTTCGGTTCAGCAGCTATTGCGCAGAACATAGATCTAGCCAATCTACCATCTGCATCTCCCCAGCAGACATCTGAGTTATGAATTCCAACTTATGAAGACAAATCTATCATCATTGATGATTATATTATTTTGGTTGCAAGAATTGTGTGTTAACGTCATCCATCCATCATAAGCAATATTAAGATTCCGAATGAAAGTACTTTTTTCACCAATAGTAGACTAAGGCTATTCTAAATGCATATGCATTTTAACAATTTACCTTGGCATTTTAGAAAAATTCCATTTTAAGTGTGGTAACCCTATATTTCGAAAAAGGGCAATTTCCACAAAGGCACCAAAACTCTTTTTCTATCTTTTTGTGTTTGTAAAATCCATATATTGTGCAGAGCTTTATGTTTTTAAATAGTCAAGTATATGTATTTTGTATAAAATGCAAAAAAAATTTGCAAATGACTATGAACAAATATTTTTCTACTTGCATCTTTCAGTTCCAGTCCTCAAAACATTACAAATCGGGGTTTCCCGCAGGCCTGTATCGCTTGTCGGGCCCGACATGCCTTCAAAGCAGTTAGTCATTTGGCGACATGCTTAAATAACGCCGAAATGCTTAAATTTTCAAAGCGACAACCCTTAATCCCTTTATCTATTACACCGATCTTCAACCACAGGGCCATAAACGAACGCCGTATTGATCGATAACGCCTTACTTCCAACAGTGTTATTTGACATGATTGTGACTGAACTGTGTAGTTCCGTCCACAACGATCTCATTAGCCAATCAAATACGGCGATTTTTAGGGCGGAGTTTATACCGTTGCCAGGAAAAATGAACAGGCATTTTAAAACATGTGATTATTATATTTAACGTTTTATTTTATCCCGGTAATTTTCTTATCCACTTAACAAATTGACAATCAAAAATATGCAAACGAATAATGTAATATAGAGCCTAGTTTTAAAACACAATTTAACGTCGTCAAACTTAATTATGTTCACATAAACATTGCGATTACGCACGTGATTAGTACATGCACGTTATTCTTGAGGCATCCGTGACCTTGTGCATGGCAACATAATTTTCGCGCGCTTTTCTAGAAAAACACGATTTTTACATGGAGATACAGGACCGTATTTTATATCGATTAGGAACCGCATATTCCAGTATTTAAAAACAACGGTGATTTATTCGGCTTTTTAATGTCCGCATTTAGTATAACTGATATTAACAATTGATTTATTTCGCATCCGAAAACAATTAATAAAATTAAAAAAAAATTGAAAAAATTAGCGGACATGATAGAATTTCAAGGCCGAAAAACAGCTAGGCTTTTCAACAAATCTGAATACCATGTATGATTGAAAATCAATTTCATACAACATGCAGCCTAGTATTGTGATGTACACTGCCTCCAAAGGAGTTTTATGTGGCCAATATATATTTTTTTCGGGGGGTGGCGGGGGGGGGGGGCGGGGGTTGTTAAGGTGGTCGGATTTGAGCGATCTCCGGGGAGGGGGGGGGGAGGGGTTCGAATCAATTTTGGTCGCGGGTGGGGTGTCGGTGATGCCGACATGCCTTCAAGAAATCCTGCGGGAAACCCTGCTTGAAACTTATAAGAAGATTAAAATGTTCCCTATAAAGATTGGTGTAAAATGACCTTATAGAAAGGTTGGACTACCATAATTGTTACATATATTTTATAAGTAATCTATTTGGTATTAGAAAACAACAAAATAAAAAAAGTTTACCACATATTTATTTCAGGCCATGTACTTTTCTATATGCACCCCCTACTTTATGAGACCTAATTTACCTACATGAAATTTCACAAAAGTGTGTCCACTTCTCATTTGTCTTCATATAGGTCCATTTAAATGCTTTCTATCAATTTCAAGTAATGCCTGAATATGTATATTTTGAAAAATAAACATAATGAAGGATATCAAAGCTTTTTTGTGTAATTTGAAGCTCAAAACGTATCATCATCAGTTTTTTTCAACGAAAATAGGTTACAATTAGTAATTACATCTTATATGGCAAAACCACTTTTATTTGAAAAAAAAGAAATTTACACTTTCCTATGACAATACAATTCTAATAAATGCAAACACTGTAAAACAGATCTTTTGATTGCTCTAATACATAATAGCATACATTTCTTTATAAGAAGTGTTTGCCCTGCAAACCTATTCCCCAGTTCAGTAAGCTTGAGAGTGCTAATCTTGAAAATTATAAAAAAATAGGAAAATAAATATGTACATGAATATCCTGTAAAATCTACAAAAAACGAGAAACAGATAGGTCAAATTGCACATGAATATGCTATAATTTATTTCATCTAATGATCCGTTACAGGGGTCTCAGTTTTCTAATGATATGCTATGAGATTTATAACCTGGCCTACCTAGGACAAAGTCTCACATACACCATTGACAGTAAACAAATGTTTTTTTATAAGACATGTCCATCAAACATATAAGTCCTAGCTTGGTAATAACAGTTTTTAATGTTCTTTTCGCACTATCGGATGGAAGTATTGGATGAGTTGGAGTGTTGCTGGGGGCTTCATAGATGGCTTCATCTTCGGAATCAGACGATAGACTATCTGGCATCCACTATATACTGCTGGGAGAACAGCTGTCTGAAAGATGTATAATTCAATAATGCAAAATAGTTCTCATTATCCGACGCCACCCCCGACGCCGACAAACACCTATATGTCGCTTTTTCAGGCGACACAAAACTGTCCTGTTTTGACAGTTGTAATATTCTTTTACAATAATAAATATACAAATATTTATGGTTAGAAGAGACTATACATCGAAACAGAAAATACCATAACAATTGAAAGTGTCGTCACGGATAAGCATGCGCAAACTGCACAAGCTAATCCAGGACGACACTGTACGCACACGCATTAAGCCCTGGTTTCCCACGACACGCCTCATATTAACAGTGTATTCTACATACATTTTGAAAGCCATCGCTCTGAAATAGAAATCAACAAAGAAATTACACACTTATGATATCAAACAGAACAAACACTCACAAACAGAAACACATACTACATTCACAACAGATACACTGTACATTGAAATTGCTATCGTTATTTCGTTTGGGATTATTGATTTCATATAATGTCACATTTCTTAGTGCAAATATAACTCCTTTTGAGCAAATAATTTTATGTGAGTTGTTTGAGATATTAAAACCAGCTTATATTTAAGCCTGATTGTGACAAAAGCTGTTGATTTTTTTAAACTCTAAAACCCATTAGAAATTGAGAAATCATAAAGACATGTAGACTTCGTTTCAGCTGTCCCACCCGTTAGACAATGCCTACTAGTATTATGGCTAAAAAGAAATTAATTTATTAATATTGTAACTTACTGCATTTCCATTGAAAATGATGTATCTGCTGCACTCTCTTTTGGTGACATAGCAACAACTTTCAGATGCTTTCCAGCATGGCGTTCGATCACCTTCTGTAAAGTATATTAAATACATGTATTGTCATTACAATTATTGTGGGTGTATATAACAAACAATTGTGATTTTACGTTTTGTGCATGTATGTACTGTCCCCATGAAGAGATGGAACATATGGGCAGTCAGTGCTATGGATTTTAGTGTCATTGTTCCAATTTATAAAACTCAGGAATTATGTGTGCTATCCGGGCTTGTTAGCTCAGTTGTTAGATCACCGGAATTGCAAGCAAGGGATGTTTGGTAAGATTTTCAGTGGTACAGGATGAAGCGTACCATTGCCGTAGCGTACTAGTGCCAAAGCTTACCAAGGCCTAAAAAAAGAGGTTTGTTTCTGGTTACATGCCAAAAAAAATATGGGTTGGTAGGTAGGTTTTTTTAAATTAAGACAACACTTAAATTGACCATCGGAATCAAAGAAATTGAATGTTCCTGCCCCGTGCTTTTATATGTCACTATTTGTTGGGTGTCATTAGTGTGAAATTTAATATAACTTTGTACTAAATTTCAGATATGACTATTCACAAAAGAACTGGAAGATGTTTGATACTGACTTGCTATACTGTCTGTGCAATTTATTACATGTAAAATACTGTGTAAATAAAAGTTCTTTGAAAACCATCGCTTTTCAGAAAGAAAGAAGTATTGACTAGAATAAATGTCAAAGACACTAAAAAAAGAAACAGTTGAGTAACTAGAAACATAATACATTTTTCATAGTAAACATGTCACAACTATTATATTGACAAATATATAGCTCAGCTTATCTGAGTCTTTTAAGCCCAATTATCTGACTTACAATATGAAAAAGAGCATTCCTTTATTAAATACCACAGATCCTTGGCATGGAGTTTTACACCAATCAAAACACAGCCAGATACATCAATATGATAAATAAACTTTGGATATTTTAATACATGGAATATTCCATGTTACTCTATACTGAGATTTTTTGTGAAGTTAATTTTGTTTTCATTGTTTGATTGATATGTATAAGAATCGGCAAAATTGCTAACATTTTGAAGTGGTGGAAAGATGATTGTAGGGAGGTGTGTGTCCATGCAAGGATCCTGAGTTTGATTCCAGAATATTTACAAATATTGCAGTTCAGAAGTGCGCCATTTTGTCTTACCGAAACCTTTGCTTCAACTTGAAACCCTTCGATTTCACCATTGATGTCGCCATTAAATATATCGACAATTGTTGAGTGATGGGGTAAAGATATGATAGCATTGACTCCATTTGCTTTGTGTTTGCATTTGTCCAATCTAACTGCAATCAATTAACTTGCCATTTTTCTGGATCATTTGCAACGTTTGTTTACAAGGTACAAATTACCCTGTACCGTTTTCAGTAGTCTCTATCGATCAGCCGTATGCAATGATCATTATGATAAAGAGCGTCTGAATGATGCAGATGATTTCCGTATGGTGAGCGAACATTTATTGAGTTGCACAAATTACGATGAACCAATAAATTCGGACAAAAAAAAGTGGCTGCCGATTTTCGGACATAAAAACTTTTGAGTCGGCGGTTAAAATATAAGGTCGGTCGGGTAACTGGAAACAACCCACTTTTTTTGTTTAGGCCCAATTGAGGATACCGGCCTCATATTTGTTTTTGAATTTGTGACATCAGTATTGTAAAATGTATTTGAGTTTATGGTATTCGATTAAACAATAACACGAAATAAATGAAACTTTGTGAAAAAGTGTTTAATTGTTATATTGATATTTTAAAATTTTAAATACATTTTATTTGTATATAACCCATAAGCCTTTGGCTAAATGAGACACTCTCGAGTCCGTTTCCTGGGTAGAACCAGTACTTGGTGTCTGGGGGAGATCTTGAGAACGGGGGATCGAACCAAGGACCTCCAGATCGCTAGGCAGACACTTATCCACTAAACCACACCGCGAGCTCGCCGAACCAATAATATGTAACTTAAACGCCAAGCATTAATTACTTACCGGTACCAATTTTCACGTTCACCACAAAGCTGGGGGTCCTTAACTTTCTTTTTCACATAAGGTTTTCCATATGGCACAATATTCACCTTAGCACATTCTACATGGCAGACACCGCGAAATGCGTCAGACTGTCAGACATGTCTGACACAATTTGAAAATGTCTGACAGATCCAAAGCCCTTGTCAGACATTGTCTGACAGAAATGTTTCAAGTTCTACTTATTTCACAGTGTGCGTCTGACTTTCAATCTGGTTGTCTGACATAAAGTTGAAGGCTGTCAGACAATGTGTCTGATGAGCCCCTTTAAGTTTCGCGATGTCTGACATGGCTACACTGAACACACAAATATCCCCCGATTCCATGCTGCAATTCACCAACTACATTGTTGTAAGTAAGTGGTACATGGTGTAGTCCACGATGCTTACACTGTTGAAAGTTGTTCAGCAAAACACTACACACCACCTTCCTGCCAACTGTATCGTTTAACATGTTTGCCACGTTTAATATAAATTTACAAGTAGTAATTCGGACTTTAGAAATCTGAACCCTTACATTATGCACTTAAACACAGTTGTGGTCGATACGAATCGAAGTCCTAACTTAACAGCTTTTCTTTGGTTTCGAAAGTTGAAATCTTCCACGTCTGTTTCGTTTTTTGTAAACAACAAAGCCATTTTCCCTTCACCGGAAATAATCTCTAAAAAAAATTTACCTACTCTAAAATTGCTATTTTCTGAAATAAAGCACACGCAAGTTCTAAATATACGTATATACATATGCTTTAGTATTTAAGAAATATATTTTACCTTTATTTATATCTTTTGCATAAATATTATTTCCTAGCTCGTTTTGGCGTAATGTTTATATTACGCAGTTAGCCGAACGTTTTCGGCATAGTGCGGCACTACTGAATAGTGGCGAGATTACACGGAAATTGAAGATCTAATTATGTATGGAGAACCTTAACATTTAGATTTTTTAAAAGCATTTTGAACATTTGGTAATGAAAGATATCATGGGTAAGCATACACAATCACTACAAAAGAGGAATGTTATCATTCCACTCCCTGTTTTACCCAAAAGTGAACAGAAATAAAGCGATGTTATAGACATTCTTGATCAATACCAACATTTCATTAAAGATGTTTATGAAACAGCAGCTGTTGATAAGGATACTGTGCACATTGGTGGCGACCAACTAACTCGGGAGAGGTTTTCTGGTGCAAAACAATTAATAGCTGGAGCTATAACAGAAGAAGAAACATTCTCTCATCTAACTCGAATGACCTTTTAACTGTTTCATCTTCAAATGGCTTTCTTAACTTTATTTTATAAAGTATTGTACAGCGAAAAATGTAATGAAATTTATACTTTACATGCACAAAAAATAAGATTGGTGAGAACGAAGGCTGATGGAACACAGGTTAAAAACCATTATAACAGTTGTAAAGAATTGGCTGAAAACTTTATAATTGCTTAAATGTTACAGAAGCAGCATGTGAGTTTTTTGTGATCGCCCATTGTCCGTCGTGCGTGCGTGCGTGCGTGCGTCCGTCGTCAACTTTTCATGCAAACGACATCTCCTCGTAAACCATTTGGAAGACTTTCACCAAACTTTACAGGAATGACCATTGGGTGACCCTCTCTCAAAGTTGTTCAAATCGTTACGGTCCACTGCATATGTAGGTCACCAGAGCTAAAAATAGATTAAAAATGTCTAAACTTTAAAAATCGTCGTCTCTAAAACTGCAGGGCCCAGAGGTTTCATATTTGGTATGTAACATCATATGATGATCCTCTACTAAGATTGTACTAATTATGCCCCCGGGGTCAAAACTGGCCACGACCCGGGGGTCACATGGTTTATATAGAATACATAGCAAAATGACTATAAAATATCTTGTTCTCTGAAACAGCAAGGTCCAGATGTTTCATATTTGGTAGGTGACATCCTATAGTGGTCCTCTACAAATATTGTTCAAATAATGCCCCTAGGGTCAAAACTGGCCACGCCCCGGGGGTCACATGGTTTAAATAGACTTAAATAGCAGAATGACTTTTAAAATCTTTACTTGAAACCGTAAGGTTTGTTCATGATTGTTCAAATTATGCCCCTGGGATAAAAATAAGCCACACCTCGGGGATGCAAATTTCAATTGGTTAACAAGGTCTCAGGTTAGCGACCTAGGGCCCTGAGGTCCCTCTTGTTTAATTTAAGTGATTGTAAGGATGTACCTGATGTTGATATTCACTACAATGAACAAGAACAGTGTAAAATGGAATGGCTTAAATCAACGTTAAAACCTTTTGTAGAGAAAATGTTTTACACAGGTTTTACAGACACGTTTAATAAAGAAAAAGAAATTTCATGATTAACAAATGGAGATTATTATCATGTTTGATATCCTGATGGTTCAACCAAAAATGATCACAGTCCCCACCAGAACAAATGAACCTCATAATGTGAAGAAATATGCACATAATGTACTAGAGCTTGGCCTGTTATGTATGGAACTTTGTGACATTATTAAAGTTCCTGACATAAAAATACTTATTTCAACATTAAAATACACGATGGTGATATTTAAATCTCACAATACAAGGTCAAAATATGTCTTTGAAATACTTAGATTTTTGGGACAGCAACTTGCTATATTCAGTGAAAAAACTGCCACAGAATGTGTTTATGTTTTATTTGTGAACACACAAGGAAAACACAATTCACATATTCCTGCAGATCTTCAGATGGAATATATTGTCTGTTTAACAAAATCCCACCTGAAATCCATGCGCTCTAATATTACAAATGATGAAATAATTAAAACAAGTTCTTCTTTTTTTGGCATGCAACAAGTTTCTGAAAATTATGTCAATGTCACAAATGTATGCATTAGAGCACAAAAGCATAGCAGGCCATGTTCGCTTGCCGATGAGGAACAGATAATCTAAGACCTGAGAAAAGTTAAACCATTCCAGTATACAGCTGGTAGAGTGTTGTCGTCAATGGCAAGCATGAACAAAAGTGTTACACCGAAAATGTCCAATGAATATTTAAAGCTTTGGATTGAAAGCCATACAC
Source organism: Congeria kusceri (assembly GCA_027627225.1). Taxonomy (NCBI): domain Eukaryota; kingdom Metazoa; phylum Mollusca; class Bivalvia; order Myida; family Dreissenidae; genus Congeria; species Congeria kusceri. Next base: position 66,180,481 of record CM051031.1, on the reverse strand, counting down.
TTTCATTATTTTATGAAGTTGGGAAATAACTGCTAAATTTTCATTAGCTCTGTGTTTCAAAACATTGCATCAATGATAAAAAAGAAATTTTACAGCACCAAATGCAAAATGTATTTTGATTTAAAACAAGCATAATACTGTTTTTGAAACAATATGTGAACGCATAGTATCAGTGCATGCATTTCATGCCTCTAACCTTTTGGAAGCACATACCAACATATCATAATATGCCACAGATAAGATTTTTTAAACTGTAAAAATCTATTTATTGTAGTTTTTATGTTTTCAATATATGTCTTATAACATTCAGGATAAAGAAATTGCCATTCCTTCATTGTGGTATAAATATGGTAATCATTATAATCAGGTCTGAAATTCCCACTCATATCCCAAACTTTCAGTGCACACATTACAGCACCAATGTGGTTTATGTTCAGTATGGTAACCAAAGAAGTCATTGATCAATTCTCGGAGACGTTGCTTGGCCTGGCAGTAGTTCTTTATTTCCTTCCGAACATGTTTCACACCCAAATCGTTGGTGTTGTTGTACATGATGGCTTATGCGAATATGTCTTCACTACCAGCACGTCCTATTTCTTGAATGTAAGCTGAAACAGATTTATGTTTGCCAAATGTTTATGAATTTAATTATTGTTCAAATATTTTTCTGCATATATGCCAAGGATTAGTATATAACAAGTGTAATTCTATAACATATAAAACAGAGAGAATTCAAAATGGAAGTCATTGTAGAAATGTCATTCACTTTACTTTAAATGTCACTAAATACAGTGGGGTTAGGAATGTCGTTCCGCAAATTAAGACTTACTAAGGGATTTATTTGAATGGGGATTAATCTCTTCACAATCCCATTTTCAGCGGGTTGTTAGAGGTTGTTTGATGTTTTTCGGGGTTATTAGGGATAAGTAGAGATGCTAGAGTACTGCGCATGCGTTGGGGTGAAAAGGTGGAGCTTACGATTTGCGCTCAATACAGATTTGCTTATTATCAAGGATGACTTAGTACTGCTCATTCGTAGGATTGAAAAGGCGGGGTTAATAGACTGGACAATGGTTGAAGCTGTTGAATGGGCTTGGTTTATTTATGTGTGCAATCAATAACCAATGAAGTTGATTTGCGTTAAACGATAACCTCGACCACTAATCTTGCGAACTCAATGTTCAATTTATGCGACAATAGGCATAATAAAATAATATATATGCTTACATAAAATATGTTGTAATTGATTGGCCAAACTGTGTTTTAAAGCCAGTGATCAAATGCATACAAACTTTTTTTTTTATTCCCAAGATTAATGTTTCAAGTATGTTATTATTATATTTTTTTATTTTAAAAGAATATTTATTTTTCATGATTTCAGTTTCGCTGACTGTTCAGAGATTATTGTTTTTGAAATAATAATTAATACACAAATGAAAAAACCCACATAATTTAAAAAAGATTGTAAACTTAAATTAACAAATCATTTAAATATCTGGTTTTAAGCAAATACACAATAACTGCACTTTTCAATACATAATAAGTTCACAAATATTTTCTACCTCATAATTTGAATTTAGACTCTTTAAAAATGAGTAATTGGATTATTTTATAATCGGAATTTAACAGCCACTATTTTTTTAACAAAAGCTTATTTTAGCAAAATAATTCGAATAGGAAGACATATATCCACCTGAAAATAGAACTATAAAATTGTATTTCAATGCTTATAATAATTAAAAACAAACTTAGAAAATGACATGTCGTCAAACATGCGGTATTTATTGTTCGTGTATAAATCGAGAAATCAGTTTTTGGGTTGTCTGTTATATTAAAACTGATTCGTAAGACAAAATTGAAGACAGTCACATTTCGTGGTTAACATAGTTATATTACTTTATCACGATACTGTGTAACATTATGTTTAAGCTAACATGAGACATGTTTCTAAAAAACTGTGTGAACATTTAAGACACATTCAAGCGCGCTTGCAATGAGATCAGGAATGTTACTGTGTACACAAATGTCGTGTGCTTTTTACATTCCTGAAACAACATTTTTTGAACAATGCCGCTACTTTAAACGATGTTGCGCAATTGAAACAGATACTAGTTAATGTAACTTTTGATAAGCAAGCTTGGACAGAGTTATCATTATTCATTTGTTGCTTTTAACATGAAATTATCCAATAACACGTTTTTCGAGTATTAATACCATAATTGTATAGGCTTAAAATATATTTCTAACACAATGTTCGAAAAAAAACAACAACAAATATTATAAAAATTATACTTTAAATTAGGTTTGATTTTTTTGAAGCGCTTATCATGTTAAGTAAGGAGGGTGTATTTGCTTTTATTTTTGGAATTTTATTGGATTTCTAAATTTATCTGATAATGAATTATAAATGTTATACTGGTATTGTTGTTATTGTTGTTGTTGATGATGATGACGGTGAAGGTGAAGGGGATGATGATGATGATGTTGATGATGATGATTCGGCAATAAACATTCAGATTTTCCATAGTAACTGATTCCATTTAGGGACATAACTTAATTTGTTTTGTGAGACGAGTACCACAAAGAAGTTTCCAAATTTGGTGTTTATTGTTAATTTATTTTGTTAATAAACATGGTAAATGATGTTTACTAAAATAATTCAGTTGTATTAAACATGCGTATTTATTATTATTATTATAAGTAGTGGTAGTAGTAGTAGTAGTTAAATTAGTAGTAGTTGCAGTAGAGCAGCAGCAGAATCAGCAACAGCTGCAATCGCGTTTCTGACATCAGATCGAACGTTTGTACAATAAAAAAATATATTCACTGAAATCGCATACGCGATTTACAAAGAAAGTACAACAATGCTTCTTGCTCTCTGTTATACTATTTGCGTGAACTCGCATCAAGCAAGTTGACGTTAGTTAGGAAAGGTTTTAGAAGTAAAACACACAATTTTGTATCGTCAACTGTAAATAAAATCATTTTATTTTTGAAATATCGTTATTTACGAGTGTAAGTGTGAAATCTTCTAATATGATTATTACATAACCTGTCAATTAATCGACTTTAAAGTTAACAGTTATAACACAAGTAGCGTAAGTAGATCTAGATTCGGGACCGATTTGCTCCCAGCAAGATGGCACCGATAGTTGTTTGATCAATACCCTTGTAGAAACGACTGGTGTGACACAATGTCTTGATCCGTTATCGCCACTCAGTGGGGATGGGGACTGTATGTGTGTGTTCCTGTTTGGTGTTCTGTTTTCTGATAGTGCATGCGTTTCACATATTGATAATAATGAAACGCTTCTTATATATTCATGATTTCACTTATTCATCTTTAATTTATATTTAATTTTATAACTAAAACACAAATATTAATTCTTAGTATTCTTTTACATTTTCTATTTCATGAGTAATTACAATTATTTTAATATGTAAACGCTTCAAATTAAGGTTTTGAAACATGATTTAAATTATTGATCAGTGCATTTTAGCGAAAAAGGTTTAATTTCTGAAGATTTTAAAAACTATTCAGCCCATATTGGTAGCATGGGAAACCATTAAGGAACAGGATGCAGCACACTGTTATTTCGCTCTGTATCTTTCCCTACATTTCAAATAATATCATGTGCGATCATTGAAGTTTACTAAAATAAGTGTTTTCATTCGTATTCGTTTTACGAAAGCAAAATAATGAAACGCTTTTAATGTATTCATGATTTCACTTAATCACCTTTCCTTAAATGTATATTTTATTTTATAACTAAAACACTAATAGTATGTCTCATTATTTGACATCTTCTGATAAATAAGTAATTTAAATGATTTTTTTTATCATATTCTATAAAGGTTGTGTAACAAAAAGGTAAATTGATCATAAATGAATTATGAATGAATGAATAAATGAATAAATAAAATAAAATAAATAAATAAATAGAGATTAATCCCAAATAACCTCTACCTAGGGCTGAATTGCGCAATTCACCCCTAGCCACCGCTAGAACGAGGTGAATTTGGATGAATTTGGATGAATTCGGATGAAAAAAGATTAATCTCTAAAAATCGGGTGAATAAATTAACAAATTAATAAATAAATTAATTAATAAACAAAATCCCTAACCCTACTGTAAGCAAACAATATTAGTAAGCTAAATAAAATGTTTTAAGAATTATATAAAAGATGTAAAATTATTGCAGGCTCCACATACTGTCCATAGAAGAAGGTGGTCCTGCATGTATCACACGCTTCACATTTCTTAAATCTGCTCCCATTCCTAAAGCTACAGAAGAGAACGAAAGTCTGATGGAGCATTCCTCTTCGTGCTTCTGTAGGTTTCAGCTGTGTGAATTTAGAACACTTAGTACATTAATAAATCACAGTAACATGTTGACATTATGCAGACATTTGAATCATTAAAAGTAGAGATAATAGAGAAGAAATAGTTTAAATAAAGTACATGAATGTTAACCTAAATGTTTAATATATTATGATATTGTACATGTATTACACTAGGTAAACATTAATTTATTTAATTTTTAATAATATTTCATTATGACATTTCTATATTTTCCCTTTAATTTCTTAATCATTTCATATGTTATGCATATATCAGTACTATTCCCACAATCATTCATTAAATAATTAAAAATATTTATAAATTAAATAAATATATGAGGCATGTCATGGGAAAACTGGGCTTAATGCATGTGCGTAAAGTGTAGTCCCGGATTAGTCTATGCAGTCCGCTAAGGCTGATCCAGGACGTCCCTTTCCGCTTTTATGGTATTTTTTGTTTCAAAGAAGTCTTTTCTAAACATAAATCCATTTTAGGCAGAAAGTGCCGTCCTGGAATAGCCTATGCGGACTGCACAGGCTAATCCGGGACGACACTTTACGCACATGCATGAAGCCCGGTTTTCCCACGACACGCCTAATATATTTTTACAAGTGATGTTCACATGTATTGAGTTTTATATGCGCAATAGTTCATTTTCATAATTATAGTGTTATTTTTCAATATAATATGTGTGTGTTGACCTGAAAACGTAAATATATATGCTTGTTAGTTATTATTAGTCCTGGGCCATTTGCCATTAAAGAGTGAAATATAACAGCTATTGCATTCTCAGGACATTCACTGCCTTTATGGAAACTGCCTGCAAGAACAGCTTATATCCATATTATCCAATCCATTTCATTGAATTGCAATAAATAACTGTTCTTGGACATTCATCTAATTTGCTTTTTAATTCCTCGATGACAGGATAAAAAATATAGTAATATGGAGAGCAAGAATTATTCCCGTTTTCGTTAGCACGCGGTCTTTTATCACAATGAGTGCAATGTTGTCTTTGGCAGGACTTGCAAGTACCACACCACAGTTTGCCATCATCAGATTATCTTGAATGCATTTTTTTTCCTGAGTTTGTAACGGTCGCTGAAAGGGCAAGAATGTTACAATGAAAAACAGCCTTTAATGCCCCTAGCCTTTTATACTCTGGTCTGAAATAATCACCCCATTCATCGATAACCAAAAATACTGTTTTGTTCTTAATAAAGGCAGTTCAAAAATGTTATTAAATTCTCTATTTTGTAAATTTTCCTCTGGATGACTGAACAGGTAAGTTGTATTTTCAGTTAAGATGGTGTTTTTCTGATCTCGTTTATAACATTTTGCTTTATCACTAAGATAACTTAGCTGTTGCTGGATGATAATATGTAACGGCTCTATGGCAATCACAAAACAGTCCAATATAAATGGCTGTGACTCATAAATAAGGGACTTTTCATATGCTGTTGTTAAGCAACACAGGCAGTCTTTCCCATTAATCAATGTCAACAATGCCACATACCGCAAGGGCTGCAATCTTGAATGTTGCAGGCAAACTTTTTATTGTAATTCTAAACTGCAGCAGATATTTCATGGAAAAAAAAAGATTTATGTATTTTAAAACTGTTTAACACATTGGTACATATTCACTGCATACTGATATTAATAATTTTATTATTATTTTAATTTAAATGTAATGATAATCTATTATCATAATTCGGTAGTGGTAATTATAGTGGAGATATGTGACACTATAAATAGTAGTATTATAAGTTTGTGTTTTAAATTATTGATAATAAACGTGTTTAACATACAAATACATACTAAATACATGTAAGTGACATTAGAATTAGTAGTATTATTAGTTGATGTATTAAATTTTGGATAATAAATATAGTTAACAAAAATATATGTATTATATATAACGATGGCTTCTGGTCCCCCTTAGTACCCCATATTACATATGGAAGCATTAAGTATTATCTGCTTGAAGGGGTGTCGTTGGAAACCATCCAACTTATTGTCGCCACATTTCGGATACATATAAGACCTAAACAATTATGCATTTAATCAAAATTCATGTAATTACAATATTTGTAATTCTTTAAAAAGTGTATTAGCAAATTGTGTACATGTTGCAGTATTACTTCACTATAGTATTTTGATGTTATTGTTAAAATGCAGATATTAACACTTAATGACGAGTGTAAGTGACAGTGCTCTGTTAATTTATTTTATAATTAGATACGATTAAAAGCAGAACAACTGAATATTCCACGCATTATTTAAAATAAAAATATCCGAAATAAATGCAAGTAGTTCTGGTACATTAAACTTAATAAAACACTAGGTTTTGTCAAAATAAATAGACTGATATTGAACATACCTATAGAGTATATTACGTTTATATGTACAACAAAATTTTGTCACAAAAAACATATTTATAAAGATCTCAAACTATTTAATTATGATTTGTACTAAATAAAATACCGTACATAGGCCATCTTGAATTGTCCGAAAGTATTCCGACATGGATTGGTTGACGTCAGACTATGTTCTAAAGTTGATTCACATAATTTATGTTGGGGGTTATACATGTATGCAACGCATCATGATAGGAATGTGGATCGAAATGTGACAGAAACAGATCTGACATGCTCAAATACATGGTACTCGTGTGTTTATCAGTACATAAAGCTATTGTCACCAACATTGCAGTGGCTTTGTACCAGTTCGGCGTGTTTTATAACCTAACACCACCTATCGTTAGTTATTGCATTCAAGTTGGCTGATTAAACGAACAAATAAACACACGACAAAGATACGAGTACGGAATACATGTGTACTAGTAATTATCATGCTACCATAATATCGGTTTGGAATGCTGTACCGGTTGTATCAATATGATATATTATGTATAAGCTGGTAGATCTACTCATATTATTTATTATTCTTATCGTTATAATCGTGTCGATAATTTCTGATTTCAGCATTAAAATACACTATTAACATCAGATGAAATTTGATCTCTACGTTTTCTAGTATCATTTTTTCTATACGAGTATGAATGGAACAGGTTACACGACCTATAAGATTACTTTACATGTTATTAACATTTTGTGTTTTGCTGGTTACTATATTTACTGGTCATGTAGGCTAGTTTACAGAGCTACGTTGACTGGTTATATTTTATGATCAAATAATGCTAAAAAATATTTTATCATGCGATTGAATAATCTACATAAGTGCGGATATTTTTCGTAAACCGTTCTGCACGAAACAGCCTTGCTTAGCCGCGTACAATATATAAAAGATATGTTGTTAAGTTAAGAAAATATCATTTGTGCTGAAAAACTCATCTGTCTAACCGCTACTATGTTAGTCACTTTAAAATTCTTCCGCTTCAGTGTGACTTCATATGCGATAATGACTTAATATTTTATGATTGTCTATATTTTGTTTTTGAAGTGTATATTGTTACAGCAATCTGTTAATGCTCTACTAACACAATTGAAACGTAGGACGAAGAGTGTTGACTTTGCGAATATTGTACAGAGGTAATTAACACTTTAATATATTGGGAACACACATATACACTCAACAGTGCGATATTTCCCAGTATTATGATGAAGATTCAATAAAATGAAGCTAACTTACTTTAACATTGCATTGATAAAACGAACACTCATAAAGAGATAACAATCATGTTATAAAGCAAATAGTTTACTAAGATTTGGCGTTTCCACTACTGCGCCAAGTAGGCTGGACGTTGTCCAGTTTTCAGTTGTATTTACTCATAAATAGGTTTTTAAGAAATAACTTTCAATTTATCGATGTTTATCGGCCAATAAACAACGATTTGGAGTTCTGATGCGTTGGAATTAAATCACTAGGACTTTAGGCAGAGTGGTTTAATAGACACAAATCAGGTTACAAATATATTTTTATTGGCCGACAAACAAAGGTAAATCGAAAATGATTTCGATTCTAACATGATTTACCATACATTTTTGCAATGGTAATTGGAATATATTGTTACTATGCTCCGCTCAGAATTGAAACTTCATTTTACGTTGTTTACTGGGTAGTTCAACAACGATAATTGTGTTGTTTATATAAAAATTAACACGTATCATGTTGGAAGTGATTTTTTACAATGATGTTTCTGAAATATTATGGATTAATAATGGATTATCTGTATTACCTGTTCTTCATAGGTATTGGAAGTGAAGTGATTCTGTGTTTTTTCTTCTAAAATATGTTAAAATTGAATATTTTTGTTGTGTGGAGATAAATATGGGTAAATATTGAATAAAAATAAAAATCTGTCATAACAACACAAACAATCTGATTTCTTTATTCTTTATTGTATTTCACAGCCATTGCTCGCAGAGTGATTATAGCATATATGACACACAGATTCAGATGCCTGTTTTCAATCCGAATTTAAAAGAAAATATTAACTAGATTGTCTTTATGTTGCGTTTAGAAGTTATGGTGTGGAAAAATGACCTTTAACCTTGAATTGTGACATTGAACTTTGACGGAGAAGTATTGGTCACGTTTGTGACACATAATCTATTCATCAGGAATAATAATGTCAAATATACAAAAATCCATCCAGCCATTTAAAAGGAGCGGAAACAAAATACAAATATTTGACCTTGAATTGTGACCTTGGTCTTTGTTGGACGAGCATGGGTCATGTACGCGACACATCGTCTAGTCGTGGCGAATAATACTCTGAGGTCATATTAAAATCCTTCAAGGCATTAAGAAGCTATAAAGCGGAAAAAGTACTTGTATTTGGAATTTTGACCTTGAACTGCGACTTTGAACTTTGATGGACAAGCACGGGTTGTATACGCGACTTAGTGTCTGGTCATGGGGAATACTTATCCAAGTTATATTAAAATAATTCTAGGCGTTATAAAATTATAAAGCAAAAACGAAATACAAGTATTTGACATTTTATAATGAATTGTGACTTTGACTTTTGACGGACAACAATGGGTCATCAACGCTATACATCGTCTTGTCATGGCTGATAATTATCTGAACTTATATTAAAATCCTACCAGGCATTAAGAAGTTATGGAGCGGAAACGAGAAACATGGATTTGACCTTTGACATTGAATTGCGACCTTGACTTTTGACGGACACTCAAAGGTCATGTAAGCGACACAACTACTGGTAATGGGGAATAATAATCTTAAGTTATTTTAAAATCCGTTCAAGGTATTACGAAGTTATGGAGCGGAACAAAATATTGGACGGACGATCCAAAAGAGCTTCGTACGGACGAATTCGCGAGATTCCCACTTTTTAAAAAAGTTGGGTTTAACGATAACAATTTCAATATATAAGACTGATATGCAATCGGAGGCCTACTCTAGGCAAACCATTCCTCACTTGTATTAATGTCCATAACAACCAGTTATAAATTATATATACATAACAATTACGTAATTTCTTACATATTTATTGGAAGATAATTAATAAATAACATTGACATCAACTTTTGGTTCTATAAAAAAACGTTAGTGTAGACATTATAGCTGTCTAAACATACACACTTATTAAAATCCAAAGAACAAAATAATTATCGTATGAATTGTTAAAACTGAAACAAACTATTAAAGACGGTAAATTGACAATAACGTTCGCAAAATCAGGGTTCATTTTCAGATTTTTTAAATTCGAAGGTGTTGTTAATAAAACAAACAATAGACAAACGGTTATTATTATATAATAGAAGCAGTGTTTAACGATGGAATTTTAGCAGGCGCGGGAAAATAAGCAATGCAAGTGAAATCAATATGATGAATGTACATGATTTACCATTACGCGCATGCGCATTACAGACAAACGATGTTAAGCGTTATGAAGCTTTCATCGAATTAGCCAATTTTGTTGTCTGCGATCGAATGCTACTGGAACCGTGTTTCAAAAAAGTGTGTGTCGTTGTATATATATATTAACTTAACTATTCTATCAACATATATGATAAAGATAGGAAAGTATTTTGTTTTTAATATTAAACGATGAATATGGTCACCGCATACTGCTGAAATAAAATTGGAAGACACTGTATACTTCGTGGAAAAAGTCGTAGAACAGGCAAGATATATAAGTATTTTAATTCAAATATTTAACAATCCATATATGCCTAATTACCATAATTTCGTGGGTTGCCATAATTTCGTGGCTGTTTAAAACTAATAGAATATTCGCTCGTGCATCTGAAAACATTGTCCGAATTACTATAACTGTTAACATAATTGTATATTTTTCCCGTATCTAAAAAGGAAATCATATTAAATGTCAACCAGTGAGTGACTTGGTCATTTAAATCACCAATTAATGACATTAAATACACAAATTATTCACTACACAGCAACTACTTTGAAATTTAATTCATGAAATTTCGTTCTATAAAATCGAATATTTAGAGCAGTTTTCCAAGGATAATTGCACATGTATGATAATCTCCCTTGTGTTTATTTCTCAATGGAATTTTGCTATTTTCGTTAAAACAAAATATATAAACAACACTGCCTTCCCTAAATTTGACTGACATTTTCAAACTTTTAACTTTAAGTTAGCATTCCTACCCATGAATCGCTGCGTGCATTTTATCATTTATTTAATATTTAAGACCAATAACTAACACAATAAAATATTTATAGATTCATGAAGCCTAAAGTTAAAACTGCACAAAGAAAATTGAACAAGTGTGTAGATTTCGTCCTACCAATATTGTCACCTTTTAAAAATATGATAATGAGTGTGTATTTATAATGATACAATTTTCAAAAACACTAGTTTTCACAAAGATTTTCGGTTGTTGATCAGCACAGGGTCCAGCACAAACAAAGTGAAACTAAATTGATGCTGTAAACACTCTTCTAAAACCAAAGTAGGCCGGCCAATCAGAACCCACGAAATTATGAGAAGCTTCCAAACGATACAGATCAGTAGGGTCAGGTACAATAACATAATATATACATGAAATAGCAACAAAAATCGGTCTTTTAATCACTTTGTTTGCAAAGAGGACATTATAAATTGTGTTTTATCCAACTCAGTGTTGAGATAACAGAATGTATTGATACGCATGCGTCACACACGTAAATAAGACCCACGAAATTAGGGTGACACGGCATACTCTGTGATAAACTACGAGTTGCACAGAACAAAATATGATTCAAGACACACATTAACGTTCAATTTTAGTTAAATAGTGCTAACATGATGTAGATCTCGGTAAAAAAAAAAGTACCTGTATTGAATTATATGCATAAATCACATTTAAACCTTTAGTGTCAATATAAAGTGTATAGTTCCAAACGTATTTTTTAACAAAAGCACAATGATAAGATCACGAAACGTAAATGACCTTCTGTCACACGTATAAGAGCCAAATGGAAGGTAAATCTGAATATAAACCTGAAAATTCACTTCATGAATAAAAGACATGGACAGTTTTTCATCTATAAGAAGGGACGAAGTTCAGCAACATATGTTGTAAGAATATATAGTAGCGAACTCCAATGCGTTCCGTAGAACTAAATTACTGTCATATTATGATGACAACCCCGAGAAATTGACATTTTCTTACACTGCACTATGTTTATTTGTCAATAAGCATGCGGTGCCCATCCATTCATTATAAAGGTAAAATATTTTATTACATTACTATACGGTGACCATATACACCGTGTATTTGTCCGTATTTCTGCAAAATACCACATATGCTTGTTTATATGTAATAAGTGCAATTGTATAACATTATCTTCGTAACAAAACTATCAAATATTCAGTGTATTACAAATAATGACATAGTTTCTATACATACAACAAAAATAAATCCATATACACACAACAACTTGTGACATATTCACTAGTTTTTACCTTCGTTTAATTATATATTTTTTAATTTCATTCTAAAAGTAAATTAAAGAAAATTTGCTAATTAATTTTAGTGTGATACAAAGGAACATCCGTTAAAGAATAAACATTTGTCTTTAAATTTCAGACCACGTTAATAAATTACCTCGGTAATCTGCATAATACATTAATAATAACATAAAGGGACTGCACGAACACAATACAAATTTAGTACCAAAACGTAATTGTTTCAGTCATTACATTATTTAAATTCATGTTAACACATTCAAAATCTCCATTACACGAAATCTACAAATTTAAAAGCATATTAACACACCACAAAATTTCAATTTTCATCAACAATACAAAAATAAAATTAACTATAACAATAAAATTATAGCGAAAACCAAATTATAAATACACATACGTGTACTTTTTTGAGATTTGCAATGCTTTTGTGTCCGGTACAGCCAATTATTATAATTTCATTTTCAAAGAAACAATATTCCTTTGTTTTGTTTGTTTAGGTTACACATGTGTGAAACTGTATTTAACCACAATGCTCTTTTCTTTAAAAAAATAAGTTTAGCAAAACATTAGATGTTCGTTAATGAGTCATGTTGGTGTACTGGAATTCAGGTTAAGACTCGACAAACAGAATCTAGAAAGGCCCCTGATGGGCAGTCATAGGCGATTGTATGTGCATCATAGTCATCGATAATTACGAAATACATTACCTTGCAAATATCTCTAATCAAGATTAATACAAAGAAAAAATAACACTAACATATTTTCCTTTGCAGTACAACAATATAAAACAAAAAAAATCTATTTTTATCAACATAAAGGAACTAAATCATAAAAAAACCATAGACAATTCAGAATATACAAACAGTACGTATAAAATAAAAAATAACATTATATTAAGATCACACTTTGTATGTATTAGCACTTATACATCAGCACACTAGTAGTAATATTTATACCTTCAATTAGCTAGAGTTAATCTGTCTTAAGTGAATACAAATACGCATCATTATTTACTCGAATGTTTGATTGTTCTTTGTTAGTCGAGGTATATATATAGCCTGAAAAACTACACATCGCAACCACTTGATATTATTATGAGAATTTGTTCAAGACTGCAAGTTATGAACATGTTTTTTCTACATTTATTGGAAAAAAGTAAACATACTCTGGAAACATGTTATCAGTTACTGGAAATCGTATAACATCTTATCATCTACACTCACAAATATATCCAACAAATAAAATCAAACACAGTCCCTGTTTAAATGTATATACGACATTATTTCATCTACATATGGATTATTTTGTTATGGACCAGTAGTACCACAGTTAGTGTATTAAGTACTTTAATGTTCTCAAGGGCAGATAACTGACAGAACAACACAATAACGTATTATCACTTTATGTAATTTGAAAATGAAATGTGTTAGTTGTGTTAACATTCTTCAATGTATTCCATTTACATTCATTTACAATCATATAAAACGATGTGTCTTTAGTTTCAACACAAATTTTGCATAATGCATTAAACGACTAGAAATGTGTCTACTTACACGGATGCCCCCACCTATTCAGCCTGTTTCACATGGCCCTGCTTTGTCCATATATATTTACAAAATATTTTGCAAAAGGAAAATTGTCCTTTTATATTACACTTCCTGATCATGCGTTCTCTTATTCTGTGAAGTAAGTTGAGGTACCATAAATTTACAATGAATAGTGAAGTCCTGACCTTTGTTTTTATAAACCTTAACATTCATACACATACTTGACCTTTTAGAGTGACCTGGACCTTGGAACCAGGCACCTGGTTCATGCACACGACATACCAGCGCATAATGCTTATCACATATGGAAATAAAAAAATATGTTTCCATGCTGGACAAAATTATGCTCCGGACAGGGTCTATGGCTTAAATTCTTATATTTGACCACTTAAATTTAAATGTGACATTGACCTAGGACCTAGGGACATGGTTCTTGTGCCCGACACACCATCTCAAAATGCTTAGTACTTCTCCCAAGTTATTTGAAATTCCTTCCATGCTGGACAAATTATGCTTCGGACAGGTGTTATGGCTTAAATTCTTATATTTGACGTTTTACCTTTAAGTGCGACCTTCACCTTGGACCTAGGGACCTGGTTCTTGCGTGTGACACACCGTCTTATTAGTCTTTACATTTCTTCCAAGTTACTTCAAAATTCTCAAATGCTGGACAAAGTTATTGTCCGGACAAGAGTTCGAACATACGTACATACGTACACACGGATATACGCACACACGTACATACGTACGTACCCACCGACAGGGTAAACTCATTATGCCCCCACCATCATTGATGGTGGGGGCATACAAACATTAACACATCACTAAAAAGTATATAGGGACGGTATACATTATGAAATAGTGTGCATTTCCTATATTTGTCGATATCTATCGGTATACTGATATGTTTTTGTTCAATTAGAATACAATATAATAACACAGAGTAATTAACTTAAATATCAACATTATAGCAAATGATTGAGCTCTTCATTAACACCTGTAATATTGCATGAAAATATTTAATTAATGCACAATAATATATATCGACATATTTTATACTCGAATAAGTACATGTTTAATATTTAAGACAAAAAGCCCACTCCTGGGGGCTATATTTCGTAACGATTTCGATTATAATAAATTTGGCTGACCGTCACTTAAGAAACATTTATGTAATACTATTTTAAAATCCTGCCAATTATTTCTGACACGAAGAATTTTAAAGTGATTATGGCGGCAATTTTTTTTTGTTTTTGTACTCATCAACATAATTTAAAGGAATTTGATAAAGGAGCTCAAAAGGAATATTCTTCAAGTTATTTTTCCACCAAGCGGTTTCAGAGGAGATATTTGAAGTAAATTGTTGTCGACCACAACGACCGACTACGACTGAAAAGCACTTACTACAAAATTTTTCCTTAGACATTAAACAAATAATACAAAAAAACTTCATTTCCTTAACACAATCTTCTCTTAACCACGACACAAGAAAACACATACCATGTTTGCATTTTTGTAATAGACATTCACAAAAAAATCGTTTTGCAAAGAAAGCCATTGAAACTGTTGTTTTCATAACAGCCATATGCTAGCTGTAATTTGAATAAACAAGGTCATTGTTTAAATCTCTCTGTTGGAAAATATGTTAACCAATTTTACCGACCAGTTTCTTCTGGCTAATTTAAAGTTTTTTTTTTTTTTTCAAGACAGATCTTTATACCGGTATTTTATTTAGCATAAGAGATAAATAGTACATTGGGTGTAGAGGCACTAAGTCATATTGGCCTACGGATATTTAAGATGGAACTTTCCATACAGAATCAAGAATCGCCGCTGACGAACAGTCAGAGATAAGTGAGTCTGCATCATATCGTTTCCAGTTTAGAACATAATACATGACCGACCAGTCTCCAGGAAATCAAATGCATTATTACCATCACTTCTCGATAGTTTTCTGTTAGTCTAGTCATTATATAAAGGTTGAACAATACACGCTAATTCATTGCAAACATAAAAATAATTATTATCATGAAATGTGCGTATGCATGCAATGATATTTTTGTAAACTTAATTGGTTTCTAACGCGTTTTTAACATAATGTGCGCATGAAGTTGGAGCTAATTTTACACACATTACCAAACACATAGAAATACATCCTTCGAAACATAAACCAAATTAACATTATCTAATAACAACAGAAATGTATATACATGGACGTCCATTATAATATATAAATATATGAACAATAGTATTCACTCCTGTAGACATCTACATATGGGTTATATATATTGGAAAAGGAAATTAGTTACAGAAGGGCATTAGGTACTTAAATGTTCACAAAGCACAAATAAGTATAAATAAACTATATTGAAATTCACTAAAATAAAACAAAGTATAATTTTAAGCACACTTAAAAAGCATATTTTGCTCATTAACCCAACAAGTCTATTTTACATGTAAAGTGCATCAATAAAAAAAGAATTTCAACATATTTCATAAACTCAAATAACTTTAACACATAACGTCAAATTTACATTTGCACTGCATCTAAAAACTGCTTATCTGTCGCAGATATTGAAATATCCCAACAAAAGACATATCGTAACGCACCAACAATCGTTTCTTAGATGAAGCAAGTTTTTGTTTTCTGTTACCAGTTTTTACGACTATACATGTAAAGGTAAGAGTGGTAAAGATGTAATTGAATTTTCGGGATATTTATTATTAGCATAATAATTTCATCCATCAGAACAGTTTAATGATATGACCAAATTTTGATATAAGCAACGCGTCTATAATAATTTATATAAAGTAATGAAGGTGCAAAACAGGCATCATGTAGAGTTAAAAATTATCACAAAATTCGGTCGAATATTTTTGTGTGCATTTGTTACAATAGTCAGCGTATACTTTCAGAAGGGCATAGGCAACTTCAAAAGCATGATTTTAACAAAGGAAACAGAGAACTTAAGTTTCTTCAAACATCTATTTATTGCTAAAGGTCGTGTAGCCTTTGTAAATGAAAACATAACCAAATGACTAACACTAACGTTGACCAGATATGAAAACATGAGAATACATACATATTTACATTTTTACAGAGATAACATAGTTTCAATTAATTAATTCAAAAGGTACACCAAGAAACCATTCTGTCAAAATTATGAAATACACCTAAACAATATCCTTAAATTTACAAAGTGACCTCTATATCAAATAGTCACGCATACTTTATGTATGTCATTCTATAAATCGCCATTCTATAAATTGCTGTTTGACAGGGGTATTCGCCGTTATCATATTTGCCGTTATCCCCATTGGGAGAAGACCGACTTGCAGTCTTACGTTGGTAGGGAACCAATCTAAGCGTAGTTGTATTTAATAGAATACCTTGCGTTTTGACCGATGTGTTCATGATTGTATAGCCTTTTTATTTAGTTCATCCAGTTTTGCCATTATAATTAGACAGTCCATTAATAAAACGGTCTCGATTGTCCTGCAAACCCGAATATACGAGGTTTTTGTTTGAAAACCATAGTACAATGTACTATTAACATTCATTTTCTTCTGTACGCTTAAGAGGGTTGTTAGTGTAGGGTATGCGTAATGTTAACACTTGAACGCTTCAATAAAACATTCGATTTCTTTTCTTCTTGAATGCGTTTTAATTAATTGTTTTCTTCACCTCTTCTCAGGTCAACTGACTGTTTCATATAAATCCACTGGACTGGATATTTGACTAATTGATTTTGCATTTCATGGAAATATGCGCTTTCATTTCGTACAGTTCACACACTCACACAAACATTTAATCTTTTTATATTAATTGTTTACCAGAAATTTCGATAAAACTATTTAAATTATCCAAGCATTGTGTCGATGATGTTGCAAATTCAATTGATTGTGATACAGTTAGATCGTTAAGCATTATACTTTTTATTCAATAAAAACGGTTAACATTATTGTACCCAAGTTTGGTCATGAGCTCACTCGTAATTATTATACACAAATTTCCAATTAATTTGTATTTGCCTCGGGCGTGAAATATCAGTACATACACTTGTATCGGAGAATAAGTGATGTGTTTAATATCACACATTGCCATTGTATTAATAGGTTACCAAATAGTTATTTGTCACACTGTAGTTAAATAGGTTTTTGTCACACTGTAGTTAAAAGTTATGTGTACTTACGGCTACAAAACAGTTTCCGGTCGACTACAGTGGCTTTCAGAAGAATATATTAAAGTAATGGTTTTATTTCTCTTGAACAGTTAGTCTGTACAGCTTTAATTGTTCTATATAGTTTAAGCAGAGTTGCCTTTTCTGCCAATTTATTTCTCCATTTTTTCAAGTATTTTAAAACGAACGTACAATGATTTTGTCTACACTCGTCAGCATTGTACATTGACTGCATTTCTGAATCGATTAATCCCAGTTTAATGCCTACCAGCCAGTATTCATCTCCAATTTTGCTGACAGCTCTTAACAAACGATCGTCTTCAGCCATTTTATTTTTATTTACTGATCTGTGTTGTCTAGTTCATCCAGATCTTCCTTAAACCAATCTATTATAGCCTCTGCTCTTTCAACGCCATGTTGTTCTTGGCATGCATCGCACAGCAATTCGTTTTCTTAAAAAAATCTTCCACTTTAAAGAATCCTTTGCGAACTTCTTTACTCAGCTTGCAGTCAATTACCTCTGCATGTTGTGCAAAGCAAGCAATCCTTTCATAAACAACATGGTTTATGTACCAAATGGTAAAAGTATATGCCGAAGCGATGCTAAAAACTGCGAGACGGCTATATAAAAGCATTTGTCCTTCTTTTTTACTAATTTGCCATGTCCGAATGCACAGAGCATGAAGCCTGTGGAAGAATGCTGGAGGCATAATATTTCACAAAAAACAAATCCTAGGAGACAAAGGACTTGGTGGGTTCCTCCAGAGACATAGGACAATGTAGATATCAGATTGCATAGGATCAGTTTTCCCTTCAGTCTTGTTATTGAGCTCCTCCAATTGTAAGGATTTTGCGATAACATTTAAAAATCCCATATAATCAACAACAGCATCTCTATTTCCCTTTACGCTTGGAGGACTATTGTTGAGAATTTCGTCAAGGACGACAGGCGTGAGTATAGCAAGGTTTTTATATAGTTCCCATTTGTCCGAAAGCTTTGGTTCTGAGTGGGTAACATGAGTAATGAAACACTTGAAAGCTTTAATGATCCACTGTGGGGCAAGGACAATAAAATCCTTCAGTTTTTCTGTGTTAAAAAAAGACCATTGCCATGCATGTGCTGTACTTTAAAAAATACAGTCAATTCATTGGACGTCAGAGAGCAGACATTCAATTTATTTGCATTTTTCAAAGGTTGGAGTTTGTATTAATTGTTGTCCTTTATCTATTATTTTGTCAAGTGACTTTTCCATGTCAATCCATCGCACTTGATACTTTTCGCGCCAATAATCCTGCATTTCAGCCAAACATTTGAATCCCTTTCGTAATTCACCCAAAACAGAATCTCTTCGGGATAAATTGTTTACAGGGAATTTTCTTTTATGAATATGTTTTAAGACCGGTGATCCATTTAATCCTTTTAATGCGTTTTCAAAAAAAAATGTATTTTTCCCGTTCTGTTTCTTCATTAGTTCATTCCATTTTATCTTTTCGTATTCCAAATAATATGACAGTTGGTTTTATGGCATGTTTTTGAACTGTCTTAGACTGGTAATGACTGTAAAATGTGGATTGAATTCAACCAAAACTTAAAAACATCCATGCATGTACAGTCTTTCATTAAATAGCAATCTTCTTCTTCTACACGACTTTCCAAATCTTTTGACATGTCGATCAAAACTAAGTATATGGATTTACTATTCAAGAAAAAAATGATGTGTAGAGTAGTAGCAGACACAGTTGTCTCTTTTACTCTGTTAGACGTACGCGTATTTAATTTGTCCAATACACCTTTCGTATTTATCGTAACATTCTTGGCGATTTCAAGGTCTTCTCTGACATCTTCGCTTTCACATTCTCCTTAATGCTGTCCAAGGATAATGATGGTTCACGGCTCTCTCTTACATATAATAATTGTACATTTGTCAGGGGCGAATTGTCTATATGACCTTGATAATTATTTCGTGTTAAACCTGTGTTCTTTGCATCCTTTAAAACGCTTTCCGTTCGATTTTTTTTTCACAAGACTTGTTTATCCTACTCCAAACATCCCGACTACCATCAGGCGAATATTTTGAATTTCTTTATTACCAAGTTGCAGTTCTCTGGTATACGTTTCTATTGAAGCGTTACCCAACTCACTTGGAATCGGATCTGATGTTTCCATTACAGCTGACTTGCCTATTGACATGGATAGATGTGCAGCACTAATGGCCCTTTTAAGTCGTTGCAGAGTTGCTTTCCCTCCCTCGCTATTCCTCCACTTTACCAAGTACCTGAATACAAATATACGTGGATCTGTTCTACATTCATACGCAGCATACAGCTGGTTCATTAGCACATTGCTCAACCCAAGTTCAATGCCCAGCTCCCAGAATTCTTTACCAATGACACTGGCAGCGTTCGCTAGATGACTGTTCTCACATGGTATATTTAAATCCTCATCATCCTCATCATCTACTCGATCTAATGCCTCTTTGTGCCAGCAGTTTATAGCCTCATCTCTTTCAATAGCATGGCAAGGAGAACAGGCTGTAAATTGCAATTCACGATTATACATGAACAAAGACACCCTGAACATGCCTTCATTGTACAAAGATTATTTCATTGCTGGACATTGAATGTATTTAGCAAATGCTGTAGGAGTCCTGGGCTTCTCCAGTGATTGACCTACAAAATTAAGCAACCTTTCGCCGAAGAATGAATCGAACTTCTTGACACAGCTTAAAGTCAAGGTCAGCTATGTGGTCCTTCAAACAGGATGATATTATTGGATAAATGATGTTATCTTTGTACCAGATTGTCAACAAATATGTTGCATGAAGGTCGAAAAAGCAAGCCCATTGTACAACAGGTTCTGTCTACCTTCTTTGCTAATAGGCCAAGTGCGAATACACACAGCAACAAGTCTGTGGAAGAAAGGTGGTGGCATGAAGTTTTCACCAAAGACAAAGAATAAAACTGGTGTTTTCTTGCGATTTTCCGGAAAAGTATATTGGCCTATGGAAGGTGGAGGATTCTTAAGTCGACAAGGAACAATAAGGAAATCTAGAAATTTGGCATTTAAAGGTTCAGATGCATCAATTTCATCTTGTTCATTTTGGCGAAGATCAGTGCTTTCTTCGGCTTCGTCAAGTTCTAAGGTCTTTGCCATAAAATCCAGGTACTGCATAGAGTTAATAACATTTTCTCTGTTTCCCATAATATCTTTAGAACTTTTGTCTATAATTTCATTGAAGACCTCTGGTTTAAAAATAGCAAATTCCTCATATGTTCTCCAATGCTATGACAACTTAGTGTGTTTAATTCGTTCAAGCGTTATAAAGCACTTGAAGACTTCAGTGATCCATTGAGTGCAAGAACAACTAATTCCTTGAGTTCATCTGTGTTTAAATATAGTATATTTCCATGCATGTGCTGAATTTCCAAAAACAAGGCTAGTTCTTTAAGAGGGCATACATTGTCTCGATTTGCGTTTTGTATCTCTTCCATTTTTAGTACTTGCACTCCTTTATCTCTCAAATTGCAAAGTGACTGTTCCATCTGGATCCATCGAATTGGATATGTTTCACCCCAATAATCTTGCTTCTTTGCCAAAAGTCTGATTTCTCTTCGTATCTCATCAAAAACTGGATCTGCTGGAGATAAATTGTTCACCAGGGATTTCCTCTTATGAATATGTTTTAAAATCGGTGAACCTTCAAATGATCTTAGTGCATTATCAAAATACGAATTTATTTTCTTCGTCGCTCCCCTTTATTTCATCCTTGCGAGTACCAAATAAAATAACGGTTGGATGTATTTCCCCTGGTTTATAACCGCTGTACATGTGTATTGCATTCAGCCAAAATTTAAAGCAATCTAAATACGTACAGTCTTGAACCAAATCACACCATGTTCCACTATTTTCGTCTTCTTTCACATATTAATTCAAACTTTTTGTCATGTCCATCAGGACAAGGTATATAGACCTCTTATTAAGGAAGAACTGATGGGTATAATAGTACCGTGTCTGACCAGCGAAATCCAAAACAGACACAGTGGTGTCTGTCTTTGTTTCACCACAAACATCTGGTTTGTTGGAAGAATCCCTGTTGATTTGATCTAGCTCACGAGCCACTGGAAGAATATCCCTTATCGCATAATTTTCTTTATGTTTTTCAATAATTGCCTTTTATTGCTTCCAGAGGATCTGTCGGTTCCTCAATATCACTATCATCGGCGACAGGGTCGTCTTCAACAGAGATATATTTTGCTTATTTTAGTTCCATATCCAAACACCAATCTCCGTTTTCCATCAGCGTTCACCTGCGCAGGTCAATACCTTCGGTACGTATAGGTATTCTGTTTTAATCTCTTAAGTCTTTGATCAAATTATTCAAAGAGACGTTTTTTCCGCCCCAAACATGCCTTTGACCATCAGACGAATATTCTTCCCTTTTTCGGAGCCATATTTCAGAGCTTTGGCATATATCTCAGCTGCCTTGTCATCCAGCTGTTTAAGATCACTCGGAAATTGTTTCAACATTTCCTCGTCTACTGTTGTGCCAGCAGCTTTAATGTCCTCCTTGTAAACCTCCTTCATCACATATCTGGCACTATTAGGCTGATTCCACATCAAAAACAGAATGTTAATGATCTCTTTGGTCCTACTGACTGAAAACGGTCCACTAAAACCTAGATTATTGACAAACCGCCTAGTATACTTTGTCAAAATCATGTAATGTATCTCATTGACTGTTTCATTAGATATCCTTGTAACAATCTCTTTTAATAACTTACTCTGTTCTTTCGTACTTTCATTTACCACATCCAGTAAAACCTGCGCACTCGCACGCGTTTGGGGATCAATTCCGCCATCTCATTGAGAAGGAATATCTTCTTTCTCATTCATTTCAACCATGATGTAGCATACCCTGTAGAATGAAACATAAAACTTTGTGTTTTACAATATGGATAACCAACATTAAGTGTGCTTCTCACTAAACACTAAAATCCAGTTTTATCCGGAACAGGGTGTATTCAACATGATTCACTGTCCCATAATAATTGACTAATGAGTCAATTATCATATGAGAAAGAATCCCGAAGCAATCAATAGACACAAAACCCTCATTTGTCATCTTTATTTAAGGCCTTTTATAATTTTTGTGTCGTTCAAAGGAAGGAAGCCCTTTAATACTCTCAAGTTTTACACCCCAACTAAATATTACAGTTTCTAGTTCTACATCAAAACTATAGAGTTACAAGGAATAATGAGCAGAAACAGCTTTAGAACTTCACAGTTATTGTATGGTGCTCTCAATTATATCAAGTTTCAATTTAATCCTACATGTACTATAGAGTTCTCCACTGTGCAAGAATATACAACAAAATGGCAGTACGATCATTAATATTGTGGTAAAAATCAATGTTGTCACACTTTTTTTTGAATACCCGGTACCATTAAACTGTGTTTAATTTGGAATCTTTTTATTAGGAATTGAATTGAAATATGGTCGCTAAAATCAAATTAAAGACATTGGGTGTCCTTGTTTCCCGTCAAAGGAATGTTAATCCAATGCATGCTTTTTGCATGGAGAAATACCGTTATTGTGGTCAGTGAAATATTTAAAATTTGAAGGTCGTCTCATTAATTTATACTAGTATCCAAAATTGAACAAAAAGATAGGTACATCAAATGGAGACAAAATAGATAAATTATAAACAAATTGGCGTGAGTTTTCCATGCAAATTTACTTATTGGTGGAAAAACAAATCACCAAGTGATTTTTGTAAGTTGTTGAATTTATTATATATTGTAAACTTCTAATAATGTTGAACATGTTTCATAGACGACCCTTAAAATGACTTGTCCATTTGATGACAGTTAATATTACCGTTAGAAGTACAGTTATTAATGGAAAGCATGAAACATGATAAAATCAACAAAGTGTTTTTAACAATAGAGTGACATTTGTCTTTACGACAATGACAACTCCATAAATGATGAGTAATTAGTTGTGAATGCTGCACTTCCTGACAATGTCCCCTATTATATTAAGTTTTATTTGAATCCCTCTGGTACAATGAAAAGGTGGAGAGAAGGCAAAATAATATTTAGCAAAAGGCCATATACTATATTATTATTGATAATTATTGTTGTACTTCACACCAATGCCATCTTCCAAAACACAGTATCAAGTTTTATTAAAATATGTTGAATGGTTAAACAGTTACTGAATATGCTCCACAATTAATTAATCAACAACTGTATAAATACTGAATAGTTAAATCTTACGCTGATTACACTCTACTGTCCCATTAAACACTTGATTACATCCACTAACGATTTTGAGAAGGTTGGACAGATTACTGTATTGCCTCAACTAAAAACTAACTTTTAAAGAAGATCTATTACGTTTGGATTGTGCTTTAACGCAGGTAGTATTAAATCTCAATAGCAAACTTACATTTTGTGCTCAGAGTGTTACCAATGTGCATAAAGCACGAGTGAGCTTATTGCGGTAAACACAGAACACAGTAGTAGCAAGAAATGATCCCTTTAATGTTATTTGATCTAAGTTTTAAAATTAGCTATGATAGCTGTGTATTGTAAACATTTAACTGTAATATATATGTTTGTTTCAACGATTTTTGTTAAATAATTTTAGTTTTTTATACATTCACCTTAAATATATTTTATTTTTAGCCTCATGGGTAACCTAGATGCATAATATTAAATTTGTTAGTTATGAACAATTGCTTTAGAAGATAAACGTAACTTAACCTTGAATTCTAAGTTTTCACATTTGAACATGTACATTTTCGCAGTTTTGGAGTTGTCCAGACTGGTTTTCCTAGATAGTCGGCGTTTGCTATAATATTGCCCATATAGACAAGTAATTAAATGTTTAATCAGCATCTAATAATTCACAGTAACGGCTGAGTAACTTGAATTTTAATACAACAATGATCCACAATTAATGCAAATAGAAGTGCAGATACCTGTCTATTTCATTTCATAAATGGATTTCTAATCAATATTCGTGAAATTTAGATTCATCGAATGAAGTTGTATTTCCATAAAAGTATAAATACGCACTTGGTCTTCACGACTTTTCTTCATTATTTATCTGTGCACTTTTTATTTCAAATTTAAAGTTGAAGGTAGTTGGATTAATGTTGAGGCTACACCAAACTGAACACTAAACTCAAAGCACTTAATTACAACACAAGTCTGCAGTTATATATTAAATGAAAGGTATCTATTGAATGCTATATTTAAGCATATACATTTCTATGCGTAATAGTGTCAGAGGCAACATTCCCCATAACTATGTGTGTTGAGAGAAATTAAGAAACAAAGCACTCACCTGAGTAATGGCAAACAAGAAGGCCATACTGTTATAGCAGGTTTTTAAAATTATGGAATGTGAATAATACACATGTACAGAATGGGTTTTATTTCATGTTCTCGGCAGTGCAATAGGCTATACAGTCTGGCCAATGTTTTGCTCATGGTTCTCAGATAATTTTTCTCGACATTCTTTTCTGACCCTTGATCGTGAAGACAGTGACAATCCTAACAAATGCAGAAACAGTATATTTCGATGTATTTTCGCAGGCAGCTTGCAGAGTAAGATGTAAGGCGATGGCTTTTTAAAATAATTATCTGTCAAATGATGATAAGCAAAGTTAATGCTGGCTCTGAATCCATCAATGTTGCTTGTACAGATATTTGCGTGCAATAGTTTGAACTCTCATTTCATCGGTTTCTAACCAAATACAAAAAAAAATTAAGCAAATTAATGTCTTTGATAGGCTCTGACTTGAAAATTCAAAACACCTGCTAATATCCGGTATTTTTTCAAAGGCAAGAAGGTCTCATTTTGCCTAAACAAACGGTAACAGTGCATGTATGCTCACCTGCACGTTGTCGAGACTTGATAAAAAAGTATTTATCCTGCATTAAGTCCGTTTGTTTGCATTTTCTTGAACAACATGGGACAATAACGATGTTGGTTAGCGTTTGCTCAGACCGCATGGTCATACACAAACTGTGAATGTTTGGTTTAGATTGGTTTAAAAATGTTCATTAATAAGGGCTAATAATTGTACCGTTCCTACTTCAATCTGGCCCCTTGCCAATCTAAACTAATATTTTATGGTCAAACACATTAAATAAACAATGAAGTATTTATCGCATGCGCAAGCCAATTATTAATAGCATATGGATATTTTTTCCACATACAACAGAAAATAACTCGAATGTTCTTTGTTTTTTTCCAATCTTGAAAATATTCTTATAATCTGAGATATTATGGTCCTAAACATACTGTACATGACTGGTTAAGATAGGATGAAAAATGAAGCCTCTATCATGAATAAAGTCCATTTTGTCACGATTGTTATTCATAACTTTCCTGTTTAGTTTGGTTTTTAAAATTTGAATTATTTTGTTTGAGGCTTCACCACAATAATTATCATTGCAAAATCAAATGTTTTCTAATGTTCTTTGTTTCGGGTGAACAGTCTATACAGTCAAATGACTCAATATCAAAACAAGTGTGAAGTTAATTTATTTAATTTAATTATATATTTAAATGAACTTCACATTGATGTTGTTAAACAGGACAGGTAACTTTTGGGATTTTTTGTCTACATAACTAATCTGATTGTCACATACAGTCGGACACTCGTTAACGTCGAGCTTTCCTATGGTCAGGAATATTACCCATATGTCGAAATAGCTGTTCTATGTCTGATCACCGTTAAATTGGGTAATGACCTTGAGCACTGCAGTGTATTGAAATCGACTCTTTAATAAAACAACCGTGAACGCCTTCCGAAATATGCATATAAGTGCAGATATCTGGCTTATTAAATCACATAATACATTTCCAGTGATTCACTGAGAAGCTTAGATTATATGAATGAAGTCGTATATCGATAAAAGTGTAAATATTTATTTGGTTCTCACGATTTTTATTAATTATATTCCTGTTCAGTTTCGTTTTCAAACAAATGTGTTTTGTTTGAGGCTTCACCACACTAAACATCATTGCAAAATTAAATTTGTTATAATGCTGTTGCCTATACAATCAAATCACTTAATTACAAAACAAGTGTGAAGTTAATGTAAATATATATTTCATTACATTTCACATTGAAGTTGTTACGTCAGTTAACTTTTGGAATTTCGTCTATATGTATTTTGGACAAAAGATCTCAGTCTATGTTACTAGGAATAGAAACATGTTTCAAACACCTTTATCTGAATGTGTACTTTCTCACAGGCAGGATTGTCCGCAGCCGTCCATCGCCACATAGGGAAGTAATCATAAAATGCTGCAGGAGGCGACCGGGCGGTGCGGAAACTCTCTAGAAAGATACCAGCATCATCGAAGTTATCTCCTTTTTTTTATTTTTCCACGAGTTTTAATATGTTGCGAGTAAGAATTTGGATGGGTTTTTTGTATTGTGTACTTTTTTCAATTCTTTACAGGTGTATTGGGTAGTATAACTGTAAATATATTTCTTTCGAATTTTTGAGTTGATAGACTTCACGCTGCATTTATACAAGTTTAAGTGTAATTGTATTTATTTACATACTAACAGCAAACTTATTTCAAAACAAATGTTTTACCGTGTTATTACCGATGACGTAATTTTCCAAGAAGGCCGCATGGTGCATTGAAAAACACAATAAATAAAGAACTAATACTTTACTTAAAAAAAAACAATTCCAGTTGTTAGTTTCGTAAAATTGCTCAATTTATAGCATGTTATTGAAAGAAAATGTTTGGTTATTTGTTTTTTTTGCTCCAAATTTTTACTTAAAGGTTAATTACCGCAATAATAGTCAGAATACAGTTGAACAGGCTAATGGCGTAGCTAGGGTTTTAAAATTTATACGCAAACAACAAATAAAAAATTAATATACTGTCTGGAAGAAAATTGTGCATTTTGGAACACTGAACCTACCTGTTGTACCAGTTGTAGATAGGGGATTTCACTTAGCCCTTAATGACTTATATTCCCCCTCGTCTTCGTCTAGACACCTTTATTTTAGCTAGATTTAATAGAAAGACTTATGGCTTAAAGAGACACTCGAGTCCGTTTCCTGGGAAGAACTAGTACCTGATGTCTTTGGACAGGTCTTGGGAACGCCTCCTGAGTGGAGATCGAACCCGGGACCTCCCGGTCACAAGGCGGACAAATATATCCACTACACATTTGGAGCATTGTGAGACACCTTTCTGGCGTTACAGGGCCGATTCCAGACATGACTTTCCTGGGAATGGGCACGAGCCAGAGGGGATTGTCCCCAAAGGGAGGTCCTATTTGTTTGCTAGTTTGTCCGTCCATTTATTCGTTTATTTTTTTACTCTTTCATTCCTTTACTAGCTCAATCATTGACTGCCTCATTAATTACTCACTTATTCATCCATTCACCCATGTGTACACCCACTCATGAATCAATATATTCATCTGTCCAGAATCAACCCAAGTCCATTCATCCATCTAGCATGGATACACATGACCGTAACCAAACCTATATACAGTGTAGTCTTCCGTTTATACCAGATACATTTTAAATGCTTTTTGTTTTATTTTTTCCTTAAGACCATTGGCTCCTAGCTCTACCTAAGTTGTCGATATAACTGATAAAGCAGTATATGGAATAGTTATCAGTTGCCTGGTTGTCATACTCAATTTTCACTCTGTGCGAGCCAGATTTGTTCCCTACCAGCGAATGTGAATTAAGTTGGCGGTGGACTTAATCCTCATCATCAGACCACACACGAAAAATACAATTTTTCATTTCATTTCATTTTTTGTCTAAAAAACTGAAATGGGACATGCTCTTAGACCTGTCAAGTGTCACGCTTTCAGCGTGAGTCACCATTTGAGAGCTTCAAATCACTCGCTCATGAATAACTGAGCGTTTCTCACGCTTTTACACATAACGTGTATTTATGTTGATTCAAGGCCGTTTGACTTGATTTTAATTGCAAGGTAGAATCGAGCAGATTCCGTAACTATTCGTTATCTTATCAATTCATGGCTTGAACGAGGAAGGAGCCTACATATTGTTGGATACGAGTGTGGTCGGAAAGTAAACAAACATACATTGTCAATTTTATTCTGTTACTCGGCCAATTATATTGTCGTCTGCAAATTTGAATAAAAGTCTACATCGTATTCTGTTAAGGCGACTTCTTCTGTCACTCAGTTATTCTGTCCTGCTTAAGAGAGTTGAGTTGTTGGCACCAAGGCGAAGCTGATGCTCGATGCCACTGTCAGACGAAAACGCATACAAATAAGGCTCCAAGTTTGGAGAAACAGCCCAATACACAACTATGCAACACAAACCAAGAATAATTTTGTTTCCCCAAACGTATTAATAACTTTCAATTGTCTAGAGTAGACCTAAGTGCTCACGACGAAATTAATCGGTGGAACACAATCTCAAAATTGCAATCGCAGATTGATGTGGTCCTCTTTTTTGTAGCATGTTCTTAATTTGCCGAACAGTTTTATTTGAATAAATTGTTTGTTTCCTTATAAAGTCTCTAATGTTCATAGTTTTAATTTATGTGCGTCTGTAAAACAAAAGGTTAAGTTTTCTGTGAAGTAAAATGTCTATAAACAATGTCACACGGGGGAAGAGTAATCTCATTATTTGTTGCCAGCCCTTCGTGTTGTAATCACAGCCCGCTGTTGGCTTCTGGGGGGCTTCACCCCTAATACTCCCTGACCAAGGGGCGGCGGCCCGGTGGAATCCCAGTCTCACTGTGACACCCATTAAGGTCTTGACAGCAATGCGCTCTGGATCCACACATATTGAAAATTTGTTTGCAGGGAAAACCCTAGTAAACTACATAATAGAGACGCATCAATCTCCAGAACGCTTTGTTTAAGCGAATACAGTTAGGAGTAAGTTACAAAGAATTAAGTTGAGAATAAGATATAGATATCCAATTAATTACTTTCAGTTTAACTTATTCAAAGTGATTGATACGAAAGATGTAGTACTGTAATTTACACTACCACTATGCATATTATATTCTGACGTTTCGACATTAGGCTTGAAATGTCGTTGTTTATTAACTTTTCTGCATGCATTTTCTGACAAGATTTAAATTACATTGCTTGGCGTGAAAGACAATTTAATATTGATGCAGAGTATTGCAATACGTGTATGATGATGTAGATAAATACAATCATTTCAGACATGTTCAACATTGTGATGGACCTCGCAAGTGATAAACAACAAGATTATAAATAGGCATTGTATTCACTCTAAACTTGGAATATATCATTGTCGTCCACTCCAGCAGCATACTCCCATAACTAAGTTTTGTATTTTGGTAGAGTTATGCACTATGTTTACATGGATTTTCTGTTTAAAGACTTTATTTAAAAGATCTATAACTCCAGACAAAGTTTTAAATTCCCAGATGAATGATGAATTTATAGGCTGGGCTGCATTATACCCAGAATTGACATTTGACCTCCAAGTGTGGCCTTGACCTTTGAGTCAGGGACACAGGTCTTGCTTGCGACAAGTCGTCTCCATGTGGTGAACATTTGTGGCAAGTTACTTTAAAATTACCTGATGAATGATGAATTAACAGTCGGACAAGCTGTATGATGCCTATATTTGACCTCTGTGTGTGACCTTGACTTTTAAGTTAGGGACACCGGTCATGCTCGCGACACGCTGTCTCCACATATGGAACAATTTTGGCAAGTTATTTTAAAATTCCCTGATGGATGAGGAAGTTAAAAGGTGTATAATGCCATTATTTGACATTTGACAGTCCAGACAAGCTGTCTTATGACCATATTTGACCTATGAGCTAGGGACACGGGTCTCGCGCGTGACAGGCCGACTCCATATCTTAAAATTGTGTTTTTTTTAGCTCACCTGAGCACAACGTGCTCATGGTGAGCTTCTGTGATCGCATTTTGTCCGGTGTCCGTCGTCTGTCGTCAACATTTACTTTAGAGACATAGAAACTTTATTTTTTGTCTTCGGTTGACCAAACTTACATTGTTAACCGATTAGCTGAATATCATTTATAAGACATAACAAGAGCGCCATTGTCACAACGATACGCCCGTCAAAGAGTCTTTTTTATGGGGTAAAGATTCAATGACAAAAAACAATTCAACACTTAAAAAGTAGTCTCGGCATTTCTGCATTTAATTTATCTGCATAGCTTCCCTCTGTTTGGTCAGTTGAGGTATCAAAATTATTTCATGTGTATTGTTAAATCTATATCAAAATAATCAGATGGGTAATTAAAACTTTGGTAATTATGAGTTACACTTATTGTGTGCTTCACTTACACATCTCATGATGGTGATGATTTCTGTTAATTATTTAAAAAAAATCCCTGTATGCATTTGCATATTATGCAGTGGGCATTATTTGAACTTTGACCTTGAATTGTGACCATTACTTTGGACCTAAGGACCTATTTATTGCGCGCTTCACTCTGCCTCACCAAGCTTGTCACTTCTGCCAAGGTATTTGAAAATCTGCCAATGCTGGACAAAGATATTGATCGGACAATGTGTTAGTTATTGAATTCTTATATGAGACATTTGACACTGAATTGTGACCTTGACCTTTATTTTTTAGTTTAAACCTATTTATTTTAGCTCGATTGCAACGAAAACCTAAGAATTATAGAGACCCTCGAGTCAGTTTCCTGGGTAGAACCAGTACTTGGTGTCTATGGTGGAGATTTTAAGAACGCTCCCAGAGTGAGGATCGAACCCGGGACCTCCCGATCGCTAGGCGGACACCATAAAATTACGTCACCGCGACTTTTGACCAAGGGACCTAGTTCTTGCGCTCTACATTCCATCGGACCAAGTTTTTCACGACTGCCAAGCTTTTTGAAATTAATCCTTGTTGGACAAAGGCTCCGGATAAAGTGTTAAGGATTGAGTATTAAGTTCACTTGAGCACGAAGTGCTCGGTGAGTTATTAGTATAGGAGATTTATCCTGCGTCGTCCGTCCTCCGTCGTCCGTATGCCGTCAACAATTTGGACCGTTATCGAAATGATGACTTCATTTTTTTTATTCAGTCTTGACCTAGCTTGACCTAGCGAGCATACAATCTCGGATGGGATTGTTATAGGGTAAAATCACACCAGTAACACAGAGTTATTGCCCCTTTTTCGTGCAAAAAAGTCCAACACTGCCATTTTCCAACATATAGTATTTATTGTTATCCAGTGTTAAACAAACTTTCACAGTTTGTGTATGACGGTCAGATCTTAGCAGACGCCAAAAATGGACCAGATCATATTTCAATCTCCAGAGTTATTGCGCTTTGTTTATTTTTAAAAATACACAAAAATGGACATTATTAAGGATAGAGACTTCATTTTTCATCCAATCTGAACCAATCTTGCAAAGTTGGTCTGTTACTATAAGGTTACTCTTGAAGTTGAATATAAGCAAGATATTACCAGAAACATTAGAGTTATTACCCTTTGTTTGTGAAAAAAATATGCAAAAATTGACATTATTCATGATAGAGACTTCATTTATCATCTGATCTATACCAGTTTGCAGAGTTTGTCTACGACCATAAGATCAAAAACGAAGTCGAATATAAGCAAGATCGGACCAGAAACACCAGAGTTATTGCCCTTTGTTTGTGAAAGAAATATGCAAAAATGGACAATATACAGGATAGATACTTTTTTATCTAATCTTCACCAATTGTGTACAGTTTGTCTATGAACGTAAGACTACAGGTAAAGTCGAATTAAAGCATGATTTGGCCAGAAACACCAGAGCTATTGCCCTTGGTGTTTGAAAAACATATCAATAAGTTATCAATGATTTTCTTCCTACCACGATTTTAGATTCGATGTTGACAAAACTTACTCAGTTTGCGCATGACCATAAAAATTGATTGATACAATTTGTTATCAAACAGTTGCAAGACTTGCATGCAGTTATTTGGAAATGCAACATTGATGTCTTCAGAGCATGTATTAACATCAATTTTCCTCATTGGACATTTCATGATCAAAGAAAAGCAAAACTTTACCTTATAGCACAGCCATCGCAATTATAGCATTGCAACAAGTTCTCCAAAACTGTTTGCGAAAAAAACATCTGAATCTACTGTTTGTGCATTTTCAAGAATTGTCAATGACTTAATGAAAAGGGGTCAGGTTAAAATATCGAGAAAAATGATTTGAGAACCGCACATCCACTACGCAACTAGTACTTTAGTTATACCATTGCATTAACCAATGTTTTAAATCAAAATTGATCCTATCCCTCTCTGCGTATTGTTCAGATACCTTAATTTTCAAACCTGTCACAACAGTATTGTCTTCATCTGTACCAGTTCTCAGGTGAGCACTTTGGGCCACCATGGGCCTCTTGATTATTTGACATTTGACCTTGACTTGTGGCATTGACCTTGGACCTATGGATTATTATTTCAAAATCCATCCATGTTGGACAAAGATATGCTCCGGCGATTTGTAAAGTGTTGATTTTCAGCTCGACTTTTCGAAGAAAAGGCAAGTATTCTTCTCGCGCCATCGTCGGTGTCCGACCTAGGTTAAAATGTTTAGGTAAGCTAGTTTCCTAGGAATGGCTTGAGGGTTTTCAGTCAAACTTAAAACATTCATTCCCAACAATATAATAAACCCTACAGACCAAGTTTGGAAACTCTAGTTTGAAATTTGTCAAAATTATTAGCCTTTTTACACTTATATATTTTACATATAAGCTATACGGACAGGTGAAAGATTTTTGGTAAGCTGGTTTCTCAGGAATGGCTAGAGGGATTTCATTCAAACTTAAAACATTTATTCCCCACATTAAATGAACCCACTGGCTTAGTTTGGTAACTCTAGTTTGAGCGTATTTCGTTCATAAGTTTTCTTAAGAATTGCTTGAGGTATTTCATTCAAACTTCAAACATGTATTCCCTATATTAAAATGAACTAATAGGCCAATTTTGATAGCTCTAGTTTGGAATACATCAAATGTATGGGCATTTTAACACTTAAAAAAATTTAAGTCAGTGGAAAAGCGGCGCTAACTTTGATTTCCACTCTCTAGCTTGAGAATCAATCTTCAGACATAAATACCCTACAGCAACACTTTACTTGGGATTGTATTTGTAGTGGGTTCTGTGTGGTCAAGGTCAAGGTTAGTGTTACTAAAAATATGTAAAATCTTCCTCTTCAAACTCGAGAACTAGTTCTTGAGCGCGACAGTCCGTTGCCATGCTTGTCACTTCTGCCAAGTTATTTGAAAATCCAACCAGGCTGGACAAAGATATGCTCCAGACGATGTGTTAAGTGTTGATTATTTTGTATTTGACCTTTGACCTTAATTGAGACATTGACTTTTAACTTGACCTGGTTCTTGCACGCTACTCTCCATCTTACTATGATTGTCACTTCTGCCAAGTAATTTAAAAATCCATTCATGCTGAACTAAATTATGCTTTGGACAAGCTTTTCCCTCAACCCTGCGGCCCAGAATTTTCATTTTTGTATTTTTAGCGGTCATGTTGTCCGACATCTTGTTTCTACAGAAATGCTCCTGATGACAGGGTGTCATCACGCCGAATAATGAAGGACATATGTCTTTGTTACTTGAAAATGAAAAACATTTTGTATGTAAGGTACTGCATGCTTATTGGGAAATTGATGTTCATCTGCCGGACTATTAGAACATTCGTTTTAATCTCGACTGAGTTCTAAAATGGTTCCGCTATGTTGAAAAAGTGACCGCCAGGGGTTGGGGTAGTTTTCTTTATATGGGCAAAAGCGTTGACCGCTTATACATATCAGTTTTTTGATATGCATATGGAACCCATAATTTTTCGTTATCGTTGTTGTTGCTCGCGAAAACCGGTTGCGATATAAAATTGTAGTAAAATAAGAGTCCCACTGATACTTTTTGGTGCGTTGATGTAGCATCCCCGGCAAAATCCAATAATCCAGTCACTGATATTGATTTTCTGACGGTCGTATATTTCATCGGATGAATTTGGTGCTTTGCACTTAACATATTTTAATGAATCATATATCAGATTAATCACAACGAAATTATGTTTAATATGGTTTTTATTTCATGAAAATCCATAAAGGATAAGTGTTGTTTATCATTGTTTAATTATTGAACAATGGGGATTATCGACGATTTCACACCTCCGCTATCGAGTCCATCAACGCGGACACGGTTTGGTGACGGTGGGTACTTTGCACAGGTTATGCGGTGTCGTAAATCTATTACAATATTTATGAAGTTAAATTACCCAATCAGGGGAGGAATTTCCCTTGATGATGATACAACTTCCGTTAAAATCGGACGGTAAACAAGTGTGTTACAAACGACCAGTCTACGTGAATCTGTCGGATCCTGAATCGGTATGTTAATATGAAAGTTATATCATTTACAAATACACGTTTAATTTGATATATATTACGACTAAATCGGTTTATGTTTACCCGACCGCATTTGTGTTCAAAGTTCAGAGGTCAGGAAAAAAAAAATTCATTCTGGCGATGCAATGGCCGCCATATTGAATTTCTGTCGATTAGCGAAAAACGAACGATATAATCAGTAAATAAGCCCCAATAAGCACAAGAAAAACGCTCAAGTATGTGTAATTAAAAATATATTTGTCCATTTCGCTGGTATATGTTACTAAGAGGTTTTTGTTTTTTAAATAAATGCGTTAAAATCTTAAAATGCTTGTAAACAAGATTACATACAGTTTCGGATAGACAGCATTTCGGTCATCGTATTGTAAAACACATTATCTACTCCTAAACTAGCGCATTGTTATTTGTGTGCACGAAATTCATACAAATTAAATAATTCAGAATATTGTAAATATTTTTTAATTTCATGAAGTCGATAAACCTGCAAAATGTATGTGAAAAGAATGACATCGTTTCTAACATTTTTGTTGTATGGATTGAAGTCAATTTATTACAATAGGAATCATGATGTCAGTAAACAAATAACCAGTACTTGTGTAAATAATTAGTGATTTTAACTAATGTATTTAATAGCTTTGTTTTATTTTCTTACATTATTATATTTCTTTTTTCTTAACATTATTTTATTTTTTATTGTGTCTTTATTATTTTTCAGGTGCATAATTATTCCCAGTAACGTTTAACGTTCCAGCCGGACACTGAAAGGATGACATCAGATCATCACTTCCCAGGTCCTTACTGCCAACAAGTTGGGTTAACTTGCACATCTTTGAGAGACTCTGCCCTTAATCAAATAGGGAGGATCAGCTTACAAATGGACTTGTATTGGAATTGAAAGCACATTTAAATAAAGCAAATCTTCCATTAACCAGTCTGATCGATTGGATAAGACTCTTACATCCCTCTGGAGCAAATGACAGTACATTAAAATACAGACTGACACATGCATGTGAAATAAATAAAAAGTTGAATACAAAGAAGAAGGTGAAAGGTTTTTGTAATTTGACAGACTTTAAGTCATCTGTGTTTAATGTTGCGGAAAGTGTGGTTACGGTAGTAAATGCACCACAACCTGTGAATGTGACAAATACGTCTGAGGATGGACGGCCAACGGAGGAGCTGGAAAATCCAACCGAAGAGGCAGTGAAAAATGCTACACAAAATGACGAAGTGAAAACTGTTGCGAAACAATTAACTGACAGTGATCTTGTGAAAGAGAAAAATTTAGTAGAATTCAAAATAACAAAAAGCTCTTAAAAAACTACAGAAATTGCTAACGTTGAAACAAGAAAATTTGAAAAATATCAGACATACTCAGTTTCTATGTATATATTATGTATTTATGAATTTCATGTTTAAATAACATATTCATTTTTCAGTTTGGATAAGATATCATTCTTTCAAATATAAACAATGTTGAAGCGAAATGCTGAAAAATTTGTAAACAATATATTTGCATGATGCCATGGATGTATGTATTTGTAATAAAAGTACTATGTTCTACAACATATTTGTTTAATGTCTTTGACAATGTTTAAATGTTTAATAAGTTGACTAAGATTTATGCCTTTTAATCACCAAGAAACAATTTAAGAATGACATGACAATATTATGGCATGTAAATGCAATGTCACTTAACATTTTGATTAAAAAAAAACACAACAGAGGACACACTTTTTATGTGAAAAAAGTGTTTACACTTGCAGATAGACCAAAATGGACCTCGAAAATGAAAAGAGCATGTCAATTTACATACGGTTACCAATTTTCATGAAGATATTTCAATAAATAAAAAAAATATAAGAATTTATAATAAAATATCAGCGGCGTCGGTGCCACGAATTTCTGAGAAATCAGACTTCTAAAGACCAAAACCTGCCAAAAAAGTGGCAAAATTTTGCGCAAATTTCACAACTTAAAAACCCCATAACTTTGGAAGTAATAGAGATATTTGGATAATTCAAAGTGTTCTGAGTTAGTTTTCAATTGAACTTTAATGTGATAATAATATAATTAATAAATCTTGAATAACAA
The DNA here is from genome assembly GCA_027627225.1 of Congeria kusceri. Taxonomy (NCBI): domain Eukaryota; kingdom Metazoa; phylum Mollusca; class Bivalvia; order Myida; family Dreissenidae; genus Congeria; species Congeria kusceri. Next base: position 66,142,967 of record CM051031.1, on the reverse strand, counting down.
AATTTAGCTGGGGATGCTAGTTTATGCCTACTTAAGTAAAAAAATACAACATATTTTGACCAGAAATGTTGCAAATTATCCTCAATATTTCCACAAAATAGTTTTTTTTCGCACTATTTCCGTTTATCTGTTATTTGGCCTACTATAACACAGAAAGGTCGGGCTGGGAACCATTTGTTTTCAAAAACTGTGAGGTCATTAAGCATTTGATCATTTCTCGCGTATTTTTTCTAAGATCGGCCGATGTCGGCTACTGTCGGTAAATTTCGTTACCCAGTTCAGACGACGCCTGTTAAATTCTGTGTGTTGTCTGACACATCTTATCTTTAATATAAGCACATTCTTTCTTTATAAAATAAAATAATTTTATAAATATTCGAATGATGTTTATACTTCTGGCGAAATGCAAACCAATAGATAAAAATATTTGAGAAATCAAAACCGAAAATAACCGGACACGTATGTTTGTGGTATAAACAAAACAACTGTCAACGGAAAAAATAAGATAAAAAAGAGATGGCTTTTTAAAGAAAAAATCAGAACCCAATAACATAAATAACCATTACCAGATCGTACATATGATGTACCAGCTTGAATCCTGATGAGATGAATCACGTGTAAGAAAGACCAGAAGTTGACAGAATTGTGTAGATGTACTGTACTGTATCATCATTATCTTATAGAATCCTAACATAATGCTGTATTAGAAAATAGTGTGATGCTTTCATTTCAATGCTTAAACTACAATATTGTATAGCTTATATTTAATATAGTATTATTAGTAATTGTGTTTATCCATATTTCTATACATGTCCATATGAACTCTACGGAGGATCACGGGTGCTATAGACATATAAAGCACTCAAATTGATGTTTTGAGCGTACCATTTTGTGCCTGCTAAGGTTTTCACTGTTTTATGTACTAAAAGTAATCACTAGTATGTGTTCTGTAACTTTTCACATCTGAAAACAGGATTTGACTTTTTTGAAGAATTGTTGTTTTTTTTCAATTCAACTCAAATGCAAATGAACATGTATACAAATCATGAAGTATGGCGACTTGTCAGTCCATTAGTTTTGACGATCCAAGACACTAACGACTTAAGTTTGTGTCAGCCTTTTTTACTACCGGGTACTAGTTGACTCCAGGCACGGATTCAGGCCCGGGCTTTTGGGGTCCTGTCCCACAGCTAAGCCCGACGATATCTTTTTCGGGCTGAGCTTTGATCTTACACAAGTTGTATCAATAAAAATAATGTTGAGAGTCAACATGAGTTGTATGAAATTTAATAGTAAATACTAAATCACTTACCTTTTAAACTTGTCCTTTGATAGTCTGAAGTGTTAATACTTACTTTCGAATAGACACTTGCTGTACCACAAGGATTATGCAGTCGTTTCTCAATATATTAACGAAACGATCTACTAAATGCATATGTTTCGCCAGTAATTCATCTATTTGTTGTATTAAAATGATCCAATGCTTTGTCACCATTTTCTGCGAAGCCCATTTTATTCATACGCTTGATTCTTTTCTTAGAGACAATTCTTACCATTTGTCAGTTTATTTCAATAGAGTGTATGTTTATCCACAAAACGGCTATTTTACGTCTGAAATGATTTTTGTGTATGTTTGTTTAAATAATACTTTCACAGCGTTCTTTCGATTTTGCTAGTCAGCCATAGTGTCGTTAGATAGAAAAACTGGGTTGTTTACTTCCGGTTGACATTTCTAAATAACGAAAAGATTTTTAATCTCAGTTGAGTATCCAAAACCAGATTTCAGGTGTGTTTTAGATGTAAAATGTACTTTATTATGCGTCTAAGTGTGTTTTATAAACATTACTGAGTGCTATCTTTAGTAACAGCCGTTGTACTTGACGCGAACCTAGCTGCCACAATATACTGCGTCATGCAACAAAAGTGCTGCATGTTGCATGCCACACATTCATTCTACGTATCACAGCTCAATTTCGACACGCATTGTTGAATGCGTATTTAACATTACACTACTGAAATTGAATATCATTTTTATGAATATTGCACATGCCTTAATTATTTTCTCAATGTTATTTTCGTTTACTAACAGAAAACTAAAAACATGTTTACCCGTTTATTATTCCATCAAAAACTATCCGACAGATACGTTACTCAAGGAATTTTACTTGCGTGGTATGTGTTATATAATGTAGTGACTGTATAAAATGACGGTTTTCGACAGGTTATTGCATTTATAACGATAACACAATACTAGTGATTTGAACACATTGTATATGTATGCTCACGGTTATGAATATTGAACGTGAAACACGTACTTTTCTGTTTGAATGTTAATTGACGTAACGCACGTGCTAATACATGAATGTACTTCATCACTTTACCACATCATGAATTTTAACCACGTATATTTAGGTTAGCTTTCAAAATTTATAAGTTTAGCAGAACAAAATAATGTTAAGTAACAAATCCATCTTAAACGAAACATTTCTAAGCTACATTGTAACGTATCTGTTCATTTGTTATAATTAATACCCCTGTGTATAATACATGAATGCGTCATAAAGGTACAAATCATAACGAATGTAGACAATATATACAGCTACTGTGAAACGCACATGTAATACGGAATAATAACACAAGCATTACAAATCAAACATCTAAATATTAGCGTGTTGATCTAAATGCACACTATTCAGCAATAAAATTATGTTACAAACTTTGACCTTACTATAAAATTATCTAATTTAAGATGTGAAATGCTGAATTAATAGTTTATTGTGCAACTGTCCATAACATCAATTAGTCTATTGTTTAGATTTGTTATACCTATCCAGTGTATCTTTATTTATTAATCTTGTTAACCAAACAGGTCACTTATTTTTTGTTGGTCGTCGATTGAAATGCAATAAAATCGCTTAAAGTGGTCTACTGGACGTGGTTCGTCGACGACCATCAACACGCTTCCGTGATCGACATTCTGAACATCTTTCTTTGATGGCCAACTGAACTGGCTTTTTCCTTTCATTTCAGTTCTCTTCATAAATGTTATCATGACCGTTTTATTCTCATGGATAGACATGACCTGTCCAATAGTCCAATGTTTGTATACTTCATGTATGGCTGCAACAGAGTTTCCAACAGTTAACTTTAGATCGCTGTCTGTGTCTGTAGGAGCGGCTTCCGATGGAGTTGCGCTCAAGTTCAATGTCCATGTTGTGCACTGTCCATTGAGACATTCCGGACAACAGCATGACGTGTTTCGGAAAAACAACTTACCGTCCCCATCACTTCGAACTGCGTGTAGTTTCATTGTTCCTGGAACGACCTTCGCGTCCATCTCACCTATGGTCATGCTAGCTTGATCGTACTCTTCTCTCGAGTAGAAATAATACGAAATGGATTTCTCATGGTTATGCGCCCATTCGTAAAATTCTCTTCCGTCACCTTTCCCTGTTTAACCGCTTCACATGCCATCCGTTTTACACGTGCCACCGATGCCATCGCATGGACCCTTTCCATGGCCGCTTTCAAAAAAATTCCATCGCGCATGAACCCCGAATATTTTCTGGTGATTTGCAACAACATGAAATATGAAACGATTTCTGTACTGGGAAGAAGGTGAGTCAGTCCAGTAATGGATTGTGTCAATGTTCGGCTTTGCTTCTTTCACGATTGGCACGAGTTTCTTCAGAATTGCGAAAACTGCTGTTGTGTTATGATTATTGACATCGGATATGAAAGCCAAATTATTGTGTTTCAGGACGCCTTTTTCATCGGTATAATACATCACAACTGGATGGATTGTTGCCATGGTGGCATTCCAGTAAGCTGACTGTATTTCATCAGTAGTCTGACAGAGGAAGTTTTCTGCAAAATCCATCAGCAAAATAACGCTGTTTGACGACAGATTAGATTTTAGACTCTGTAGAGCGCTGTATTGTGCCTTTACTCTTGAACAGTGATCAATGAAGTGCGAGAATTGTTGCATCATCAGTATCTTAAACTCATCTTGCGTCTTGCTTTCTTTCACTATCTTCATTCTCTTCTTTCCCTCAACTTCTACTCGTTTCCATTGTTCATACTCAACGTTATCGGTGAATGTGTGTGACCCAATTTTCTTGGCCTTATCGTCAAAGATCACTTCACGACACACAACTTCAGGATTGGGTGAAATATCAAACCCCAATTGTCTTAAACATTTCAATTTCATATTTTGATGAGTGGTACAGAGGCAAGTATTTCTTGATAGCAATGATGTAAGTTTCAAGGGTTTTGGTCGCAATTTACAAAACTGGGAAAATGAAATCTTTGTCTCCGTGTTTTCTGATACAAACTTTTCATGCAGATTATGTAGATAATCATTCAATATTCTGGTTTGTTTCTTTTCATTTTTTTTCAACTTTTATCGCATCTTTCTTTCCTGGCATGCACCTGCTTACGTCATCACGATCAAAGAATTGTGCGACACTTTGTCGAATTCTTAGCCGTTGAAATGATATTCTGTGAATTTCTTGCCTTGAGAGTATTTTACAGGTTTCATCATTTACATTAGCCAATTGCTTTCTTCCTATGCCGATAGCCTTATTAACGAAATTCATACATCGGTATTTCTTGACGATCTGTCCACTTGCTATAGCATTTATGTGTTTTCTACTTTGCAATGATTTGTTTCGTTTCCTGGCTAATTTAATTTCTACAATCAGACAATTGCTGGCTTTCATCTTTTGAAACAGTTGTCTTGAGACCTTATTAGGGTTAATTCCTGCTTTTCGTAGGTCGTTTCGAGCCATTGTTCTTGGTGTGTGATGTTCATCGTCTTCAGTCTGACCCGAGACCTTACGTGGCGGAGTCGAGTAGACCAAATTTCTTTTTCTTAGTCGTTCATATCGCTTTTGCCATCGCTTGTTTGCTCTTTGTTGATCCTTTAATTTCTTCAGTAATTTCGCCTTTTCCTTCCGAACTTTTGCTAGTGCACTTAACCTCAACTTTCGTGAGCTTGAACTTTTCCTGGTATTGAAAGGCAGACAAACGTTTAGCCTCAGACCTTCAGATGAGCGCGTTTGTATTATTCCTGATGTGGAAGGAACTTGTTCAGGCGTGACATTTTGTGCAGGGTTGGCACCATTAACTTGTGGTTGATTGGCTTTTTGCTTTTCCAATGCTTTTTTTAATCTATATTGTTTGCAGTAAACTTTGTTCACCTCTAATCGTTTAGCATGTTGCTCTCTTGTTAATTCAGGTGCAGATTTTCTATATGTTTTTGCTCGTTGTCTCTCTTTCTGTAAAAAAAGACTATCAGATTTCTTCTTTCTCTCTCTATACTCGCGCTGACGCTCTGCGTTGGACTTGGCCATACTTGACCTAAAGAAAAAGACAGTTTTCTTAATATAGATTTGAGTTAAACAGTTTGTCAAAGTTTTGATAAATAATTTATAAAACACTGTTTGTAATTTATTAATGCTTATTGTGACTTTACGTTGACATATTTGATATATATTGAAATTATGAATATTTTCAAATATGGCGTTTAAGTAAATTAATATATAAGTAACTTAAACGTCATATTTGAAAATATTCATAAATTCATGTTTATTTTTTATTGCTATTAAATATATTATGCATTAATGTTTATATCATATACTTAAAAATGAATAGGTAATATGTATAGTATGTATCGACTTAATGAAATGTATTAAAGTCAAAATTTCTTATGGAAACATATACGTTACAATACATGGACAGATACGTTACATCACATTCAATCGTATATTGGGAATGAATACTCCTCTTAAATAAAATAAACCACAATGCAGAGCAAATAATAATAATAACTGCATCATTGAAATACACGCAAACCAAAAAATAAACAAATAGGTTTTATATTTACCTTTGACAACGGACGTTATCTGTTTACCAATTTTCTGTCGAAATAAACTACGCGCTTCAAAAACAAATATGGAGTCTTCGAATACAATATTATTACGTCACCTATATTACATCATCAATGACATCACAAAAACGCATCGTGCACTTGCAATCAACCACAATAATTACATTTTCGCGCTCAAGAAATAAAAAAATAACGTATCTGTTGTAATAACGTATCTGTTAAAACTGTTTACTATTCGATCAATAAAATCATGTTTCTTCATAATATAACGCTAGGAATACGACAGATGTGTACTGCAAACCTGTGTTTTTCGGAACTTGCAATGAAAGCGCTGTTTAATAATAAAACTTTTCAAATATCACACAAGTTAGTCGTTACGTATCTGTCGAGCTATTTAATCCATAGCCAGAGTATATATTTTGATCGTGACAAATGAACGACTTTATATTTGAATTGTTAAAATGTAAGTGCAATATATGGATAGTCTATTATCTATGATATAAAAACGAATTTCATTGGCAAGATGAACGTTTCTTATGAACATATAATGTATATACCTATTGAACGTAACGTATCTGTTCCCAAAAATTCCGACATAAATAGTGTTTGTTAAATCAAGAAAATAAATAAAAAAATCGCAAAATTATGTATTAAGTAAATCATAAAAATTGTTTTTATAAATGTGTTTCCCGGAATATTCAATGTCATCATAAATTGAAAACGTGCGAATACATGTACGGTAAAAATGTCATTTTGGCGACGTGTCAGTTCGGCAAAATTACAAGATCTTAGCAGCAAAAGATTCTTTATAGAATGCGAGTGACAAAGAGATAAATCGAAAATATCGTCAAATAGATGTATACCCAACATGCTTAAAATAGTAATATCAAGCAAAGTTGGAAATTTTTTACGTAGAAAGGTATCCGACAGGCACATTGCGTTACAAGCATCTGTATACGTAGAATGAATACACAATGCAACATGTTGCATGCCACAATGCAACATGTTGCATGCCACAACGCAACTTGTCGCACGCCACTGTGCAACATGTTGCACTCTATCCTAGCCTGCACGTGTTCGTGCGTGGACTCCGACAATTTTCTTTAGGCAAGCTCCATCTCGTTTTGTCCATTTTGCTGACACTTAGAACTTGGGCATTTTCGAAGTTCAGTACTTAGGTGCGCGTCATATCTTAACCTATTAAGAATGTGATATTTTGCATATGATAAATAATTTTCTTAATACAAATTAATCAGAATATACTAGCCTTAATGCAGAATTGATCTCTTTTCCACAATTGTACTACTTTCTTCTGTTAGAGTAGTAGGTTACATTGTGCTAAGTTTTGGCATTATAGCATCGTACATTATTTGCTGAATAACATATTCTATTAAGGCCCAAATAAACTTAAAGAACGTTACATTCTGACTCTTCTTTATTTTAACCCTATAAGTTGGAGTCATTAACAACAGCAATCGCTCGCAACCATTCACAACATCAATCTAACCGCAAAGTAACAACAACAATAGCAGCACAAACATAATAACCAGCATCAACACTAGAAGTATTGGCAGCAACGTCATCATCGTCAGCAGCAACAAAGGCACTAGCAGCAGCAGCGTTAGCAGCCAGATCATCATCAGAGTAGCTGTGCCAACAGCAACAGTATAAGCAGCGACAGCGGCATTACTGGGAACAGCAGCAGCAAAATTGCTAGCAGAAACACCAGTAGCATCAGCAGCAACCTCAGTAACATCCCAGAATAACCAACACTGAACCACACAGGAGTCACCGCGAAAGCCAGCCAGCCTGACCCACAACAATACCGTATATAGCCTTATTTTATGACTGTCGGGATTTTGCTTTGATCTTAAAAAGGCAGTAAACGGCTAGCGTGTCACTGTGTGTACCGTATCTTGCCTTATAGTCAAGATGCCAGATGGGGTAGCCTAACTTTGGATTACACACACAATGTTTTGATATCAACATGTTCAGAAAGATCTCCTTTCTTAGAATCTGTTGTATGCGACTTTGTCACCCTTGGGCATTTTGAAATAATCCAGGATGGCCGCCTATAAATATAAATCGGTCTATGGATTTGTATATCATCTTTATAGTTATTTCACATACTCTATATCATACACATTGATAGTATGTGTGTTCTTAATGTATCTGAATTTACAGCAGTTTTTACAGGCAGGTTTTAAATCCAAAATGTATAACTCTTTTAATGGTAATAAATTGGACCATTGCATTTTATTTGTATGTAAAATGTATTTTCACTAATAGCATGTGTGTTAATAATGTAATTGTATTCATCAAATTCATTATTGGCAGGTTTTTAATTCAAAATGGGCGCCAAACTATGAAAAATGTACTTTTAACTGTGTTTTAACCGTAATAAATTCAACAATTGCATTTTGTTTGCATGTAAGTTGTATGTTAACTAATAATTTGTGTGGTAGTAATGTACAACCTCCGCGGAGAGATAGACTGGTTCCTAGCATAGCTCTAATCAAATCCCTGCCGTCATAACAAAGCACATGATGATGATCGATTTAAATCTTCTAGATATTATGTTTAGTTTTAATTAGTTAATTTCATTTTCTGATTTCATTATTGACAGCAATCTATATATAAAAAAGTCCAATTATGTAGAAAATGTCTCTAAGTTGCATTAAAGAATTAAAGTTACAAATACCTTATCCTTCCAGATCTGGAAGGTTTTTACTTGTAATGGCAGTGGTTACCGTAAACCTATGTAATAGTATTCTCAAAAGTATTTATTGGCAGGTTTTTAGTCTGAAATGGCCGCCAAACTGTTTCAACGGTGCTAAATTTGACAATTGTATGTCATTTGCATGTAAGTTGTATTTTAACTAATAGTATGTGTGTTATCAATATATTTGAATTCTCAAAAGTGTTTTTAGGCAGGTTTTAAATACAAAATGGCCGCCAAAGTAACACAAATTTATTTTTAACTGTTTCAACGGTGCTAAATTGGACAATTGTATTTCATTTGCACGTAAGTTGTATTTTAACAAATGGTATGTGTGTTTTTAATGGAAACGGTTCCATTTTAAAAACGGAAAGTCCAATCATTCCCAAATTACTGTTAAGAAAATCGACTTTTCAATGGTTATTTTTGTTAATCTTTTCATATTTTTTGGGAGAGTATATATGAAAAGCACAACAAAGTGTCATTTTTTGAGTACATTCACATCATTCCATTGAACTTGTTGTAAACAATCAACAGAGTTTTATTCAAATAAATGACAGAAAAAAATATAATTCCTTACAGAAAAATAAAAATCTGAATGAAATTCAATTTGATAAGCCGGCGTATCATTTCTTACAGAAATATTAAAATTTGTATGAGAAAGCAATTTGATAAGCCGGCGTATAATTTCTTACAGAACAATAAAAATCTGAATGAAATTCAATTTTATAAGCTGGCGTATCATTTCTTACAGATATATTCAAATTTGTATAAAAAAGCAATTTGATAAGCCGGCGTATCACAGATGAATAAAAATCTAAATGAAATTCAATTTGATAAGCCGGCTTATCATTTCTTACAGAAAAATGAAAATCTGAATGAAATTCAATTTGATAAGTCAGCATATCATTTTGTACAGAAATATTCAAATTTGTATGAAAAAGCAATTTGATAAGCCGGCGTATCATTTCTTACAGAAAAATAAAAATCTGAATGAAATTCAAATTGAAAAGCCGGCTTATTATTTCTTACAGAAATATTCAAATTAGTATGAAAAAACAATTTAATAAGCCGGCATATCATTTCTTACAGAAAAATAAAAACCTGAATGAAATTCCATTTGATAAGCCGGCATATCATTTCTTACAGAAATATAAACATCTGAATGAAATTGAATTTGATAAGCCGGCCTATTATTTTTAACTAAAAAATTTAATGAAATAGCAAGTTATAATCCGGCGTATCATTTGTTAGAGAAAAATTGACGAAAAATCAATTTGATACGCCGGCGTATAATATTTAACAGAAAAAAATCAAATATGAATGAAAAAGCAAGTTGGTAAGCCGGCGTATCATTTCTTAGAGAAAAATTAAAGTTCGAATTAAATTCTATTTGATATGCCGGCGCATCATTTCCTTCAGAAAAAAACAAATTGAAATGAAAATCAATTTGATATGCCAGCATATCATTTCCAACAGAAAATTCAAATATGAATGAAAAAGCAAGTTGATAAGCCGGGGTTTCATTTCTTAGAGAAAAATTTGAATAAAAATCAATTTGATACGCCGGCATATCCTTTTAAACAGAAAAATTCAAATATTAATGAAAAAGCAATTTGGTAAGCCGCGTATGATTTATTCCAGAAAATTAAAGTTTGAATGAAATTCAATTTGATACGCCGGCGTATCATTTCATGCAGAAATATTAAGTTGGAATCAACAGCAAGATGATAATCCGCCATATCATTTCTTAGACTAAAATTAAAATATGAATGAAAGACGGCGTATCATTTCTTACAGAACAAAATCAAATTTGAATGACAATTAAGCCAGCGTATCATTTCTTACATAAAAAATCAAATTGGAATGAAAAGCAAGTTGGTAAGCCGGCGTATCATTTCCTATATAACAAATCAGATTTGAATGAAAAGCAAGTTGATAAGCCGGCATAACATTTCTTACACAAACATTCAAATTTGAATGAACATCAATTTGATAAGCTGGCATATCATTTCTTACAGAAGAATTGAAACTGGGTTTAAAACAAGTTGATAAGGGCAGAACATGAAGAGCAAAACATGAAAAAAGTACATATAGTAGAAATAAATAAATAAAACATGCAACGTATATACAACAGTTTCTGTAAGTTAAACCCGGCACACATAAAAACGTACACAGTTAAAAAGTGTACACCTAATGAAGCCTTTGGAGATATGTTTTAATCCACATCAATATGGTAAATCCTAGATGTCGAAAACGAAAATCTAGATAAAGCCAGTGGATGGTAAATGAGTCATTAATGCATCTATGATAAAAATATACGGTTTTAAGAAAAAAATGATCAATTAGAGTTTCTACCAAACACATAAATCAATATACTAACTACATGATCTACATCACAAAATGTAGGGTTTATGTATATTAATTTGTAATTTACTTTTTAATATATGGAGAAACATCTCTCTTTTACTACATGTTTTATTTAATTATTATTTTGCTTTATTAATAAAAAGGTGGTGTTGTCACAGTGATAGATCAGCATGGTGTTACTGAGTGTGTCCAGTGTTTCAGTTGCACAAAATGCATTAGAAATGGTATTTAATTGTTTCTCATCATATAATATCAGTATGAACAAAGTTACAAATATGTCATGTTCAAGTTAACAAAATAAACTAGAATTGTCACATGAGTGACTAATATACCCCCACAATATGGCCTTGTCGCAAAACTATGGCATCCATTCAAAAGAAATGGACAGAGCGAATGCTTCAAATTGTGAATGTTCAACAGTGTATTTGGACAAATTTAATTTCAATAGAAGCCAGTACTCTGTCAACATTAAGTGGGTTGTAACCAAAGTTGAACTATTATCTGTATCTTATGATGTAACACGTATGTACCGAAAATAACTTACATATGTGAAGCCTTTCATGAGTTATTGTCTATGTTTTTCTGAATTTAAGTCAAAAAGAGGGTCATAACTGTGTCAAAATTTAGTGGTTTGTAACCAAAAACAAACTTGACCTGTATTTTATGATGCTACACATGTATACCAATTTTTTTTTTAATATGTCAAGCCATTCTTGAGTTAACATCCGGAAATCCATGTTTTTAGGGATCTTTAAATGGAACGGGGCAACAACTCTGTCAAACTTTAGCGGTTCGTAACTAACATTGAACTTGACCTGTATTCTATGATGTTACACATGTTTACAAAATATTATATGAATATGTCAAACCTTTCTCGAGTTATCATCAGAAAACCATGTTTTTAGGGAATTTTAGTCAAAAAGGGGCCATAACTCTGTCAAAATTGAGTGGTTTGTAACCAACATCGAACTTGACCTGTATTCCATAATGTTACACATGTGTACCAAAAATTGTTTGAATATGTCAAGCCTTTCTTGAGTTATCATCCGGAAACGTAAAACCAACAGATCGACTTCAACTGCCCGGCTGTACTTTGTCCAGGGTAAGCCTGGACAAGATGCTGGAAAAGCCTGGTAAAGCATGGAATACCATGGAAATCCATGGAATATGATGGAAAATGTGGAATTTTTTCCATGTTATGTGCACTTTTTTGGTCCAGCCTTTCCAGCATTGGCTGGAATAGGCTGGAATTAGACTGGACAATGGTGGTAAAAGCCTGGAAAAGCATGGACTTTAATTCCATGCAGCATGGAAAGTTGAACTTAGAAATTTTTAATGCTGGAAAACTGTTAGACATTCTCCATGTACCCTGGAAAGAACTTAGTCTCTTTTCTGTGAGAAAAATACTTGTCATTTTACAGCAAGAAAATAATGTGCATAGAATGGTTACATTCTTGTACCAAGATCCAATAAAAATTCATTAAGCAATGTGACTTATTATTTCTAAATGTTACTTATCTTGTAGAATTTTAAGTTTTGTGGCGATTTATTTTACTTTGCACTACTGCGTAAATGTTTGAAATGATCGCTCCACCTGAGAAACAGATTTAAAACGATTAACAACTATAATATGACGACTTTAAGACAATGTAGCAAGGTCTTAATATGTCATTATTCCCAACTTAATTTTGGATTACCCACTACATGAATAGAAAATCTTAAAGTTTTTGTTTCAGTGGGTCACAGACTATAATTAAAGTAACTAAACAAGTAAGTGAATAAATTATTTATTTCAGTGGCATGTGTAATTCATCAAATGAAAATTTCATTAAAATAGATACATCCGACCTGACGAGTCAGTAAGTCACCTGAAAGTTAATACATTGTACAATATGCAACAAAGTGCGATGCTAAACAAATAAATGTAAATGTTAAATGACAATTACCCGTAATAATCATATCAATTAATTATTTAGGTTATAAACATGTTTGTAAAAACCGTCTTATAACTACAATGTAAATGATAAAATTTTAATGATGAAGTCAGTTATAAAAATTCTGTAATTAAAGCTGCAGTCCATAAAATCTTTTTCAATACCCTGTAATTTGACAATTATAGTTTTTATGGATGTTAATGGTGTTTATTCATCTCATTGTTGTTTCTTGTTTACCAAAAGCGTTTATACTTCCTAAGTTCGAAAAGGTTTGATGCACACGGAATATACAAGAATGTATATACTGATTAACTCCAGATGCATCACCAGTTATCGCATACAGAAAAAAGACGACAATAAATACCATTTAACTTTGTTTTTATTGGTAAGATGTCGATCAGAAAATAATTATGCCTAGTTTTAACATATTTCTGGACTGCTGCTTTAACAATGTCATGAAAATGTAAAAAGACAACAACAACACATACATTAATTAGTCACTTTTCTGACTATGCCCATTTAATCAGTCTCATGGTGATTTGGAAGCAGAGCTGCAAAGATTTTATTCTCCCCACGAATTACAATTAGTGGTTCTCTTAAGTTGTTGACTTTTACCACTGAGGGCCCTTGAAGAATCATTTGGCGAATATAGGAAACCCTGTTTGGCAGAATTGTGTCTGAAAGTTGGTAAACATGTCCTGATGCAAACACCTGCCCACTTTCAATATGTATAATATATTTGTCAACCTCAATTGCAGAACCACTATGCATCATGATAGTGTAGGAATTTTGTTTCTTAATTCTCTTGGTGGATTGGGTGTACATAACAAAGCCATTGTGGACAATCTTTGATGACCATTGAAATTTTGTCATGTCTGTTGTTTTGCATTCGCTATGCAAAAACTCTGCCTCATATTCTGATAGTGTTTTAATTGGTAAAGGTTTAACAAAATGACATTGTTTTGCATTTCCTTGTTCATGGGCTTCATTTTTACTTCTGATGATCTTCATTATTTTCTGCTTGGCATTTGAGTCTTCAGGTAATTCAACAATTTTTCTTTCAAGACGTTTTTTTGCCTGCAATTGCCAGAACACGTCCTTGCAAACATTACCAGTACCATGTATTGTGTCCATTATAGTGCCATTAAACGATTCGTATGGAAAGCAGGACCAACACCACAATGGACCCCATCTTTTGACCATGTTAGCTAGATGAACTAGGTTGTGCACATTCATACTCATAAATTCTGGTCCATACAATTTTTCAACATTTCTTGCAAATGCACACAAAAGCATGTTGGCTCGAGCTAGTTCAGTAGGTGTAATTCCCTCTCCAAGTAAAATATACACACCCTCAGCGAAACAGCTAAAATGTACCAAATATACATCCTCAAGATATGGCAATAAGCAGGGAATGGCATAAAACAGTAACCAGTTCCTGAGTTCTGATGCCTTCCAGTGGTGGTAGGTTTTGGTTATTGATCGTGGTCGCCTATGAATGAAGTATGGTGGCTTGATGGATTGTAAGTGACTATCAATTGCTTTCATATGTGTTCCCAAAAACCACGAATGTTTTGAGAACTTTGGATCAAACCATATCTCCATGAACTTTTTGGTCACACCAAGAAGAGCTCCATGCATGTAATCAATTACAACATTGTTTATTAATGAAAAACAAGCCAAATATAAGAATACGGTTTCTCCGTAAAACCCCATAACTCGTTTGCGACTACTGCGAGCTTCTTTTGCATTATTTCTAACTGACTCATCCGTGCGCATATCTAAATGTTCCATGTACTGATATGATCGACAATGTCCCGCTCCAGTAGCCACTGAATCCCCTTTTTGATGGCAATAGAGGCAGCCATATTCACCATTATGATGTGTCATTTGTAACATGTATGCACGTGCTTGTAAATCCATTGTTACAATTAAAAGAATTGCCTTTGAGTGTATGATCTGCCTTTCAATGACAAATTCAAAACCTTGATGGTAAAGGATGTTAAGATCTTGAACAAGTGGCTTTAGGAAAGACACCATACTGGGTTTGCGATTGCCTTGCCATATACCCCAAAGTATCATGTTCTTGCAAAGAAACCTTTCCTTTGGTGGCAGTTCATTAACTAGAAGGTATACTGGCCACAAGGACACAGATGAGCTCTTGAACAGTGGCACTCCATCAGTGAACATCGAAAATGAAATGTTATTTGGATTATTTAGAAATGCTCCAGGCTGTTTAAGTTTCCTATATTCAGCTCCAGATTTGATGTCTGAAATTACTTGGGAGTCTGGAATATCTCTTCCTTCTTGGATGGCATCCCATATTCCAGGGCGCTCGAGCAGTTCTTTAAGTTGATTGCTAATGTCAGCCTTCACAAAGTATTCCTGTTCAGCAGTTGTACCTTTGCAGTCTGGTGTTGAGCATTTTTCTTCACTACCAGTAAAATTCTTTTTATAGACACCACAAAAGAAATTGTACTGTAGATAATTCTGATCAAATCCACATTCTTCCTTGAGCATCTTAACTGACTGAACTGATGTATTTGCTGATCGCAAATGCAACTTAACAATGTCCAAAAGATCTTGCACAGCGACATTTGACAAATTGTGTCTTGTCGCATAAGCTGCTATGGCTGTTACATGTTCAGATTTAGTTATATTTGATACATACAAATCTTTTTGCGGAGGTAAAACATACAAAGGTGGATCCGATCCATCTGTTGTTTTCATCTGGCTGTTTGAACTTTCATCAAAAGTTTGGTCATCTTCATTGTCTGAACTAGATATATACAAACTTTCTTCTGGTCCACTTTCTGACTCACTGCATGTGTCAACACTCATGTCGCTGTCAAAATTTACCCATTCATCATCAACATTTATTGGAGCCTGGTCTAACACCTCTGAGCTAGTTGTGGGCTCCTCGTCCAGATGATCACTGTAAAAATGGTGCACAGTTTTTAAAATAAAATAAGTAATAATCTGGCATAATAAAACGAGACAGAACACTATATGCCTCTCGCATCAAGATGCCGGGGACATTGAAATCTAAATTATAAGTCAAATCATTGAAATTTACTGTCCTGTCAGATACAAATTTCATTTATATGTACTGATGTATATACATTTCATATGTATTGATGTATAGCAACAAAGCACATAAAAAATCTACATTTATTTTAGTACCTGCTGCATTACTACAAACGCAACGCAGCCTTTTCAAGAAGAGAATATACATGTTAAACTTGTAAATCAGTACCTTATTCTTCGTTTTCTAGATCTATAGAGTGTTGTCTTTGGAAGTGGCACAGATTGGTCGACTTCATACTGCTTGTATCTCCCTCTTCGTCCTTGAATATCTGTAGTAAATACAATCCATTAGACAATGAGAGGACTACATTGAGTTCTTTAAAACATTTAAATGTAAAGGGTACTATGTTGGGTTTGTTAACCACTCACCTGTTTGTCCCAAAGAAACAAGTAAAAAAGGCCCGTAATTTATACAAACTGTCAGCTAAAGTTATTCTGCTTGTTCTACACAGTCGCCATATGATAGTAAGTTTGAAATCAATAGCTGATAATCTTCAGAAGAAAACTTTTAAAAGTGAACCTCAACCAAAAAATAGCTGGCAATGATCAGGGGCTGTGTCATCTATCCCCCCCCCCCTGTAACTTGTAGCCCACTTAAATAAGACTGTGATAATGAAAATGCGCACACAGTTGTAAAATTACAATAACCAACTATATAAAGTTTTTAACCATTTTCAGAAATATAGTAAAACTATGTAATAAACGACCAACTGTTACCTATTTTCAATACTGGATGGAATGTACTGATGTGTTCAATCAGTGTTTGTTTTCTACACAATATCTTCTGACACTGTTCATCTGGACACTGCCATTTGTTTTCATTAATCTGACAGGTACTGATGCACAGCGGTACATCCATTCTGAAAAAGAACACATTATATTGCGATTGTAAATGATTATATATAAATTTGCCATGTAAGTGTTGGTGGTGGGGGGATTATTTTAACTAAGTAAAATAAGTTAAAAACGTTCTAACCCCATTCCGGGAGGCTTCCGATATAATGCAATATTCATTTTCCGCAGATCCAGGATGCTTGTATACAACCACTAGTTCATAGACATGAGATTGTCATGTCTATTTTACATGTACTACACAATTTTGGTACAAAAGACCAGATACACGCTGCGTCTTCTCTCCAGAATAGACACCAACCATGTATATTACGTCACTTATCGCGACCTTTGGTCAAGGTAAAGCTCTCGCTGTTTTTTTTTCGATTTGATCATGATTCGTGACGCTTTCGCCAACCAGTTCACGTGCATCTAGATTCAACATTGCGTCATCGGACGTATCGGTATACAACATTATTGGTTAATGCATACACAGTTTCAGCACCTGGCGAATACATGCACGATTTTCATGAGGTGAGTCACGGCGACCATACCGAATTGACGCGATTTTCTAACAAAACACGTTTTATCATTGAAATACGTGGCTTTTAATTAAAATCGACCGTGATAAATTAAGGCGTCATTTACGAAGAAAGCTCATCAAACCCCCATCGCTTGTACGTTTATAAAAATAAGTAAACACTTAACCCTGTTATAATATATTGTAATATAATTTAAGCCTATTTAAATTATTCATAGTCTACATAGAAAATCCCAAATGTTTCAATAGAAACCGCATCGATCTTTTCGGAAGTTCTGCATTCTCCCATTTAAGACGCACTAACACTAAAACTTTTGAAAAATGCAAAAAGCACTCACCTGCCACTGTTTCTTCGGATTAACAATTCGTTCAAATGTAGAAATTAACTTCTGTATAGTTTGCAGATTAAAACCAAAATGACACTCGGCGATTTCCGAAAATAGATATCATTGCAAGAATTAGCCATCTTCATTGGAAGGCTGGGTACAAGGAGACCAATGAAAATCATCGATGCATTTTCTGGGGAAAAAGAGGCACGTCATGTGATGAAATTATTTACATATCAGTTCTATGTTTGGACCAGATTGGTTACTGCGATTGGTTGTCTTACGATTCCAGAGAGTGCAAATATCTCAGAAATTGTAACTCAGTCTGGTATTGAGGCGCAATTTTCAAAACATGGCGGATAAGAGTGACATTGCTTTGGTTCTTTGGGTGAATGATATTCCTATCAGAGGTGGAGTGTTAAAATTGACTGATATAACATCCCCTCGGCGTGAATTTGTTGAATACAGACAGGGAGAAAAAGTTACAGCACGATGCCGAGGTTTCAAAGGAAATCACGAGTGTTTGTTAGCCAGAATAGGCGGTGAGTCTTCTCTCTCTCACTTTTCATTCTCTGTCGACCCTTTTGTTTTGATCAATACAAGATAATTAATAGACAATCTATTTTCATACCATCTGCGATCTATTTCTCCGATATGTTGTTGTTGTTTTTGTGTGTAAAATATGTGTTATAATTATGATTTACATCATGGTTCAAATCTCAAAACACGAACAAGGAAACTAAAGTTATAACTTAATCCTTTTATTTTATAGGCAAGATGTCGATCCAAATTTAGCAAACTCTGTTTTTTTCAACTTCATGAAATAACAGAAACCATGGAATTGATCGTGTGGTAGATTGCTTTATAAACTTTATTTGCCGTAACATTTGGTCTAATTAAAATATCTTGTTCAAATTTTGAATTTTTTTTTGGCCTTGGAAATCCGATTATACACAATAACACTAGACACCATAATAAATCTGTATTTGATACATTTTATTTAAGTTGACGTTTTTTCCCTTAATAAATTAACCAACGAACATGCTATAAATCTATCAATTACAATTTCAATGCCTTACAAGTTACATAAGTCTCGATAATAATTATTTGCATTTTAATTTAAGTTCGTGTTTAAGATTCAAATACCAAATTATTTGTATTGCATTTAACATATAAAAATTAGACCCATTTTATTCAATTCAAACAATTTGTCATAATCGCATTTTTTTTTCTAAAAATTTGGTACGAACCGCACTCGAACAAATCATACATTCGTACCTACTTCGTACCCATCGAAAATTACGAAATAATAAATATTATATACTCAAATACTTTACATTAGTTTCATAAAAAACATATACAATTAAATTGTTTACGATACGAACATATTTGTGTACTCGATGTTAACAATGTGTTGCATACGTGAGTAATTTCGTTTCGCATTTCGGGCACCTGCTAAATTTGTTCGTCCCATTGTCCCAAATGGCTTACTAATAATGATTTTTTGTCAATTTATTTAAAGTAACTTTATGAAATCAATTTTAAATCTACAAGATATTTACCTACACGTGGATTCAAATCAGGATTATTTCTAAACTGAGTGTTATTGTTGGAAATTTGACCGATTTTCTGCAGATTTTGGGGGGAAATCAGAAAATTTGTTTTCTTGATATTTTATTTATTTGTTTAACTTTTTATTTACAGATGTTTTCTATCCCTTATAATGACTTATTTCAGTACTGCAGTACGGATAGAATTAAGTGGCTACAGACTACTGTACTACAGTAGTGTAGTGAAGTACATCATTTAAAAATATATTACAATTATGTTTTACGGGCAGGTAAAGAAAGGAAGGAAGAGTTTGAACAAATTCTTCTGGTGGGAAGCAGTTTCATCCAAATTCTGGATGAGTTTGGATTGCACATGTAAGTATTGGCATTCTAATACATATTTCAAAGTACCTAATAAGATCAAATGCCTTGTCAGTTAAAAAATTTTAAATTATATAAGTATTGTTTTCAAAAGTTGTCTGAGAATCTATCTTGCTATCATTACTTGTATCAAAGCCACCTTGCCGCTCAGATTATCACAGACTTGTTAATCAATAAAATGCAGATCATGTTATTAGGTGCGAGTTAGTACATCTGGTATTTTCCTTTGATAATTTGTGAATATGGACATTCCTGTTGTTAATCATAAGGTCTGAACTAAGTGTGAATATTAATCTTTTCAAGTTATCACTCTGACTTAAAATCCATACTCTGTATTATTGTATAACATGTAGCCACAACCAGATGTGAACTTTTATCAGATGTTAACTTGTACAATTACCATGCAAATTTATAAATATCAGGTGTCAATGTTGGCATACTGAGTACTGTAACATTACTTCCAGGAAATTTGCTTTATCTCCAACATTGGATAAATATAATTGTTGAACAACATTGGATAAATATAATTTTTGAACACAATAATCTGCTACCACATAAAAGAAAGAAAATGGCTTACTTGAACATACTTCAAGATACAATAGTATTATTAGTTAACATTATTTAGATTAATTATTATGAGTTAACATAATACTATTATTATTATTAGTAAACTGTAAATTGCATTTATACTGAAATATCACCTAATATTTTTTCAGTCCTAGTCAGCAAAGTCAGACAGTTCAGCAACCAGTTGTTACTGATGGTGGAACAACTACTGGTAGTGAGGTGCGAAATCTCAAAAAGAAAGTGATTTTGAGCTCTACTATTTGTCATCCTTAAAAAGTTATACTTTGTTTGAAATTAAAGGGACCTGTTCACAGATTGAAGTATTGACAATTTTTAAACTTTTTGTCACAGATTCAAAAAATAAAATAATAATTATTAGTTTATATAAAGGAGCGAAATAAAACTACGAAAAAATGCAGGATGAACTTTAACAGTCGGGATGGCCGAGTTGTTATGGCAGTAGCCTTTTATTCCATAGGTCTCGGGTTCGAATCTTGATGGGAGCAACTTTTTTCTTTCTTTTTTTTAAAATCATTTTCTTGTTATACTTTACCTCTTTTAAAATGCAATGATTAAATCTGTCATATTAAGACATATGTAATGGCAGGTATCCGGACAATTCCCCGACCTGAAGAAACCCCGTTCATCAAATTTGTAAAGGCGGACGATTCCCCGTTCAAGGTTTTGCAGGGCCGGACAAATACCCTTTCACGGTTTTTCGCACCCGGACAAATCCCCGATTGTGCAACTAAGTAATGCTTTCACACCATGTCCTTTAATTAATTAATAGTGAAACGATTAACTCCAACCCGCGAAAACAAATTAATTAGTTCACACCATGTTCTATAATTAGAGCAACAATTTGTGACATGATTTACTAAACTATCAAACTGAAATGTATGTTCGGGTTGATAAAACAGCGATCGGGGATTTGTAATTCACCGGGCAGAAAAATTACCAATCGGTCGGGGATTCGTCCGGGTTGACAAAACAACGATTGGGGATTTGTCCGGGTGTGAAAAACATTGATCGGGGTTTTGTCCGCGGTGTTAAAAACAGTGGTCGGGGAATTATCCGGCCAGAGTTTTGTCCGGGATTCGTAATGGCATACTAAAAATGCAAAAATTCTGTGAATAAGTCCCTTTATGAGGTGTGTCTTGAAAGAGTTAATATTTTATGCCAATGCTTAAAATGTATCTCATATTTTGTGGATTGGAAACCAGAAGGTACTAACTGCCATATTGCCATTGAAATCAAATTAATAATTAAGAGAATAAATACATTGGGTAAATTCAAATGCACTTAAATTTAAAGTGAGACTCTGAATTTGAGAAAATTCCCTGTTAATCCCCTTAGGTGAAAGAGTACTGATACTTTATATTTACTTTGTATATTGTGAATGCATCATTGTCAAGATGGTAAACTTTTTTCATTAGGAGACGGGTTTACCGACTAAGAGTGTACCAAAGCAAAGCGCACACAAAGAAAAAAGGAAGAATGTTTCCCCAAAGAAGAGGGTCAGTGACAGTCAGTTAGTAAGTGAAGAAACTTTTTTTTTTACATTTGTTAAGTCATTAATCTTGATTGAACAATGGTACAGTGAAGTCATTTTACATTATACAACCTGAAACTTTTGAATAATTTTATCGTATTTCATTTATTGGTTAATCATGTCAAAATCAGTTTGGTGTGTTTTCTGAAAATAGATACTACAGTTAAGAACAACTTTCTCAAATCATCAATGTTTATACTTAATTTAAAAATAGCTTTTTCAAATACTCTAATTATTTTAAACTAAATTGCAGCTACATATTGCCAACGACTTGGAGCTGACAGAACTCCAAGTATCATCCGCTGAAGCTCTACAGTCAGCTTTCCAAGGCCCACAGACTCCTGCAAAAAAGTATGTAAAATAATGTATTTGAGTTAATGTCATGGTTCTCTTAACTATATTGATATTTTGCTCTTTGAAATGAAATAGATTTAACACTAATATGATGTCCAAATTATATGAAAGAAGAACATCCAACTTATATGGTATGAAAAGGACGTATTTAAATACATGTTTTTAAATACATAATAGATATTAAATTATTCGTTCATATTTCATTCCATATTTTTGACTAGCTGGACTAGTCTGATTATGTTACATTTATTAACTAAACACCCATTTAGAATACTGTAATATATTTTTTCACAGAAAATGTGTTGGGTCTGTAGTTCGAGGAGGTCTCATGGCTTTGGAACATGACCATTCAGATGAAAACATGGTGCCATCAACTGTAATAGGTACATGAAGATGCAATAATGTTTGAAAAGCATTTATTGTTTTTTTGATAGTTTGTTTGACATAAAGTCAATATCCTATGTTCCTTGAACTTTTACAGCCATATCTAATTGGATCAAATGAAGATCAGTGTAGAAACTAACATTTTGACCACAATTGCCCACAATGTTCTTTCAATACTTATAGTATTGAGGACATATGAGTTTTCTCTGCCCACCGCAAATGTTAGGGGCCATGGGCTAGTGGGCTCCTGTTAATTTCCATCCCTGAAGATATTTACACTAGCAGACTATTAATTCTAGAGTTGATTTTTAGTTGTCTGTTTTCATCAATGTTCAATTTGATTTAAGTCCGAAAAGGAAACAAAGAAGTTAAAAATATTAGTATTATATTTTTATATTTTATAGGCACAACTGACGGTTGTTCATGTGGATGCAAGTCAGAAATAGAGCGGCTGTCGAAAGAATGTCAACGGTATGAACAGGAGTTCACAGCCGTTTGGTATTGGATTAATATGGTGAGAATTCTTTTTACATTTAAGTATTAATGTTACTTTTTTACAGAAAAGGAACCTGTTCACAGATTGGCAAATTGACAATTTTCATTTTTGTGGTCATTGATTCCAAAAAGAAATTATATACAAATAAGCGAAACAACACTCATAACTAAGAAATATATTAAAAATATCATTTCGTTTATGGATATGGACAGTCATCAGTTGAAATGGATAAAATTAAAAGTGTTTGTATTGCTTTTCAATGATAGGTATTTTGGAAAATAATTATCATATGCATAGTGTTCAAAATACACAGCCAAATGTACAAGTCTGAATGGCCGAGTGGTTAGCGCATGAGATTTTTGATCACAGGTGCGAATCTTTCGAATGTTTAATTTAACTTACTTTATTTAATCATTGTTGATTGTTATCAAAGGCATTGCTTTTATACTTAGAACACTTACTCACTGTCATGAGGCGAATTTTGTAGTGTGGGGAAACTGCTCCATTAATATTCAATGATGGTTTATTTCACTACCTAAAGTTATGAACTTTTCACAGTTGTTGGATATTTGTTTTTAAAAGAACTTTCATAATTTTTGAAGCCGCTTACTGTTAGTCATTTTGTTTAGTTCCATATTTTGTTGTTTTTTACAGATATACAATATCGTGAATCCAAGCCAAAAGGTGGTGAACACTAATAGCAGCCAAATGCAGTTTCTAATTGTAAGCAAAGCATGCTTAAATATCATACCTTTTAATTCATTAACCATTTTCTGGTAAATTAATGATAGTTTTTTACTGTTTCATGTTTTTTGGAAAAAAAAATCTTGTTATTCTCAAAACTCAGGGTCACACGAGTGATGAAATGTTAAAACATTGTTTAACTGAAATACTAAAAGGCGTTTTAAATATTTGGTAATTTGACATGACAGGAAAATCCATGCCATAAGACATCTACCAGCGGATTCCAGCAGTGGCAGATGTCATCGCCCACATCCCAGCACTGGGGAACTGCAAATGCTGAGGTTCAAACACCACGCAAACAGCAACCCGAAAGAAATGTCGTAGATGCCTTTTCACCAGGCCAGCAACTGCCAGCTACCACATGTACATATGGTGGATATACCAAGGTAAATTATATCATGTTTATGTTGAGGAAAAAAAATCATATTATATTATGCATTGTTACATGTTCTTTTTCTTGCTATCAGAAACCACCCATAGATTTAATGTATATGATATTGAAATTGTTTTTGTTTGACAGACTCAGTTGGTTGAGGAGATTGCCTGCTACGGTATTGAGGATTACCCAAAGGCAGCGAAAAGATTGTTCCGCCGCCTATACAAAGAGGAAGAGTACCTGGGCAGGACACTCACCGGAACCAGGGCAAACAATCAGTACGATGGACGGCCAGCCATCAGAGACTTGTCAAAAATGGCAATTATATATGGTAAAACTTGACTCATGTTTGCTCAGTGTCTTGAAAGATGATCCATTGTAAACCTTTAATTGAACTTAAAATATAAGCAGACAAGTGTTTAATAATGAATTTAGATCTGCAGATGCATGTAGGAAGCTAGTTAATACATTACAAATGAATATTTTGTTTAATTTTTGATGATGATGTTAAAAAGTTTCATGTACCCAACGGCAACCACATGGTAAACAAATATTATTCCTTTTGATAGACAGCATTGCACTAGATAAAGATCAGTTAATATTGCAGAACTGGTTGTGTTTTTTTTAGAAATCATGAAAGAGCAGTATCAAGTATCTGCCGTCCAGGTACGAGAGAAGTTACGAGATGTACTCAAACCAAGCAAGGCAAAGCCAAAGAGAGGCCAATTTGACGGATAAATCGGAAGGAAATTTACTCGGTTAACACCAAGCTGACCAAGGACAAATGGACATTAATTTTAGCGATTTTTTCTGATTTTATGTCTTTTGTGTAAATATTGTATATAAATTTAATACCCGTATTACGCCGTACAGGGTCAGTACGAAGCCATGTAACAAACTTACTAAGTAACAATCTTTAATAAAAATGCCAATATTAATTATGTTACTTGATATTTACTACTACTGATGTAAAAGCAAGTATTCTGTTTGAGGTAAGATAATAGTTATTGCATCCCCCCGATTGTCATTGTATTTGATTAGTGTACTTTATCGATATCAGTGTCTGCAAATATAATCTCAACACTTACCAGTGCTTTTTTTTATCAATTACATCCAATGTGTGGCTTATTAAATACATCAGACAAATACTATTCTGGTGAAATTGGTTTGTTCAACTTTCTAATATATTTCTTATTGTATGAAATCATATTCAGCTATTTTTAGGGATGCTGGAAACAGGCTGGAATATTTTCCATGGTTTTCCATCAATGCTGGACTATATACCATGGTAAATATTCCAGCCTCAATGTGTTAGCAGGACCATGGAAAACCCTGGAAAAAATTCCAGCCTTTCAGTTCCAATACTCCATGTATATGGAAAAGCATGGACAAAATTCCATGCTTTTCCATGGAAAGCACGGAAAATATACCATGCAGCATGGAAAATATTCCATGGTTTACCAGCATATTTTCCAGCGATTTCCAGCCTGTTTTTTTCCAGCCTCAGCATGGAAAAGGCTGGAAATTTAGTTCCAATACTCCAGCCTCATATTTTCCATGGAATTCCATGGAAAAACATGGAACTTTTTCACCCGGGCGCTCACTCCTTTATACCCCCCTAAACTTCGTTTGTGGGGGTATATACTTATATATAATAAAGTAAGTTTAAAATACTTGTAAGATACACACTAATATCACCACCTTCAGAACCACAAAATCTTTAATATAATTGGAATAGACAAGCATACCAATTCTATTTATAGAGGAAAAAAGTCATAAAAATTACACTTGTCACTGAAGATGTACAAATAATGATTTATTCAAGAAAGTAATTATTTGCAACAAATGGCAAAAAGAATTACATATTATAATGTATTCATCATTAGTACATAGTTTTAATTACATTATTATTCAGCACTTGTTAATCGAAGCGTTGTAAACTGAATATAACCTAAATAGATGCACATCTTTTTTATTACATTCTTATTAAGCACTTTTTGATAATACATAACTAAATCTAAATAATTTATGGTAGAAAACAAGTAAACATGATAGTATAAATAGTAAAACAAACATCTACAAGATTGATTCAGACTCATTGTCACTGTAACCACTCCCATGGAACTCTACAAAGAGTTTTGTCACAGTTGTACTGCACTTGAACACCTGAAAAAGAGAAGAAAAAAAATCCACACAATGCCCAAAAGCAAATAATGCTAATATAAAAGTATTTTAAATCGTTTGTCTCACTGGACAAACATGGCCCATTGGACAGTCATTGATTTCAATATTAAACTCAAAAACATAATACATGTATATGCCTCACACCTTACAATCTTCAATTTGTATCATTGTGTTTCATTTACTGAGGCACTTAGTTTTTGGCAATAGCATTTTCATGTCATCAAAACAGGCTGACATATATCAATCATAGCCTTACTTTATATGACACATCCAATTCTAGGTTACCTGAATGTCCATTTTTTAATTTTTTTTTTAATTTTTTTTTTTTATGAACAAGTTTATTTACCTCGTCCATAGGTATGCGCAGGTCGAGGCCATCCTGCTCCATACCATACAGAAAATATGTAAGTAGCATTTGTATTTTTATATATGTGTTAGTACCAATTGAAATAATTGAAAAGCATAATATCTTATGAAAAATATTTAAAAAACATAATATCATATGATAAAGAATATTAAATTGTTGACACAGAATGTCATATATTATAGAATACAAAAGATGTGTACAATCTATTTTGCAAAAACTGCAGACAGCACAAAATCTAATATTTTATAGATATAAGTATTCTAGAGCATTATGATATCTATATGCTATGAATATTACATAATTAAAGACAAAATGAAGTGTATAATCTATGTTGCATTGCTTTACTAGTTTTGGGTAAATAAACATGTCTTAGTCTTGACAGCAAATGTTTCAATACACAAGGTATATAAAGAGTGGTTAGGCCACAGTGTACTGCAAGTATAGAGTCTTTCAAGTGTACACAAATATGATAAAAATATTGCATAGTTTTGGGTTTATTGTATCAGCAATCTTACAACTGCCCAATTTTGGAATTCATTGTCACTGTAATTTGTTTTTGAATTCCCCATGCTAATTGTAGACTTTTCTTTAGCCCTGTAATGGTTGGGATTTTACATGATTTTTTACATCTAAAGATGTTTCTTTTAATTTCTAGAAATAAAATGTTAATAGGGTTCATTTCTTCATTAAAAATTCCAAGAAGTACGTCCTGATAAGAAAGTGTGGGCAAGTTGATATAATTTGAATTTATTACATGTTTAACATGGTTAATAACTGGTTGGATGTGTTCACATTCCCACAAAAGATGAGTTAAAGTTTCCTCATTCTTCTTACAAAAACAACATATGTTATCAGTAACAATTTTCATTTTACATAGCAGAGATTTAGTTCCTAAAATTCTATGTACAATTATAGTCTGAAACCATTGTATATATGTATCTCTGGTTAATTTAAAGACAAAACTGTATGCATATTTCCAATCAATATCAATAAAGATTTTGTTCCATTTGATTTGACTTGAAGGTTTTTCATTATTGGCAATAAATTTGTTATATACTGACTTGTTTTCTTTTTGCGTCAGAACAAGTTCACTTAAATAAAAAGAAATAAAAACACCATTAATATTTGGTTTATATATTTAAACCAGAGTTTCTAGTGAACTCTGAAACAGTTCTTTTTAGTCCTTCGTAAAATAAAACATTCAGGCGTTTACCAATACAAATCTCAATATCTTGTTTAGTCTTGAAATTTACAGAGGTACATAATATGTCTCTTACAAATCGTATTCCTCTATCATACATATTTTTTTCATAAATGCAATTTAAACCAATCTTAAAATTGTTATTAAAGAATAATGGCATATTTACATCAAATTTACAAACTTTCAGTTTATTTATGTACATAATATACTATATAAGGAGATCTTTCCAAAATGGTTACCTATTCTGTTCACAATTTTCTGAACATAAGCACTCCCCATATTTAGCATTTTTTTAACATCAAACATGGAATACACTAATTGAAAACATTGACCTGTACATGTTACTAATTTCTTTATGCAAGTCAATTTCATACTTTTTTCAAATGAGTTAATATCAATCATATTATATCCTCCTTCTTCATAGGGTTTGTGAGATTATTGTTTAATTTTTATGAGTCCATCCCAGATGAAGTTACAAAAAGAGTCATGTATTTGTTTCAACACATTTAATCCAGGGCTGGGGAGAGCAATAAATACATGTGTGAAAAGGGGAAGTAATAAAGATTTTACTATGGTTAAATTTCCTAGTGGTGTAAGGTTTCTTTTTTTCCAAAAATGTATAACATTTTGTAAATTGATCAACTTGCTTGAAAAATTGAGGTCGATCATTTTTTCCAAATTTACATCAAGTATAATGCCTAACACTTTAAAATTGGTTGTGCCCCACACTAATTTGTACTTAGTTTTAATTGAGTATGTGCTATATTTCTTGGAACCTATCCATATCAAATTTGTTTTGTCATAGTTGTGACGAGACAACGGACAATTTCCTTGTATACTCTCTCTCAACCGCCACCAAGGTCATTGAATAATAGCGGAGCTGATCGACTTAATCAAAGTAGGTCAAATATTGATACGAATAATGACTCTGAAATGTTTATTTTTCTACGAACCATAAAAGTTGACCTAGATCAACAAAATGAGCGTTTAGTCACAGAAATTGGGAGCATGAACACCAAATTGACTCTATGTTCTCCAATATCAATGATTTGAAGCACGATAATGAGAGACTACAATACGATAATGATCTATTACGTAACGAAAGGTCACATATAAAAAATAAATTGGATCAGATTGAAAATCAATCCCGAAGAAACAATTTACGCTTTAACGGCATAGACGGAGGTTTAAATGAAAATCGGACCATTTCAGAGAGAAAAGTACGCTCGTTTCTTAAAGATACTTTAAATTTTGGAGAAGAGGCCGATAATCTTGAAATTGACCGTGCTCACCGCATCAAGTCCCGGGACCCTAACAAATGTATAATAATGGTGCGATTCACACGATTTAAGGACTGTGATCGTATTCTGGGACGGGCAAACACATTGCTTCAACATAATCGTGCATATTCCGTTCAACAAGACTTTAGTGATAACGTGCGGCAACACAGGAAGCATCTCGGTGAACGTATGATGTTAGAACGGCGTAATAATAACTATGCCACTATGAGATATGACACATTGATTGTGAATGACCAGATCTATAAATACAATGACATTACACAGTCTATTGTATCAATTGGTACACGACGGACGATGGCACGGTCACATGAAGCAGCACGTGGTTTTCCGCATGGACAACTTAATGACAATAGGACTGTAGATCACCAACTGGATAGTAGTCATGTAATGGACCACGTGAATGATGATGTAAGTGTTCCACTTGTTGGGGATCAACCAATTAGAAGTAATACGAACATACACGAGGATGACGTCAGCTCCGACACCTTAATCATGGACTAGGAATTCGGCCGAGACCCTATAGACAATAACAGCATGGGGAAATCGATTGATTTGAACATTATCAGTTGGAACATTGCTGGTCTAAGTAAACACATAAACAGTTTGGATTTTAAATCTTATTTATTGTCCTTTGATATTGTTCATTTATGTGAAACATGGGCAAACAGTTATGATGAATTTAGCACACTGCTAGAATCATATACATGTTTTGATCATATTAGACCGATCAATACTAATAGCTTACGCAACAGCGGTGGAATATGTGTTTTCATAAAAATATCATTTACTTAAGTTAAATATTATATCACGTATAAAAACTTGTTTTAATGATTGTGTAGTATTGTACTGTAAATTTTCAACATTGTTCAAATCAAAAGATGTTATTATGTATTACACTTATATATCACCTGAAGGGGCGTCAATTTATAATCAGAGAGATGAGAAGAATGGAATAATTAATATGTCTTCTAATTTAAAAGAATTAAAGTTTGCTTATCCCAATGCACTCATTTTGCTATCAGGAGATCTTAATTGTAGAACACTAAATTATCTAGACTTTATACCGTCTGATAATTTGCAGTATGTATTTGGGGATGTAGATTACGAAAGTAACGAATTTGATTTACCCCGCGCAAACAGAGATACCTTAAGGGGAAATAACTATGGAAAATCCTTAGTTAACATGTGCTGTATATTTGATATACATATTTTGAATGGAAGATTTGAGGGCGATAAGAATGGTCATTTTACATGTACCTCTAATGAAGGAGCTAGTGTGGTGGATTATATAATTGCATCATCGGAATTATTTGAGAAAATTCTTGATTTCAAGGTGCTTGATCGCTCTGAGTCGGACCATTTTCCAATAAATTGTAAAATAAAATTTGAATATAGTAATAGCAGTCATCTGCATACAAATGATAATAATGAATTATCACACGTTAAGCAATATAAATGGCAAGCCAGATATGAGGACACTTTTCGTGATCGTATAAATATGATTTTTAATGAAAATAATCGTATACTTATGAACCTTATAAATACAAATATTAACGCGGCGATTGACAAGATAACTGACCTATACAGTGTTGCTGGTAATAAGATGTTAATTATAAATAATAAGTTTAGATCGTTACAACCACTTTGGTGGGATGAAAGATGTTATAGTCTTAAAAGGCAAAAGTACACATCTTTACGCAGATTTCGAATTTCAAACTCTGCGTATGATCTAAGAGAATATAAGAATCACAGAACTGCATTTAAAAACTATTGCAATATTAAATTTCAAGAACTACAGAAAAACAATAGGCAGGAACTTATCAGTAATCGAAAAAATCCTAATTTAATGTGGAAGAAAATTAAGCAAGCCAAAACTCGACAGAACGTAGATAAAAATATCAAGGTAAATGAATGGTATGACTATTTTCGAGGTTTGTTATATGATGCTCAAGCACCACGTATTGACATAAATATTAACATTAATACAGATATCGTAAATGACACTATGATTCCTCTAAATGAGCCATTTTCACAACGAAGTCAAATTTCAAATCCATAAATTAATGTGTGGTAAAAGTAGCGGTATAGATGGAATACCATCTGAATTTTATAAATATTCAATAGACAATATCGCACCGTACTTACTTTCCCTTTTTAATAGAATCTTTGATATGGGTGACTTTCCGAAGTCCTGGGGCCAGAGTATTATAAGTCCTATACATAAATCTGGACCTACATATACGCCGGAAAATTACCGTGGAATATCGTTAAAAAACACGATGTATAAGATATTTTCCGGTATCATAAATAAACGTCTATATGAATGGGCGGAAGATAATAATAAATTTGACGAATCTCAAGCTGGTTTCCGCGCCGGCTATTCGGCGATAGATAATGTATTTTGTCTTCAAGCTATGGTCCAGAAATATATCTCAAAAAAGGGGGGTAGATTCTATTGTTTATATATTGATTTTAAGAAGGCCTTTGATAAAATAAATCATAGCGTATTATTTTATGCTTTAAAGAGAAAATGAATTGACGGTAAAATTCTCCGCATTTTAAAACAAATGTATAGTTCACTTTATTCCTGCGTTAAAGTTCAAAATACAGGCAATGACATGTCTGCTACGAAATATAAATACTCATGCCCAATAACAATAACTGAGTTTTTTAAATGTAACGTTGGCACCCGACAGGGGGACAAGTCAAGTTCGACTATTTTTGCATTATTTATTGATGAACTATCAGTGATGCTGCGTGAAAGTTGTGGATCTGGGATATTTATTTCCAATGAAATTAATGACATTATATGTCTTATGTTTGCTGATGATATCGCTAGTTGTGCGGAAACAGCTATTAAACTACAACAACATTTAAATGTCGTAGATCAATTTTGTATTAATACAGGAATGGAGATTAATCTAAACAAAACTGAAATTATTGTTTTTAGAAATGGCGGACCTTTGAGAAACTATGAAACTTGGACTTTTCGTGGGATAAAAATAAATATAACATCTGTTTATAAATATTTGGGACTGCTTTTTACGCCTAAATTATCGTGGAATGCGGCACATGATAAATTAAGTGCGCAAGCACAAAAAGCAATATTTTCAATTTACAGTTACAAAAAGACTTTTGGAAATTTTCCTACTAAAGAACTATTTGTACTATTTGACAGTATGGTAAAACCTATATTGTGCTATGGGTCACAGATTTGGGGTTATGAATATATAAACATTATTGAATCAGTCCAAAACAAATTCTGCAAACGAAATTTATATGTTAAAAAAAAATACTAATACATGTATCATCCTTGGCGAATGTGGGCGGCTTCCTTTATGTGTCACATATTTTGTTAACTGTATTAAGTATTGGTGTAAGCTTGTGACAATGCCTAACAATAGATATCCTAAACAATGTTATAACATGTTAAAGACGATAGATGACGCTGGGCGTATTTGCTGGGCCACAAAAGTAAAATCTTTATTGTTTACGTATGGCTACGGATACATATGGATCTCACAAGATGTTGGTAACATTGATTTATTTATTTATAGTTTTCGCCAACGCATAACTGATTGCTTTACCCAAAATTGGTATAATGATATAAATAATTCATCGAGATGTAATCATTATAAATATTATAAGACTTTGCTTAATACTGAGCGATATTTAGACTTTGAAATCCCTTTCAAATATAAAATTGCTTTCGCTAGATTTAGATGTGCGAACCACAAATTAAACAGTGAACTTGGAAGGCAGTTAAATATTGCTCAAGATTTGAGAATATGCACCTTTTGCTTCAATGAAAATAACATATCAGTTATTGATTGTGAATTTCACGCTGTTTTTCACTGTCCTAAATATGATGTTATCCGTCGAGAATTTCTTTACAACTGGTATTTTGGTGGAAATACTGTCAATGATTTTTATACTATGATGAGTACAAATAATAATGAAACGATACATAAATTATGCATATTTTTATATCATCTTATGAATACTATTAATACTATTAGTGTTGGATGTTGGAATGCAACTACATTTAGCTATTATGATTTGTGTACTATATTGTGTATTATGGGCCAGTGGCCTTTATTTACCTAATAAAGTGAGTTGAGTTATAGTTAATTTTAATTTAAGTCCAGATTCTAGTGCAAAAACTTGTAATAAATCAATTGCAGCATTTAGTGAACTATCTGAGCCATCCAATAATAAAGAGGTGTCATCTGCAAATTGGGAAATTTTGTATTCTATGTTTTCAATTTTAATTCCTGTAATTTGTTTAGAATTCCTTATGTTGATTGCTAAAATTTCAGCACATATAAAGATATACATACTGATTGGGTCACCCTGACGACAACCCCTTTCAATTTTAATGAAATCTGATAGAAACCCATTGATCTGAATGGTGTTGTATAGGAAAAGAGAGATCCATTTTCTGAACATTGTACCAAAGTTAAAGTATACTAACGTTTTTTTCAATAAAATTAAATGCCAATGCATCGAATGCCTTTTCGAAGTCTAATGTCATTAAAAGCCCTGGTATTTTGTTATCTTTTGTATATTTTAAGATATCATATAAAAGTCTTGTGTTTTCTTCTATATATCTCCCCTTTATAAAACCAGTTTGATCTTTGGAAATAAGTTTGTCAAGAACTCTTTTTAGTCTATTAGCAATTGTACCTGAGGCTATTTTGTATACAACATTTAAAAGTGTTAAAGGTCTAAGATTCTTAAAATAATGTCTTGGTTTATTATCTTTTGGTATGCAGGTGATGATTCCTTGCTTTTGAGTAACTGACAAACACCCTGAAGTAAAAGCATGATTAAGACTTCTTAAAATAAAGCATTTCAAATCTTTCCAGAAAACTTTAAATTTTGTTGTTGTAAAGCCATCTGAGCCCGGGCTTTTATCATGTTTCATATTTTTCAAAGTAACTGAGATTTCTTCCATTGCCAACAAGCCCCCTAATGTTTGAGATTGGTCATAGCTTAGTTTTACTGTTTCTGTTATTTCAAGGTCATTAAAAATATCATTTATTATAATTATTTTGATTTGTTGCAGCCTTAGTATATAATGTCTTATAATAGTTAGAGCTTCTGTTAAAATATCTTTTTGATCATATATTTTCTGGCCGTTATCATTTACTATATAAGGTATTGTTTTACTCGATGAATATTGTTTTTCCAAATTGCAAAAGTATTTTGTGGGTTTTTCACCATCATCGATCCATTTGGCTCTTGATCTTATAAATGATCCTTTCATTTTTATATTACGTATATTTGAAAGCTCCTGTTGTAGTAAATCTAATTCTTCAATATGTGTTTCATTAAAATGTTTTTCTAGAACTTCAATTTGTGAGACTAGAACATCTTCTTTTTCTTTCCTCTTTTGGGATTTATAAGATGAATAGGAAATTGTTTTGCCTCTGATCTCCATTAATAGGGTTCCTAAAAATAGTTGGTCATTAATAGTAAACTGGAGCATGTTATTATCAATGGTAGTTAATGATTCAGTGTTGTATACAGGTAAGCAATATTGTTCTTTAATTTCATCTATTTTTATTTGTATGCACTTTAAATATGCTTCATCATGTAATAAAGAATTGTTGAACTTCCAAAGTCCATTTCCATGGTTTACTTCACAGAGATTTAAATCTAAATTTATAACTGAATGATCGGACTTGTAGCTTTTCTTTGAAATCAGACTGTCTTATATGATGTACAAGATTGCTAGCGACAAGGAAGAAATCTAGCCTGCCTTGCTGAAGAGTGTTTGGTTTTCTCCATGTATATTTGTTAGCATCACCATTCATTAGTCTAAAAGTGTCTATCAAGTTTCTATCATTTATAACAGAAGATAACAGTTCCCTTGATTTCTTGTTGTTATCCATGCTTCTATAATTAACATAGTCTAATTTTGAGTCTAGTACAAAATTGTAATTCCCACAAATAATATAATGGTCATTTCCAAAAGAGTCTATTTTCAAAAAAAGCTCAGTGTAAAACATTGGTTTGTCATTATGGGGCCCATACAGGGTACATAGAGTAAATCGTTTTGAATCAACTGTTAAATCTAAGAGTAAATAATTACCAAACGTATCCTTTTCAGTTATGTTTTTTTTAAACAAAATACATACACCTCTAGAGTTGGAAGTACCATGACTTAAATAACATTCCCCATCCCACTGTGTACATATTTGTTTTTCCATAGATGGGGTAAAATGACAATCCTGTAAACAATATACATGCGCTTTTTGCTTTTTTAAATAATCAAATACATCATTGAGTTTTTACAATCATTAAGGCCGCGACAGTTGTAAGAAATAATCTTTAAGTCAACCATTGTTGTAAAAGCTCATATTTTTCATTTGGTATATCATAAAACAACACAACCCAATTATCAATATTCTCAAAATCTGATTCTTACTTGAATGCTAAAATTATGTACACAAAAAAAAAATCAGTTGTTCTTTACACTAATGTCCTGAACAGTAATTGAACAACACATCAAACAAGTGAACAAAGCTTGCTGTTTTTTGCATAATAAACTCTGTTTCTTAATTTATATGGCAAAAACTGTATTTTAAGTAATTTAAGGCAGTTTTAAACATAGTAATTATATCTGATCATGGAAATGTCCCATTAATATAATTGTAAATTTCCATTAGGGTCAGTAAAACAGAAATATCAAGATTTCTTCTTTGAATATCATAAATGACTTTATTTAAACAGAATATCTGAAGTGAGGCGATATCTAATAAGATTTGGTTTGTATGTTACTGTAAGATTTGTTTTGTATGTATGTTACGTTAAGTTCAATTTTCAAAACATTTTCATTATGCAAAAGTAAGGACATATTAAAAGTGAACCATTTGCTAAATGAGCAAACTAAAAATTAAAATATAACATGAAGTATGCTGTAATTTTGATGTCACATCTCAATTTTTCAAAATATTAACAGAGATTTTTTCAAAACCTTGGTTCTGTTGAATATGAAACAAGTTTAAAATGATATTCTTACACACTTACAGACATCTCTCCTTTTGTCAAAATTTGAAATTAATTATATTAATTATATGACAATTGCATCCCAAAGTGAACACAATGTTAGTATCCACTGTATCCAAGATTTGTAAATAAAATATGTTTGCCAGATGTATGGTTGTTGTCACAGGCATTTATTTCAAGACTATATAAGCATGGCCTAAAAGGGTTGAAGCCGATATCTTATCCAGTTATTTTGTTATTTTCAACTTATCAAAACTTAAATCAAATTTCCTAATTTCAGAAAGGGTCATAATTATGTACATATGTCAGCCTGAGCAATAGAACTGGTCAAAGACATTGTATCTTATGATTATCATCAAGACCTGAAAGTCTAGGGCTTGTATTCTAAATAGTTTTTCATTTATATCCAATTAAAACAACATTAATATAAGTTCAACAAGGCCAATAATTCTGTAATTATGTAAGCCCGAGTTATGGGACTTGTCACAGGCATGTGACTTGACAGAGTAATGGACATTTGTGAACGTGTGAGTATTTTGAGTCATGGCAGAAGGTTATGTTTTTTTCACAAAGATGATGGCAGACAATGATACTCTGGCCATTACAATAATTGCTCAAACAGAATAAACTAATATTAAATTCAGCAATAAAAAATACTAACCATTCTTGAACACTTTCGTAATAGTGGCATCCAACCATGAGACAGTCCCATCTTCATCTATCCACTTCGCCTGTACTTTATCACCTTTGCTTAGGTCGCACTGAAAACATAAGTGAAGCTGTGTGCAAGATAATGGGAGTCAATATCTTACTCTATTGTTTTTAGCAGGCAAGAGTGAACTATAAATCCCATTTACTTTTTTCATGTTGATGAAGATAAATTATTCGAGACAAATTAGAGCCAACAACGTCTCTTGATATAAATGTGCCTATTGCCTCTTAGGTTATCTGGATGTGCATACCAGGTTTCAATCAATAACATAACAGTTTTGAGTTATGGCCCAATGTAAATACATGACAGATGACTATGACAGCGAGCATACCTTGGCTATAAAAATGCCTTATTTTTGTGAAAAAACAGACTGGCTAAAACAGATGTGTCCCTTGTACACAATTCACATCATTTTTGGATTAAATATTGGGACAAGTTATTGCAAAATCCCTCTATGAATAAGCCAGATACAGAATAGATACAGAATGTACTTTCTGGACAGACTGAAATACTCACTGATAATGTGATAACTACATGCCAGTCTTTGGGGGCATAACAATGATAAATGTGTTTTAAATCACATATAATGAGAATGCTGCTACCGAACGCTAATGGCATTTAGGAGTCACAGGCTGTCAACCAAGTTCTCTAGAAAATATCGGAACAATATTGACATATTTTCACCAAAAATATAGGACTTTTTTCGCCGATTCTTTTTGGACATTTTTTAGGAATTTTATGTTAAAAATACTGTATTGCAAGGATAATATGGGATCATATTCTAGACCGATATGTCTTACAGATTGTGTTTTAATGAATAAAACATTTTTTTTTTCACAATATACGTTTTCTTGCCAAAATACAGGAATATAGGAATTGGTTGGTAGTCCAGAGTCATACATAAAACGAGCTGTTGCAGTAAACAAACTTGGCCTATGGATTTATTTCAGTATTAGAAATAAATGTGTAAAGTTTAAATAAAATCCCTCAAGCCATTCTGGCGATACTAGCTTACCAGAAAAACTTTAACCTACCTAAATAGCTCGCACTATAAGTGTAAAAAGCCTATAATATATAAAACTGGAGTTACAAAACTTGGCCTATGGGTTCATTTAAAAACTGCAAATAAATGTTTCAAGTTCAAATAAAATCCCTCAAGCCTTTCCTGAGATACTAGCATACCAAAAAACTTCAACCTAGGCAAAACAAAAGCAAAACAACAAATTGTGTGTTTCGGACAAGGGTCTCAAAAAAGTTAGGTAGGGTAGGTATTCAGTTATTTTAAGTCTAGCCATAAAAGCAACACGAATCGCCAACGCTTTAAAGGCAATACTATTTATCCATCAACATCAAGACATCCAGAATACTCAGTTAAAAATAATATAAAGAACATGACTAGGTGTAAGGTATGTGCTACTAACCTTCCTTCGCAGCCTGCATTTCCACCAGCTGGTGCTGGATCTGTTTGTACTTGGCAAGAAGTGCTTCATGCTCAGCCAGCATCTTTTCATGGTCACCCTGAACACAAATGATACCTGACATATATGCCCATGCTTTTATATTTCAAACTAAATGGCATAATGTAATATGTAAAGATATAGTTATGGTCAAATTCATATTTCCTGGAAAATGACAAGTTACATCAAACAAAAACTAACACCCACCAGTTCCGTGAGTTTAACAAGAGGGCCATAAGGCCCTAGGTCGCTCACCTGAGGGGCTAAGGACTTAAACTGTTCTGAGCAAGTTACTGAAATCCGCCCAGCCGTTAAAAAGGAGTTGAGTCCACAAAATTTCAGGACGTTCATACAGACGGACAAGTGCAATGCTTAATGCCTCCCACTTTGTGGGCGCATACAAGTTTATTCACCATTTTGACCACTTTGTATGTTCTACAGGCTCTTACCTGACAAACCAATACATGAGGTGTTCATGCTACCAGGTCGAACGGCACCGTCATTGATATAAGGAAAACTGTTTACTCAGAAAATCTTAACGCTATAATGCCAGTGACCTTATATAATGAATTTGAAGATTTGTATGAAGTTTTAATTGAATATATGTAGTATATATAGAGATATGAAGTTGTTGCACGCAAACTTCAACCTGAATTTTCAAAGTACACAAAGGGGCATAATTTTGCTATATTGGAGGGCAGAGTTATGGGCCTCGGTCAGTGACCTTGTATGATGACCCTGAAGACATGTATGAAGTATAAACAGAATATCTGTCGTAGACATGGAGCTGATGAAATTTCTAAGAAAAAAAGGTGCATAATTCTGCTTAATTGTAGGCCAGAGTTATAGGCCTTGGTCAGTTAAAGTACATAATGACCACGAAGACATGTGTGAAGTTTCAATAGAATATCTGTAGTAGTTACAGAGATATGGACTTGTTGCACACAAACCTTAACCAGAGCATTACGTCAACGAACAGGTGAGTAGTATTGCTTCTAACTATTCGGTAAATAGTCAAGCTAACAATGTGACAATAACTTTTAAAAGAAAAGAAAACATGCTAAAAAACATATGCTGTATTCAAAAATAAAGAGGAGACACACACAAAACTTACCAGAGTCATCGTTTGAGTCACTCGTTTGAGTCACTTGTACATTCTGGTTGGCTATCAGAATTGCATCTACTGTCGGATTCGCTGGAACTACCAGAATCAGACTGACTCGGCAAAGGCAATGCAGACACTAAAACATGAAAACAACAGCTATAGCTCACACATTTAGTCACTCTATCACAGGACAAGATGCGACATGGCGGGATTTGTTATGAAATTGTGCCCAATTCCTACATCTAAGCCACTTTACTTAATGGGGGTATAATTAGTACTAAGGTGAGGATTGAACCAATGTCAATGACAAGTTTTTACATGAGAAACTGACACCAGGCCACTGTAAGCTTCTCACTAGAACCTGATACTTATGCGATGGTGCATGATGATGTCATCAAATAAAATCCAATTATGTAGTCTTCAAAGGGCAAAACACAAATTATATGAAATATGATACTAATTACTTAAACTAAAGTTCTGAAATCTCCAATCAAATTACCAAATGAGCTCTACCGAGCAACAAATTTGCTCCTAGATGTTACCCCATCTTTCTTCCGCAGAGGTGGCATGGATCGGGTCACCTCAGACCGCTCATCCTCAAACATCTCCAAATTTAGCGAAACTAATGTCTGGCAACAGAGAAGAATCTGAAATTTTAAAAAGAAATAGTTTATGCAACACTCACTGTACAGCATATGTAATACAGGTACCAACAGATAATAACCCGATTTTTTTCAAAATCTGTCACAGCATATGATATTACAAAATGTCTGAATCTGCATGACATCCATAGACATTTAAAATTTTCACTCTACATCAATCTTATGGTACCCATGTGGGCACTGTGACAGTACAGCATCTGTAGGATTTGTAAGTAAGTTGTGTTTAAATTGCACATCGCAAAAAGGCTGTACAAGGACAGCGCTCACCACTTTCCCACACTTTAGCAAGAAAATATGTTTTCAGTCTTATGGTTCTTATTTAGTTTCTTAGTCACAGGCATTTCTTTCAAGACTACAAGCATTGTCCTAAAGAGTTGCGGTGGGGTACTACCTTGTTCTTTTGTTTGGTTATTTCCAATGAAACGTAACTTAACAAAACCAGAACCAAATGTTCAAGGTCAAAAAGGGGAATAGATCTGTAACTATGTGAGCCAGAGCAAAAGGAATTCAGAACTTATCAAAAGTTTATAAGCTCAAAAGGGGCAATCATTCTGTGATTATGTAAACCAGAGGAAGGAGACTTGTCAAATGCATGTATGTTATGACTATCAACAATGCCTCAGCCTGAAAATCTGTTGGATTATTGGTAAGCCATTGTATATATACATCATGTTTATGAATATTGTTCTGGTTTGTAAGCACATGTACATTGTTCAGTATTGTCTTGAGAACATTAGAAAAGGGCCCAAAGTGGGCAATTTCTTTAAAAGATCTTAAATTTAAATATTAATACTGCCATATAATAAAGGTTAAAACAGGGTATATATAACAGGAAACAGTCCTTTTTTGGCTTGTAGGGGAAGGTGGCGGGTCCCTTCAAGAGGGGAAAATATGTCTAATAGGGGAATTTTACAGATTATTAAAATATCAACAATAGCACACTTTACATGTATTTAGTAGTGTTAGTCTACAAATCATAATATATGTTTGTAGTACATTTCAATTTTATTTACAAGGCAATGTCAGACTTCACGCTAATTTTTTCAAAGCACTTGCCAGTTCGGGCAAGCTTGTTACCAAAACCACTTGCCCGAAATCTGTTTGACATGTCCGAACTATTTAACTTCAAATGGTACTCTACAGCGATATCATAAAATATTGTTTTCTGTAATTTTATTTATTTACTTATATTTTATTTCTATATACATGTGTGTCATCTTGTTTTTGTTGTTCTCCCTCAAAATACAAGGTTCGATCATACTATTTTGTGCATCATGCGTCACAATGTGATTAAAAAGATAAACAGGAAAATATATAGGGTCTAAAAAGGTAAATGGCTCTACTAATAAGGAGCAGTGTGGAAAGCTGGATTAATTTGTTGATATTTTCTAATAAATTGGTAACTCACTTAAATGCTTCTAATTAAGGTGTTTAAACAAAGTCTATTTATTAAGTATTTGCAAAATAAATTGTATTTCAAAAGATATTCAACATTTCTGTGTTAACCAACCTAGAGGGGAAGCAGAGCAAAGATAAAAAGAAGCAGGTTGCAGCAATCAGCTATTTTGCTCACTGACTTTCCCTTATCAAACTGCATGCAAAAAGCAGTTTTTAAACACAGTTTCACTTTCAAACAGCATGCGTTTTTTAACATTTACAATTCAAAATAGAGCTACAATACTTATTTATATATTTGTTAATTACCGACAACAATGCAAATATATGCAAACTTCAATTTCAGACAAACTGGCACGTACTCCAAAATTGCCCTTTCGACTAAAGTTGTCTTCTTATTAAGCTTTTAACAAAGAAGCGTTTAGTCGACTGCGATCGATTGTCTATATATTTCAACAAGCTTTTACACAATAATGAACACCACACAGAATGATGATGTCATATGTTTATGTGTAATTACTCAATTCCAATAATACAACGGGTTTTGTATATATTTTTTGTTTTGGAAGAAAACAAAACTACAATGCTATTTTGAATGAATTTTCTTTGTCCATACAATATATAAGGCCTATGAACACTTTCCTGATCGGGTAAGCATTTGGCATTTTCTGCTAGCCCGAAATCAAATTACTTGTCCCGGGCATTGGGCAACCCAGTTACGACGAAGACTGCAATGCTCCTGGTACAAGACTTGAACATGTTCATAATACTTTCAATGTCTCTTTTCGATAGATCTGTTTCACAACAGCACATTCGTATCAGGGCCTCATGCTTGATTTGCCCCAGGGTACTTCTTGATGGTGTACAGATAGAAATCATCAGGCTGAACAGCCTCTCTACACATGCAGTGTAAGTGGGCAAAATCCCACAAAGGTTTAGGATTAAATTGGGGAAAAATGTATACTTTCGGCCCCAAAAATGGCATAAAAAAGGGCCAGAGAGTACGCATTATGAGATAATAATCAGTTTATAAAATGGGCTGTGTTTGTTTGGTCGTAGTTTACAAACTTCCTTTGCCAAGCATGATAGAGCAGTTGGTTAAAGAGCTTTCCACTGTCATTTCTTCATATGGCTCCTAAGTGGCGAGTTCGATACTTGCTTTTGTATATATTTTTTTAGGCATTTTTGCTAATTAGTAATTTGATTTTATCAAATACAGTCTTACCTGTCTTAAAGAGACCACCCGTGGTGATTCTTAAAAGTGGTTTCTTAACACAGGTGGTCTCCTAATGCAGTGTGCCCTGCAAAGACAGATGGTCGTTTGTTGTATGTATGTTTTGTACCTTAATACACACATATGTTATTGAATATTTTGTATAAGAATAGAGGCAGAATAAATAAGTTGTAAAACATGTGTTGTAACAACTGAATAATTTTATTTTACATTACTATAATACAAAAGTACACTGTTTTAAATGATAAAATAGCATAACTGTACACAGATTATATAATCTTCAAATGTCATATGATTTGGTCTGAGAACAATCGGCAGCTGTACCCCCCCCCCTCCAAATAAAAAAGACGCTATCCACATTATTTTCAGCAGATGAATAAACATGTGTTTGTCATCAATTTATGTTTATTAAACATAACTGGTTTCAAACGTAAGAATTAAACTTTATGTCTTACACAATAATCATACATTCCAACAATGTGTTAACTGCTGCACAATTTAGTCAATACTAAACATTCTCCACCCGCATATGTCAGACCATGTTAACTAAGTAATTGATGTCACAGCTGGTGCAATTACAATACGCTGCCCTACTGTCCTTGAATAAAATGCGGACAGATAACGCAGACAAGTTAGGGTCAAGTAAACATAGGAATATGCAGACATTAAAAGCGTTATAATAAAAGATTTATTAGTCTGGATTAACAGTCACACCCGCAATTGAGTATAGATTTACCCGTGAACAAATTATCTATTAGTACAATAAGTGGCTGACAACAAGCCCGCTAATTTGTGGATTTACACCTTTCACAGTGAATGCCCGAGTTGCTTAGCAATAGTACTGTGGAACTGACACTCAGTCGCTTAATACACTGATCAGGGTAATTTGGGACGAATTAATGGTCGCTGGTCGCGGAATAGAGGTGGTAGCTAATTAAAGCCGTTTAAAAAAAAAAAGAATATGCATTGGGAGGAATAAGTAAACGCAGGGAGTTGCTTTAAGTAGCTGGTCACTACCACAGGTTAGACTGTATCTTATTGTGTATTATAATATTTTTATTTATTTAATGCACATGTCTTACAGGGATTATCCTAGACGGCGACATGGGCGAAATCGTCGCCCTATGGTGTCTGACTTCGCCCTGTGATCTGATGAAAGCGAAATCAAAATCGCCGAAAATGTTTAATACTAATTCTTATTCTTCTAATCTTATGCCAACTACTGTCATGGTTTATCTGATTGTGGAGATAACGATGCTACAATTATCCGTAATCGATCTGTAGGCAGCGTGAGAAAGTTTGTTACACATCACTGACCTGGCATTGTGTTAATCAATCAACCAAACGGCTAAGGTTATTCCAATTGCGGTTCCCAACTTCGCTTACTTGCTTTCAAAGTAAATCTGTTATTAGCAAAGGCTTTCCGGAACCAAGGAAGCGAGTGCACACTGGGCGATATGATCAACCGGTTTACACTCGAATTTACAGTCATTCAGAGTTATTACCGTTTTACGTACTGTAAGGGAACTTACATTCAGGCTGTGAAGATTTGCTGTTTGCTTAATTGCGATGTTTGACCTTAGAACTGGCAATTAATTTAAAATTAAATCAAAATGATACAATGATCAATTATTTTCCATTTCCGCAATTAACACAATCGTAACAAACACCGCGTGTGAAAAGTAACAGATAATCCAATTCCCATTTTGTAGTA
Organism: Congeria kusceri; assembly: GCA_027627225.1. NCBI lineage: Eukaryota > Metazoa > Mollusca > Bivalvia > Myida > Dreissenidae > Congeria > Congeria kusceri. The sequence goes on along the minus strand of CM051031.1, from coordinate 66,098,519 downwards.
AATGACGTCATCCAAACAAAAGCATTGAACAACACGCGACACCATTACAACGTAATTTCATTCTCCTGTGGTTTCTTTGTTCTGACGCCGACTAACGGCGGGAAAATTATGTTGCACGATTTCCACGTGCAGCTTGCTGACAACCAAGTGGTGTACAATACCGGTACTTGTCTACCTGAGCGATGTATAACATGTAGCGTTATTAGGAAAAATATCAAGGGCATTAATAATTTACATTGTAACATTTGCTCTTCATATCATGACAATATTTTAAAGGAAACCAGTGACTGCCTTATGAAGTGTATCAATTGTCATAAACATAAACATGAGTGCTTGTTTTTTGAAAATACTGTTTCTAATGCCAATAAAACTTATTAAGCTATTTTGTGTTTATCTTTCATTACTACAGGTTGTAGTCGTTATAATTAATTAATTATACATAATTCAAATGACTGATTGGCTTAATAGCTGCTTTACGCGCCAGTGTCAGTTATCGATAAACTTCTCCCCGAATTTGGCAAAAGGAGAAGTCACTTCTCCCTAAAATTATGGGCTAGGATGATCCCTAGTCTTAGTAAAGCACAGTTCTATCAAATAATATAATTTGTAGTGCAATAGGAAGCAAATTTTTCGTTAAATTTAATTTAGCCTACTCCTAAATATATGAGGTTGGTATACACCGAACTCATATTGGTAAGTGCTATTTTCCTGTAGCATCGTGCCGACGCGTTACAAGCTTCAAATCCAAATTTTACTACTGATTATTCACTTCACAATGCTTCATAATGAAGTATAAACATTAATTTAACAAGTGCATGCCAAAAAGTCAACATCAGGCTTACTTTAACACTAAATCCTTGCGTTCAAACAATTGCATTGTAAAAATTCTATCTAACGTAATCCATATTGCTCTGAGTAATGTGAAACGTGCATACTGTTTTTGCATTGGTCAGTAAAAATATGGATAGCATATACCTACAGAATCTAATCTTAAGACGAAATATTTCACCATGTACGCAGTAGAAAGCTGTTTCCACTATTAATAGATTTCCCCCAAACCGATATTGGTTTTACTAATTTCATTAAAGAAATGTGTATATGCGAGTGTAGTAAATTTGATAACATTATGAGGTTATGTTAATAATTGCTTGACTTATGTGCTTTTTTCTTCTACAATATGGATTAAATACATCATTAATTTATATGCATGCTACTATTGATTTTGAAGTTTGACCAGAATAATCGTAGGTTCATGTAAAATTACTTTCCAACAGAAAATTGGCATACATAGTTTAGACTTTGTGTGGATTCTGCCTGAGTTCTTCCTGAATACTTTGAGCAAATGTGTACATGAATGTACAGCAGCCCGGACTCTGGGAGTTGTAACGTTGCAACTAGTAGTGAACTAGATTCTGCCCATAGGCGCTTGGTTGTTCAACAAATAAAAAATCATTTTGGTTTATCTATAAATTTACAAGGTAGCTCATTCGCCATTTTCTATTGTAACGGAAGTTGATTGACTGGTTTTATTTTTAAGAAGTATCAGGTCTTAAATGCATGGGCCACGTAGATTTCGGGAACCAACGATGTAATTTTATTAATTGAAACCAGCCAATCATTGCCAATCGACTTTCGTTACAATAGAAAATGTCCATTGAGCTACCTTGTTCATATTTATACTATAGAGAATAAGATTTTTTTTTTTTTTAAACAAACAAGCGCCTATGATTCTGCCTATACAAAAAATAGCTCAGAATCCATAACGACTATAATATATTAGACTAGTTCAAGCTTAATAAATCAGACGGACTGACGGACGGTTCGATTTTCATATCCGCTCATTCGGGGGCATAAAAACTAGCTCTATCTTTTCAAAGGGCTTACAGATATAGGCTTACATTTATATTATGCCGTGTCACCCTAATTTCGTGGGTCTTGTTTACGTTTGTGACGCATGCATGTTAATGCATTCTGTTATCTCACCACTGAGTTGGATTAAACACAATTTGCAATGTCCTCTTTGCAAACAAAGTGATTAAAAGACCGATTTTTGTTGCTTTTTCGTGTATATATTATGTTATTGTATCTGACCCTACTGATCTGTATCGTTTGGAAGCTTCTCATAATTTCGTGGGTTCTGATTAGCCGGCCTACTTTGGTTGTGAAAGAGTGTTTACAGCATCAATTTAGTTTCACTTTGTTTGTGCTGGACCCTGTGCTGATCAACAACCAAAAATCTTGGTGAAAACTAGTGCATATGAAAAATTTTTCATTATAAATACACACTCCTTATCATATTATTTAAAAGCTAACAATATAGGCCTGACGAAATCTACACACTTATTCAATTTTCGTTGTGCAGGTCTTTAGGCTTCATGAATCTATAAATATTCTATTGTGTTAGTTATTGTTCTTAAATATTAAATAAATGATAAAATTGCACGCAGCGATTCATGGGTAGGAATGCTAACTTAAAAAAGTTTGAAAGGTCGGTTAAATTTAGGGAAGGGGGATTGTTTATGTATTTTTTTAACGAAAATAGCATAATTCCATTGAGAAATTAACACAAGGGAGATAATCATACATGTGCAATTATCCTTGGAAAACTGTTCTAAATATACGATTTTTATAGAACGAAATTTCATGAATTTAATTCCAAAGTAGTTGTTGGGTAGTCAATAATGTGTGTATTGAATGTCATTAATTGGTGATTTAAATCACCAAGTCACTCACTGGTTGACATTTAATATGATTACCTTTTCAGATACTGCAAAAATATACAATTAAGTTAACAGTTATAGTAATTCGGACAATGTTTGCGGATGCACTAGCGAAAATTCTATTAGTTTTAAACAGCCACGAAATTATGGTAATTAGGCATATCTAGACCTTTCCTAGGTTCTCACACAAGACACAAACTGTCAATGAATTATAAGAATTATGGAGGTTTCGTCACACTGCAGTTTCGTCACACTTAATTTTGTGTATAAAACGGGTAGAGGGTTCGTCACAATAGTAATATATAGCATACACCGTATAGGTGTGAATAATATTGGGAAACTTTAGCACCTTTAGTTTGAAATTCAACAAAAATATTTACATTTTGCATATCAAACATTCATTATTGATACGGACATCCAAAAATCCATTTAGTAAAATATTACATTACACAATACATTAATAATATTTACATATAATAAAAAATATAGTGACACAAACACATACAATATATACAATATATATAAAGGAAACATTTCAAATGCAATAAATAATACAATACAAAACAGATACATTACATCACACTGTTCACAACCAGCAGTCTATAGTACACACACGTTACACATTTGTTATATTCTTGATATTCCTTTTTAGACGTCTTCATCGTGGATCGGGTCGTGCGTCGAATCTGGTCCATGTCCCGTGATGTGGCTGCATGTCCTCAGTAGTTGTGTGGTCGTGATCTCGTCGTCCTCGTACTTGTCCCAGGTGTCGAACAATCTTCCGTGGATTTCCTTGTACTTCTTCCTCACGGCGTAGAAGGGGGACAAGCATATAAAAACCTAGGTCGGCACGCCCTGCCCTTGTGTTTATTCTTCGATGCCAGCCTGAAATAATTAACAAATGTTGTGAAAATTTTGTTTATTATGTTACAAAAATAAATAATCAAAGAATAAAAATTCATGTTCTTGTTTGTCTGGTTATGATAATAATAATAATAATAATAAATTAATAATAATAATAATAATAATACCTTCAACATCGTTGTTAGTTCTCACAGTTTGTCGGTACACGCTCCAATGCTCCGGCTGCCACATTGATCCCCGGATCCACGTGCGCTCCATGTACTGGACAACATTCAGAACAGGACCACCAACCTGAAATTTAACCAATAATTTTATGTCATAAGCAAGTACACATAATACATTTTTGTTACGTTATGTTTAAGTTATTAATATAATTAAATCATATAACTATAATTAAATCATATGAGTAAATAAAATAAGTAATATACACAAGTATAGTAGTACCTCTTCAGCCTGTATCATCAACTGATCGAAGGCAGGAACGATGTGCTCACTTGGCAGATACGGCAAGGACATGAGTTTCCTCAAGAAGAGGAACTTGTCGCCCTTTGCCGCATAAGCTGTTGCGAGACCCTCGTTCACTACCTTCCTGTACACACGTTGATTCCAATGGAATACACAGCCTTTGACTGTCGATCTTGGGTACAGCTGTCGAATCGCCTGCCACGCAGCTGAAAAAACAGAAAGAAAAAAGTAAAGTTTACATTAATAAAAGTTCGATAAAATATATAATGTAAAAATAGATATTCTAAGTTCGATAAAAATATTGAAAGAGGATTATTCAAATTTCAAGGAATACAATGGTAAAACAATTACCTGCTTCAAAATCCAGCATGAACCACTCTACCAGCGGATTTTCAAGGCGTTGGTGGATGCGTGACAGCACCTGGATGTAGTCCTCCTTCGATCTCCTCGACATCAGTACGTACACCAGCGGTACTTGTTTGGTGTCCTCGCCTTTTTTTACAAAGGCGTGGATGGTGAAAAGCTGGTAAAATGGATTTTTAACCAGCTTAAACGTTCCGTCGAGGAACCATCTCCGGGCTTTAGTTGATGGAGTTGATTGGCAGTCCCGAAGATGATGTGGCGTTGATCGCCCACCCGCACGTCTTCCACCAAGAAGTCTTCGCCGATGAAGTCGACGTCGACCTACAATATAAAATTATCGATAAGTAAATAAAGAAAGCGATCATGTTATGTTGTTGTTATTATTATTATTATTATTATTATTATTATTATGTAATACGTAATAATGATTTAGTATTATTACCTCAAAGTTCAAATCGGTTGGGTCTTTGGGTCGCATGTGTTGTCGGAAGAGGTTGGCAGCTCTGATAAGGTTCGCCGGTTTCGGCAGATTGACGTCGTCTTCCGTTACAAGCTCCTTTAGGACCTCCTCCATTATACTCGCCGCTGGCTGGAACACGTTCTTCTTGGACCTGTCCTTAACATGAGCAAGAGCCTTCACTTGTTTCGGAACGCCAGGATTCGCGGGATGGGTGTGACCACCCAACGACGCTGTGAACATGTCACCGAACTGCTTCACATTGGCGTTGCATTTCATGTTCTTGCTCCGGATGCTGCATGTCCAGTAGGTCCGTGCTCCATTGCTACGCTGAAATAATAAGACAAATAATGTTAAATTATTACTTTTATATATAAATATACAATTATTATTATTTATTATTATTATTATTTATTATTATTATCATTACTATTATTATTATTATTATTATTATTATTATTATTATTATTATTATATTATTATTATTATTATTATTGTTATTATTATTATTACTGTGGTTGTTGTTTCTTGGTATTGCTGCTTATTATTTACATCGTACATACCCTACTTCCGTTTACTTCCGCCACTTATTATTTCATACGTAACGGGTCTGTCTTCTGGTATCACAGCATCCAGAGGACGTTCCCGTATTGATTGGTCTAGTGGCACATTCGGCTGTACAATGTCCCGGCCAGTTATATTGACAATATTTACTCTATCTGTTTAAATACACAGTTTGTATAATCCACGCTGCCAATTAAAGATAATTGAGTTGTTTCTTAATTGACAATTAAAGGCGCGTGTCGCTAATTGATTGTTTGCAAGGCGCTAATTAATGTGTTTGTACTATCAAGTTGTTTATTAATTTACAATTAAAGGCGCGTGTCGCTAATTGATTGTTTGCAAGGCGCTAATTAATGTGTTTGTACTATCAAGTTAATCATTGGAATGCGGTTAATATGTTATTTTATGTATATTTAGGCATAAGAAAAATCAACAACATTTATAATTTTAGTATTATTTTTATAATATTATTTATTTCCATGCTTTACAAAGTCACATATAATTAATATAAATAATAAAACCTGTACATGTCAAGCATACATAATTCATTTTAATTATATTGACCATTAAAACCATATTTTGTTATGATACTCTATTCAATCACACTCAAAAAATAACACAAAACTCCAATATATTTCAATATATTTATTCACATAACAAAAAATCTTATTCAATGTCAATACCATGTATAATACACTACTATATATCAGAGTGACGAAACCTCCACTCCCCCCGTACACAAAATAAGTATGACGAAACTGTAGTGTGACGAAACCTCCATCACCCAATTATAAAAGCAGACTTACGTCAACAACGTAAGCGAAGCTTGTGGACTGGAGTTCAAAGATCCACGCCATGTTTGTCGTTTTTCTGATCAGAGTGTCGAAAATACGTGTAAACACTTTGAAAATGGCGCTAGAAAGAATGAAAACGAGTTCATCAAAAATTGATACTTCCGCCAATATTCTGCAGATTTTCAAGTTTGTTCTGACCGGAATCAGCCGATATAATTTCACCCATCAGAAAAAGCGACACATTTCCGCGAGTTTAGCCGAACACGCAGTAAGAGTGGTTCTCGGCTTTCGGGTTCAATTTAGACCAATGCAGGGTACATGAAACCGCGCTTTATTATTTATGTTGATTTCTTGTCACAAGAAGCGGAAACGACTCTTTTCCATTGTCGAGATAGTCACTGTGGCCATAAGTGACTTTCGTTCCATAATTCAAATGTATGATTTTAGGCTTTATACTACTAAATTATAAAATAACTTTGATCTGGAATAAGGACTATAATGTATATTAAATCTACGAATTAATATCAATCCACTAGTAAATAGTTGACACATTTACATTATTTTTATTTTGATATAAACACCTAAATGAATAAATGCTTCAAATATGTATAACTAGAATACATTGCTAGTTTTATGGGAATATTTGCATATCCGGTGACCTTTGGCGATTTTTATTAGAAAAGACGCATATCAAGTAACCTATGGCTACAGAAATGTGCGATTTGTATGATCATATATGTAAATTAAGTGACCTATGGCCAAAGTAAATGCCCATTTCTATAAGAATATAAGCACATCCAGTTGCATCTGGCCACAGTAAATGGTCATTTCTATAACAATAAACGCACATCCAGTGGTCTATGTCCACAGTAAAGGACCATTTCTACGATAATATACTTAAATTAAGTGACACATGGTTACAATAAATGGACATTTCTATTTGAATATAAGCTCGACCAGTGGCCTATGGCCACAGTAACTGGCCATTTCTATGATAATATACGCACACCCAGTGGCCTATGGCACCAGAAAATGGCCATTTCTATGATAATATACACACCTCCAGAGACATATGGCCACAGTAAATGGCCATTTCTATGACAATATACACACATCCAGTGGCTAAGGCCACAGTAAATGGCCATTTCTATGTGAATATACGCACATCCAGTGGCCTATGGCCACAGTAAATGGCCATTTCTATGTGAATATACGCACATCCAGTGGCCATTGGCCACAGTAAGTGGCCATTTCTTTGTGAATATACGCACATCCAGAGGCCTATGGCCACAGTAAATGGCCATTTCTATGATAATATACGCGCATGCAGTGGCCTTTGGCCACAGTAACTGGTCATTTATATGATAATAAACGCACATCCAGTGGCTTATGGCCACAGTAAATGGTCATTTATATAATAATATACGCACATCCAATCGCCTACGCCACAGCAAATGGCCATTTCTATTCGAATAAAAGAACATCGATTGACCTTTGGCCACAGCAAATGGTGATTTCTATGTGTATATATGCTCATCAATATCCTATGGCGACAGTGAAGGACGATGTTTATTAGGAGATAAGCACATCCATTGACCTATGGACACAGTAAAGGTCGAATTGTTTTAGAATATACGTAAATAAAGTTACCTATGACGACAGCAAATGGCGATTTCAATGTGAATATATAAACATCTACTGACCTATGACCATAGTAAAGGGCTATTGAAATACAAATATATGTACTGCCAGCGACCTATGGCCACAGCAAATTGCCATTCCTATAAGAATATACTTCAACATATTCGACCTATGACCAAAGTAAAGGTCGATTTCTATAGGAATATAACCACACGCAGTGACCCATGGCCACAGCAATTGGCCATTTCTATGAGAATATAAACGCATACTGTGATCTATGGCTACAACAACTGTTCGATGGGAATGTATGAATATTCAGTGACCTTTATTTGTATTAAATACATTTGCATTGAGACTTTGAGATTTCAGTAGAGACTTTGCAGAGTACTTGTGTCATGTTATGAGCAACTGAAAGGCCGCCGTTTTTTTGTACATTGGTGAGCCAACCGGCTACACAAAAGATCCTACAAGGACTGACATAAGTGTGACCAGTCACCAGTCTTCCAGCGATGGGTTCATTGATGCTGACGGCAACTGCTTTGAAAGTTCATGCACGTCCAGCGAGACGTCGTCAACGTCATGCACTGCTGACAGTTAGTGTTGTTAATCAGTGTCCAAAATTTTAGTCGATTAATCAGCAACAAGTTCTGACTAAATAACCAATTAATCAGGATTCTTGAAAGTAAAGGAAATACACCATAGACTGCAACGTTTCAATGATTTACATTGTTTTATTTAGTTTGAAAATAAATAGTTGTCTGATTTATATAGCAATTATGAAGGAAATAAGCACAAAACATGTTTTTGTAAATACAGTTTGTGAACCGCATTATCCTACTAACGCGCTGGACTATAGGCAAGATACATAATTATCAGAATTTTTATTACTGAAAAGTTAAGCAACCGCACAAACACTATAAACTTTATCTTCTGTTTGGTAAGAAAATGCAAAAAACTATAATAAAAAAAAAAATTACATAGCAAAGATTAAACATGTTATGCTAATGGTCTGAAGAATTATGCAATTTTTATTTTTATGACCTTAGTTTAAACCTTTCACAAAAGTAATATCTCCATATTTATCAATACTAAATGGAACCATCACGGACTTCTTTGTTTTTAATCAAGACTGAACAGCTTTACTAGAGACAATTATTTGTTCTACAAATCATATTAAAATATATAAATGTATACCTTTTATTCTGTTGAACAATGTATTAAATTATATGTGCAATTTCATTATATCATTTGGTCACTGACACATATAGATGAATCGGATCACTTGTTTAAGTTAAAAAAAAGGGATTATAATTTGTTCAAGAAAGAAAACTAATGCATAGATATCTTCAATTAATCGACGAATCCCAAATCTTAATCAACTAATTAATCATTAACTATTAGTCGTTGACTAATTGACGAAATGATTAATCGGCACAACACTACTGACAGTGACACAAACTAAGCATTTGATTTTAACTTGTATCTTGAAAACAAAAAGCACTATCACATTAAATATCACAAGAAGTTCTTGTTTGTTCTGTGATTTTTAAAAACACCCTTCGACGTCTGTTTGCTTATTACTTCCATACCCAGTTATCAATATCAACAGTACATAGTGTTGTATGTGTGAATATGGGAATATACTCCCGTGGGTATTGAGTAAACTGTGATCAGATTCAATGCCAACATACCAATATATTTAATTATTTACAATTTCATGTCGATTAGATATATATTGTGCACAGGAAGTACGATTATACAGGCAGGGAGTCTTAAACAAGTTACTGTTCACTTCACAGCGGACTCTATCATACATGTTGGGCTAAAAGGAATAGAAGGAAAGCAATGATTATTCAGGTTTTAATCCAATAGAACTGCATCCGATTTTGATCTAAGTTCAACATCCGTTGACTAGTATGCATTTTTTGTACCAAAGAATTGATCATTGATATATTTAAAATATATACATATCAATATTAACATACATGTATGTCAAAACATAATTAAGTACAGTTATAGTTCAAACATCAGTAGTACTGATTACATACATATGTTGCGCAAAATGATAATTCTTTTAAAAAAAAAACATCTTAAGATGGTCCTTACTGAAATAAACATTCCTATAACTGAGCCAAACTACACGCTTCCTAAAAGACAGTTGTTGGTATTAAATCAATTAATCATTATTATTAACATAATTTATTGTCAATAAGCCTTATTGCTGCCAAAAATATCAAAATAGCTATGTCTGTCTGGTTAAAATGTGTTGCATACTGTGTCATAACAGCGTACCCAGTTGATACAGATTAATGTATCTAAACAAGATGGTCAAAGTGTTCGTGGTCGCTCACGTAAGTATAAATCAAGTTCACCAACAACTAACTATTTGTAGCCAATATTTGGTTATCTCCGCTTACTATTTGGTTGTCTCCCCTTACATAAAAAATAACATTTTCTCACTAACTATAATCAGTAATCGACATTAAGTGAGATCATAACGAGACTGTGGCAAAACATAGAAGAAAACCAAAAGCAAAGAAAATATAATGTGTTTTAAACAAAAACATATACCGTGTCTGGTCCGCTCATACGAGTACATATACTTGTACTCGTATGAGCGGACCAATATGCCTATATGTATCTGACAATTTGTAACATACCCTTTCAATGTTCAGACATGCGGATGGGAAGCAGCTTTTAGCTTCATGGATAAAAACCTTGACGATTAATTGTTAAAGTTGTTAAAAGTAATTTTAATGACGTCGGACGACGAACAATGAACGCCCGACAGTGATGACCACTACATCTCACCCTTAAACAATTTGGCTCAGGTGAGCTTAATACCTCATTAACAACAAAAATGTTATCGAAGAGGTTTGAATAATTAACAAAAACAGATAATTGTTTTAGTAGGTCAAAGGGATAGTCATAGAGACCATAAACATAGTTAATATCTTACATATATTTATAAAACTCATACTTAAGTTATTATTTTATGCATAGAATGCATATATGTGTAGAGTATTTTAGGCTTCCAATGTCATAAAACAAGTTACGTAGTTTATATATTGTTCATTTTACTTAGATGAGAGCAAACAAACCGCTAGCCTCTCGGGATAAAAACTAACATAATTTAAAACACTTTTGAATACAATAATGTAAAGCAAAATATTGTATTCATTATCATGGTTGATAGCAATTTACTTACTCTATTCGTTCCCCAGTCTATTGTTGCACGGTAAATAAATTACTAAAAACCACACGCACATCTGTCTGTCATTGTCTTATATATACTTCAAATTAATTCAATAGGTTATTATGCAATGTCATTTTTTTACTATATACAAACACCAAAACATGGGCGTATTAATGCAATATATTGTTGTACAAAGCGACTGATCAATTATGAATAAACAGACAGTTCAGTATGTATTATGTAATAATAATACAGAAATATATAGACATTTACAACAATAATAATAATGCAATTAAGAACGTATACAGTTACATAAATAACCTGTCATATTATCAATTATTAAAATGTATAGAAAATATACTTCTATATGTTGATGTTGAATGTAACTCAATAAAGCAGACAATAAAAATAAGTAATAGTTGTAATAATTAATACTATCATATACACAAATAATGTCATACATGTATTTTTAAACTGCTAGGCGTATGAACATATAATATTTCACAGTAAACATCCAATACTATTTCTTAAATTCACGATATTTGTGGCTGCTCATTTAAAGGTTGAACAGCGCACCATTGAAGCATGTGAGCATAGAACAAATGTATACACATATACGCTATAATGTTGGTTCTTAACTCTATGTACCTGTGGAAACTGTGCTTTGTCCCACAGTGAAATGTATAAAAAAGTAAGCTCATGTGTAAGTCCCACATTAATTCACAACTTATCCATGTCTACCAGTACTGTAAGTTTGAAGAAATCAGTTTCAGAGACTCTGACCTTGTAATTCATGCTTTGTCTTCACGCCTGTGAAGTAAAAATGACAAACATAATGCATTTTCACTGATTTGATTACTAACTTCATATCTTTTTACAGTTGTTATCATTTTGTTCTTGGATAATTGAATATGATAAGTTTATTGTCTGAAAATAGAGTGAAAAAAAGCAGTTATCACATAGACATCGCATGGTAGCAAAGTGGCAAGTAATTAATTGTTACATTTGATAAAGTACATAACATAAACTAACATGTGTTCAGTCCATCGGCAAGTGCGTTCAGTAAGATTTTCCATCCTTCGGTATAACGAAGCATTAGCCTCTTCATAGGAGCATGACTTCACCTGTGAAATTACAAAAACAATGTTTAACTTTGATAGAAGTGATGTGTTAACGGTCAGGCAAGAGTTGTATTCTTTTTTTAATCTACGTAAAACACACTTAGAACAGTGAATATTTAATAAAAATCTTCCTCTACGAGTAGAGATTTACAGTTTTTATCTAACGAGATACAGACACATGATAACTCGATTATTTTTGGTATATATGTATGCTTGAAATAAAATCTGAAACAAGAGTACTTTTTACAAAAATAATTCACGAAGCTTCCCATTGTTTAACAAACCATTTCACAACCTTCAGTTATTGCTGAAACATAAAAATCTCGATTACCTGTGGGCATATGTCACTTGAAAAGCGTCTATTGTTATAGAAATCGCCATTGTCTGTGGCCATTGGTCACTGGATGTGTGTATATTATTATAGAAATGGCCATTTACTGTGGCCATAGGTCAGTGGATGTGCGTATATTCACATAGAAATGGCCATTTACTGTGGCCATAGGCCACTTGATGTGCGTATATTGTCATAGAAATGGCCATTTACTGTGGCAAAAGCCCACTGGATGTGCGTATATTATTATAGAAATGGCCATTTACTGTGGCCATAGGCCACTGGATGTGCTTATATCATTATCGAAATGGCCATTTACTGTGGCCATAGGTCACTGGATGTGCGTATATTCACATAGAAATGGCCATTTACTGTGGCCATAGGCCACTTGAAGTGCGTATATTGTGATAGAAATGGCCATTTACTGTGGCCATAGGCCACTGGATGTGCGAATATTATTATAGAAATGGCCATTTACTGTGGCCATAGGTCATTGGATGTGCTTATATTATTATAGAAATGGCCATTTGCTGTGGCCATAGGCCACTGGATGTGCGTATATTATTATAGAAATGGCCATTTACTGTGGCCATAGGCCACTGGATGCGTGTATATTCACATAAAAATGGCCATTTACTGTGGCCATAGGCCTCTGGATGTGCGTATATTGCCATAGAAATGGCCATTTACTTTGGCCATAGGTCACTGTATGTGCGTATTTTAGCATTAAATGGGCCACTTCATTTACGTATATTCTGATAGAAATCTCCATTTGCTGTGGCCATAGGTACTTCATATGCGTTCATTCTAATAGAAATCGCCATTTGCTGTGGCCATATCCCACTGTATTCTCATAGAAATCGTCCTTTACTGTGGCCGTAGGTGACTTGATATGCGTATATTCTCATATAAATACCGATTACCTGTGGGCATATGTCACTTGAAATGCGTATATTGTTATAGAAATGGCCATTGTATGTGTCCATAGGTCGCTGGATGTGTGTATAATATGTATATTATTATAGAAATGGCCATTTAATGTGGCCATAGGTCATTGGATGTGCGTATATTCACATAGAAATGGCCATTTACTGTTGCCATAGGCCACTGGATGTGCGTATATTGTCATAGAAATGGCCATTTACTGTGGCCATAGGCCACTGGATGTGCATATATTATTATAGAAATGGCCTTTTACGGTGGCCATGGGCCACTGGATGTGCGTATATTTACATAGAAATGGCCACTTACTGTGGCCATAGGCCACTGGATGTGCGTATATTGTCATAGAAATGGCCATTTACTGTGATCATAGGTCACTGTATGTGCGTATATTATCATAAAAATGGCCATTTTCTGTGGCCATAGGCTACTTTATATGCGAATATTCACATAGAAATCGTCCTTGGCTGAGGCCCTAGGTGACTTGAGATGCGTATATTCACATAAAAATCGTCCTTTACTGTGGCCATAGGTCACTTTATATGCGTATATTCACATAGAAATCGTCCTTTACAGTGGCCATAGGTGATTTGAGATGCGTATTATATTCACATAAAAAAATCGCCATTTGCTCTGGTCATGGGCCACTTTATTTACGTATATTCTGATAGAAATTGCCATTAGCTGTAGCCATAGGTCACTTCATATGCGTACATTTTAATAGAAATCGCCATTTGCTGTAGCCATAGGCAACTTTTTCCTCATACAAATCGTACTGTGGCCGTATGTGACTTGATATGCGTATAGTCTCATATAAATCCCGATAACCTGTGGGCATATGTCACTTGAAATGCGTCTATTGTTATAGAATTGGCCATTGTCTGTGGCCATAGGTCACTGGATGTGCGTATATTATGTATATTATTATAGAAATGGCCATTTACTGTGGCCATAGGGCACTGGATGTGAGTATATTAAAATAGAAATGGCCATTTATTGTGGCCATAGGCCACTGGATGTGCGTATATTGTCATAGAAATGGCAATTTACTGTGGCCATAGGCCACTGGATGTGCGTATATGATCATAGAAATGGCCATTTACTGTGGCCATAGGCCACTGGATGTGCGTATATAATTATAGAAATGGCTATTTACTGTGGCCATAGGCCACTGGATGTGCGTATATTAACATAGATATTGCCAGTTTCTGTGGCAACAGGCCACTAGATGTGCCTATATTGTCATAGAAATGGCCATTTACTGTAGCCGTAGGTCACTGTATGTGCGTATTTTATCATAAAAATGGCCATTTACTGTGGCCATAGGTCACCTTATATGCGTATATTCACATAGAATCGTCCTTTACTGTGGCCATATGTGACTTGAGATGCGTGTATTCACATAGAAATCGTCCTTTACTGTGGCCATAGGTCACTTTATATGCATATATTCACATAGAAATCATCCATTACTGTGGCCGTATGTGACTTGAGATGCGTACATTCACATAGAAATCGCCATTTGCTCTGGTAATGGGCCACTTTATTTACGTATATTCTAATAGAAATCGCCATTTGCTGTGGCCATAGCCCACGTTATTCTCATAGAAATCGTCCTTTACTGAGGCCGTAGGTGACTTGATATGCGTTTATTCTCATATAAATCCTGATTACCTGGGGGCATATGTCACTTGAAATGCGTCTATTGTTATAGAAATGGCCATTGTCTGTGGCGATAGGTCACTTTATATGTGTATAATATGTATATTATTATTGAAATGGCCATTTACTGTGGCCATATGTCAGTGGATGTGCGTATATTCACATAGAAATGGCCATTTACTGTGGCCATAGGCCGCTGGATGTGCGTATATTGTCATAGAAATGGCCATTTACTGTGGCCATAAACCACTGGATGTGTGTATATTATAGAAATAGCCATTTACTGTGGCCATAGGCCACTGGATTTGCGTATATTTACATAGAAATGGCCATTTACCGTGGCCGAAGGCCACTGGATGTGCGTATATTGTCATAAAAATGGCCATTTACTGTGGCCATATGTTACTTTATATGCGTATATTCACATAGAAATCGTCCTTTACTTTGGCCATAGGTGACTTGAGATGCGTATATTCACATAGAAGTCGTCCTTTACTGTGACCATAGGTCACTGTATGTGCCTATATTCACATAGAAATCGTCCTGTACTGTGGCCAAAGGTGACTTTAGAAGCGTATATTCACATAGAAATCGCCATTTGCTCTGGTCATGGGCCACTTTATTTACGTATATATTGATAGAACTCGCCATTTGCTGTTGCCATAGGTCACTTCATATGCGTACATTCTAATAGAAATCGCCATTCGCTGTGGCCATAGGCTACTTTATTCTCATAGAAATCGTCCTTTACTGTGGCTGTAGGTGACTTGAAATGCGTCTATTCTCATATAAATCCCGATTACCTGTGGCCATATGTCACTTGAAGTGCGTCTATTGTTATAGAAATCGATATTGTCTGCGGCCATTGATCACTGGATGTGCACAATTTTACATAAAACTCGCTTTTTTACTGTGGCCATAGGTCACTGGCTGTTAATAAATAAATAAATAATGTTAATGCGCCTATTGTTTATTTTTATAATTGAATTTATTCATACATTTAATATAAAATATTCTTATTCCAGATCATTGTGTAATTTAGTGGTTTGAGATTGGAATTTAGACGTTAAATATGGCCAATTCAGACGCCATTTATGGCCACAGTAAACAGCTCGACTATTGTCGTCTTATCTATGGAAACGAGTGTTTCCCCAAAGGGAGCAGTCCAAAAGAGCAACATCAGCTAACGAATTGTGATAGTTTTATTTAACGCGAATTTTTTTTTGTGTGAGTATTTGTTATCTATTGCATCCCATAATGGGGTTTATAATTAGGGAAATCTAATTGGCGAAAGGACACTTGCTCGATGTTTGTAAACAATGATGTCGAAGATGTTGTTTGCCGTTCTGCTGTCAGTTGGATTATTCTTAAGCTATTGTATATATACATCATGTTCGTGACTATTTTTTGTTTTATGGTTACACTCTGCTCCTAAAAATGTCAGGTTCGGTATTGTTTTTCATCAGTTTTAATCACATTAGTTGGGATAGAGTCTGTCCCATACGAAACATATCTCAGAATCCACCAATTAGAGCTACATCTAACCTTTTGGACCAGTTTACAGTGCTCTGGCTAGTCGTAAATGACAGGACACAGCGTTACGTGTAGAATTTTTATCCATTTAACGCTTGACAATTAACTGTTGATGTGTCGCAATGCAACACAATTTTACATGTATATCTTTACCACATGTGTCCCACACAAAAACTGCCAGTGTGTCGCAACGCAAAAAATAGCCCCAAACAATATTTATGTGATAGTAATACAAATCGTCATAAACTGGACAAGTCATTTTGAGAGCGGTCTTTGAAGCATGTTATTCAGTAATTGAAATTTTAAATGCATTTAAATACATACTATGTTCAACAATCTAGAAACTGAAAATCACTTGGTCAATTACGGACCACTAACAAATTAATTTCCATACTAAAACATGTTACTGTGTTTATAATTTCCAATATTTTCTCAATTTGTTGTAACAATTTATGTCCTTATAAAATTCACACTAGTAGGTTTATTACACGTCCCTCGAAATTGAAATACCTCACTGAACACATTAACGGGATTTTTTCATGCAAATATCATGCATGTTAACTACATTCCTTTCTCAGGAAACTAGTGCACCAAATGTTTTTAAAATGTGAACAATACAGTAAAATAAAAATGTGTAAAATACCAGTTATTTTAAGAAAATGTAACATGTTTTTTTTGGTTATGATTTATTTTACGTGTTTGTGTTAAATTTTAATTAAACTCTTAATGGTTGTTTTAACCTGCAGCACCTTGTGAGTGCCTTTAAGTCATGTTAATAACTGTATATTAAATTTTAATTATACCTGAAAGTAGCACTGTTTGTTGGAGGATATAAAACCTCCAGAAACTGTTATAATTACGCTGCTGTAAACAAGGTCAAATGGAAGAAACAGCGTGTGAACACTCTAGAGGAACACTCTCAGGATTTCAAATTAATTTTAAAAAAATGGTCCTTGGGTTACACTCTGCCTTCAAATTAGTTTGATTGAACAAACATGTCTGCTGCATTGTGCATCGTTTGTCATCAACATTTACCTGATAAACACTCTATAGACTACATTTATTGCCCAGTCTTCATGACACTTTCCCAAAACATTTGTTTCAATGATATTATGGATGTTTTCGAAACTGGGTCATGTGGGGTCAAACACTAGGTCACCTTGTCAAACTGAAGAAAACTCTTGTGAACCTTCTAGAGGCCACATTTCTTTCATAAACAACATGAAACTTGCTTAGAACATTTGTTCTGATAATATCTCAAATGAGTTCAAAACTGAGTCATTTTTTATCAAAACCTAGGTCACTAGGTCAAATTGAAAAGTATGTGAACACTCTGGAGGTCACATTTGTTGCAAAATCAACATGAAACTTCCTCGGTCCCTGAAGTCTTGTTCTTGCATATCAGGAATGAAAATAGGTGTTACGAGTTACATAGAGTCAGACTCTGACTCTGAGATGACATGGTTGTGGCAAGGCCTCAGAAGGTTACCAAACTTCACAACTTTATTATTACAGGTTATCAGCACAGATCAGCTCTTATGAGCTTGGTCTTTCCTGTTCTTCGAGCAGTGACGATGAGGTGGGAATGTCCCTTGGACCTGACAGTGATCAGGAAGAGGCCATACCATCAAACGATGAAGTTGGTATGTCACTGGACTCATCCAGTGAATCCAGCTGCTCCAATAATGTGGAATTACAACTAGAGATGGACTTGAATTCAGTTTATGCCAGACCTCCTCCGCAGAAGCATGTTAACAGTCTTTTGTTCTTTAAGTTATTTTTGCATTAGTTTTATTTAATCATGTTTCCAAAGCTTTGACTAAATGACTAAAACATTGTGTCCCCCAGCGATGAAATTGGTTCAACATCTTTAAAATTGCGCTGCAGCGTTTTTTTTTTTACACATTACAGTACAGTGCTACAGATATTCAATTGAAACTCCACACATGTCTTAGGGGTCATTTTATAAGGTGACTGGCCAAGGCACATAACTGTGACCAGCAGTTTAGCAGAATTATGCCCCTTGTACTGACATAGGCCCATAACTCAAAAGTGGTTTTAGATGTTGAGCACTGCATCCCAAGACAGCTCTTATTTATGTATTTCATATGCTGTGGATGTTAACAGAGCATCAGACATGATCCATTTTCTATTATGAAAGTAAATTTTAGTTGTTGTTTGTTTCACATAAGTTTGTGTGTTAGCAAATTGAGGTTGACACTTAACAAATATAAAAACAGAATGGTCTAAATGTATGCAAACCGATTATGAAGGTAATGCTGGCCACAATTTATTATCCTCTTTAAATCAAAACTGGATTTTTCAAGATGCAGGATGGTATCTGTAGACTCTTATTTGGAAAGAACAGACTGCCGTATAATGACGAATAGTAATAAAAAATTACAATTAAATTATAGTTTGAGAGTATGCATGTAAATATTGGAATTTATATAAACTTGGGAGGGAATACAATTTCTTGGTTTAAAAAGGGTTTCCAAAAACAGTATCATAAGTGACATAAAATGCAAAGATAGCTAATCATGTATTGTTAAAAATCATGTTTTACAACCAGCAATACTTGCTTTATGTTCCCCACAATGGAGGGGGGGGGGGGCATAAATCTACCAAAACAGATTCCAAGGGGCTATAAATCTGCAGCTCTGTACACATTAGGGTGCTCCTCCATCTTCTGATTGGAATGATAATTATGCAGTTTGTTAGTGTTTAGTTAATTGGGCAGGGCGCGGGAATAATCTAAGTTGAGCATAGAAACATTTTCTTCATGAGCGTAATTTATTTGTCTTTTGTCAAATATATACAATTGTTAATAAATAATTTATTTAAACATTTAATTAACAATATTATAAAGTATTTGTCACAGGACTTCCAAAATTGGAACCATGGAAATGTATAGGCTATGTATTGATCAAATACAGAACATCAAACTTAAAAAGTTGTGTCCTAATTTATACACCCTTTTACAGCTATGAAATGCATTTTTATGAAATACTCAACCATCATTGCCATTTTTCAGGTACAAGTGATAGGTCTAGCTAGGTAATGTCAATTTATAAATTAACGCAAATCTAATTCCAGGGCTTCGTCTGGAAAAATAATGGAATCTTGGTATTTTTTTGTTTATCATGGAAAAATCATGAAATTTTCAAACATTGTCATGGAAAGTTGAAAAGTATCCTTGAATATGCCTGTAATTGCATAAAAAAGATCAAATCCATTGAAATGTAATCAAACAAAAGTCAAAATCTAGAGTTTTCTGATGGACAGACATGTATTTCAGTGCTACAAGCAATTATTTTCTATTTTACATAGCGTGAATAACCAAGATAAATATTTTTATGATGCAGATCAAATAAAATGTGGATAACAATGTACTATTTTGACTTTAGTATGTTAGGACTGTATCATGGAAAGTGAAGCTATGTTATGGACTAGTCATGGAAAAATCTTTGAATTTTGGTTTCAGCAGTTTGTATGTTCAAACCCTGATTTCTGAATTCATTGCTGCAAAATAATGGGTGGGAGGGGGGCGGGACAGAATCGCTTTTATAGCCATATTAAGTGTGTGTGGTGAATGAAACAAATGGCAGTTAAATTAAGAATTACCATTATGTAACATTTTGGTGGGCTATAAAATTGCATTTATTGGTACAATACAGTTTATTTTTTTACCCAATCCAACAAACATCATTAAATGTCACATAATAAATCAAAGCTAATTAATTATGAATTGTTAAAAGCCATGTTGTTACAACCAGCAACACTTGCTTGTTCCCTCCTAGGGGGCAATAAAATGCGCCAAAACATATGCCCAGGGGCTATAAATCCATAGCTGTATTCACATTAGGGTGCTCCACAAGCTGCTGGTTGGAATGATATGCTATTTGTTATCTTTTGGGGGCTATAAATCCACAGCTGTATACACAGTAGGGTGCTCCACAAGCTGGTAATTGGAATGATATGCAATTTGTTATCTTTTGGTTAATTTGGGAGGGTAAGATAATAAATAGATCAAGCGTAGAAATGATTTTCCAGATCATTGTAATTTAGTTTTCTTTTGTCAAAGATGAATAATTGTTTGTAGATTATTAAGTTTAACACGTGACTAAATATGCAATAATTAAGGGAATTTAATTCTCTTTTAGAAAAGTATAACTTTATAGCACTTTACATGCAATACCAGCCATATATTATTTTAAACAAAAACAATGCCCATACAAAGAAAAAGGTATCTGGACAAAAGCGCCTTGCCCAAAAGCCCCTTGGTCTAAATATGCACACATGGACATAAACCCATTGGTGTATTTGACAGAGTGGACATAAGCCCCTTCATAGATTTAACTGGGTGGACAAAAGTCCTTCGATGATTTTAATGTTTTGGTTGCATTCCTTGTATTCCTTGATAATTTAAAGTTTTTTATTGAGTAATAATTGTGGTCATCTGCAAATTAACAGATGGAATAAAATGTTGTTTGAAGTATAGCTGTACTTAAATGCATTAGAATTCTCGGTTAAAGTTATGTTGCAACTAAGTATCAGGCTTTATCTCTAAAAACCTACTTAATTATTTAAATATAAAATACAGATTTTATGGTCCTTGTTTGACTTAGAATATTTGAATGTTTTGGGACATCAATTCGAATAGTCGAGCACACTCTTACGGACTGCTCTTGCTATTTGCAACATTTTGGTGTTTCTGAAACAAAATATAAAATAATATGTAGTGTACCTTTATTTTACAGATAAATTCATTCTTATTGCTTTTCCTTCTTTTTATTATTTCAGCTGAAGTAAGCCCTGGGATAAAAATGAAAGGCAAAGCATTAAGCCTGCTGGACATAAAAAGTGCGCTTTAAGAAAACTGTGAATGTGTTCGAAAAATGGACTTTTAAACTGTGAGAGAATTGAGAAGACAGTTTTGGATCAATGCAAGAAATGTAAGAATACAGTTGCTGAAATTTTACATAGGTATATCAAAGAGACATGGAAAATTTCGGAAGTAGCTAGTTTAAGTGGAAAAATACCTAGAGACATGTCTGAATCTTCGATGCAACTCATAACTTGGTTAGAGGACTATGCTACATATCACGGTGATCGTATGCCTGACACTGATGTGATCAAGCTGGCATACAGAACAAGGAAGTCAGACTTGTATTTGAAATACAAAAGTGAGATGGATGATGAGGACCATGTAGGCAGATCACAGTTCTTCAAAATTTGGCAAATGTATTTAATTTTCATTCAAATTTGATTTTGTTCTGTAAGAAATGATACGCCGTCTTTCATTCAAATTTTAATTTTTGTCTAAGAAATTATATGGCGGCTTATCATCTTGCTGTTGATTCCAATTTAAATATTTCTGTATGAATTTCATTCGAACTTTTATTTTTCTGTAAGAAATCATACGTGGATTATCAACTTGCTTTTTTATTAATATTTGAATTTTTCTGTTTAAAATGATACGCCGGCGTATCAAATTGATTTTTATTCAAATTTTTCTCTAAGAAATGATACGCCGGCTTATCAACTTGCTTTTTCATTCATATCTGAATTTTTCTGTATGAATGATATGCTGGCTTATCAAATAGATTTTCATTTGAATTTGGTTGTTTCTGTAGGAAATGATACGCCGGCGTATCAGATTGAATTTCATTCAAACTTTAATTTTTCTGTAAGAAATGATACGCCGGCTTATCAACTTGCTTTTTCATTCATATTTGAATTTTTCTGTTAAAAATTATACGCCGGCGTATCAAATAGATTTTTCTTCAATTTTTTTTTCATTCAGATTTGAATATTTCTGTAAGAAATGATACGCCGGCTTATCAAATTGAATTTCATTCAGATTTCTATTTTTCTGTAAGAAATGATACGCTGGCTTATCAAATTGCTTTTTCATACAAATTTGCATATTTATCAATTTCTGTACGAAATGATGCGCCAGCTTATCAATTTGAATTTCATTCAGATTTTTATTTTTCTGTAAGAAATGATACGCCGGCTTATCAAATTGCTTTTTCATACAGATTTGAATATTTCTGTAAGAAATGATACGCTGGCTTATCAAATTGAATTTCATTCAGATTTTTATTTTCCTCTAAGAAATGATACGCTGGGTTATTACTTGCTTTTTCATTAAATTTTGATTTTTTCTGTTAAAAATGATACGCCGGCTTATCAAATTGCTTTTTCATACAAATTAGAATATTTCTGTAAGAAATGATACGCCGATTTATCAAATTGAATTTCATTCAGATTCTTATTTTTCTGTAAGAAATTATATTTTTTTCCCTCATTTATTTGAATGAAACTCTGTTGATTGTTTACAACGAGTTCAATGGAATGATGTGAATATACTCAAAAAAGACACTGTGTTGTGCTTTTCATATGTACTCTCCCAAAAAATAAGAAAAAATTAAAAAAAATAACCATTGAAAAGTCGATTTTCTTAACTGTAATTTGGGAATGATTGGACTTTCCCTTTTTAAAATGGAACCTTTTATGGATAATGACTGTTATATAATCGTGGAAGCCCACTGACGGAACAAATGGATCTAATATCTTAATGGATAATGCCCTTTAAATATTTATATAAAATCCAAAGAGAATTGTATTGCCAACAAAACCTATACGTATTATCACTAATACATTAGATATTAGTAATTACTGTTATAAGTATTAAGCTTAAGACTGATAAATTCTCTCTTAATACTTATAACAGTAATTACCATATTGATAAGCTTAAGACTGATAAATTCTCTCTTATCAATATGGTAATCATTATCAACTTTTGATGTTATCTTGTTTTAAAAAAAGTCTGTAAAAATACACGCAACTCAAAATTCTTCGAAAACAATCAACATAATTGTCAATGGAATGCGTGTCCGCAAGGCATTGGGTATTTGTTTTTGTTTTTGCATTTCTTTAGTTAAATTGTTACATACTGTTCCCACATACAGATACAGTGCATTGTATAAATATTAATTAAACACACAAATGTGTCTATCAACACATAAAACAAACGAACAGTATCTACTTACAACAGAAGTATATCTGCCCGTTGATAATACATGTATACACGCCAGTATTTGCTTATGTTGACATATGCAGATGGATTATTAATATTGGACATCAGTCAGTAATAAAATGGCACTATATACGTCAATCTACATACTGGTATACAATTGGACATGAATATACACACATAAGTTAACAAGAGCTGTTTGTAAAACAGGTATGGCCCTCTATGTTAAAGGCAATCTTTAAAATATCAATTCTGATGCATATCGAATGAAAACGGTAGGGCATAGAAAGCTTGAACTGTTAAAAATGTGCCCTAACTCTGTAGGTCATGGGGCGATTTGATTGATCATTAAACTTGGCTAAGATATTATAGTCTCAAGCATTTCCATCAAGTTTGGTGAAGATCGAATGAAAACTGATGGACTTAGAGAGCGGAAACGGTCAAAAGGCCAATTTGAGATAAGTCAAGGACCATAACTCCACAATTCCTACCGAACATGTCCGAGATATTATGTCCACAAACATTTTTATGAAGTCGGCTGAAAACTGTTGGACTTACAATGTAGAGAGCGGAAACCGACAGACCGACATAAGCAAACCAATATACCCCGCCATCTTCGAAGGAGGTGGGGTGTGTGTGCATAATTACACAATAAAACTTCACTTAAATCTAAATCCTTAATTCATTATATAACAAACATTTTAGCACACTTAAAAGCATTGTTATAACTGCAGCAAAATCTTTTTTAAAGCACATCAATGGAAAATAATTTTATTAACACAATGTATCATAAAAACAAATCCTTAGAACAAATCCAAAATTTAGCCTCCGAAAACGAATTACAATTAATAAGGCATTTCAATAACACAGAAAAAGCTTCTATGTTACAAACAACGTGAGCAAATAAATAACAGCAACAAAGATGTCTCAATTTACGTAGTTACATTTCTTAATCATTTCCACGTGGAAGTATTAGCAAAATAAATTAATTCAGGCATAATTATGGTACATGACCTGACTTAAAGAAGAAATGTTTACTAATAAGACCAAATAATCTATATGTTTTGCATACGTGTCACGGGCATGTACCAATGTCTTTTTACTAAAAAAGGAACAAACTAATAAATTTGGTAATAAATACACTTTGGACCAAGAAGGTTAGTACCGATATATTTACAATAATAGTCATAGAAGGAGGTAATACTAATAATAGAAGCATCACTTAAAAAACTAACTATTGCTATATGCAAACACTAAACTATTTAACAAAACTTGATATTGTGGATATTAAAGGAGCATTTGTCTCAAAATGTTGATCGGTTCAGAGTTGGTTTGAAAAAAAAACACCTGTGCATAGCCAAACTGACTATGCGTACAATTTCAATCAAATATTTACGGTTACCTAAACAGGGAAATCTAAATAGTTCATACTGTGTCCAGGTCAATTGAAAGTTTGAACATTGTATGACAAGAACGCTCACCTGAGTTTAAGGCATCCCAGTTTTCACCCCAGGGGCATCATTTGAACCATCTTTGTAGAAGACAAGTATGCAATGTTGTGACTACCGGGGCGTGGCAAGTTTTGACCTCAGGGCATCATTTCAGCAATCTTTGTAGAGGACCCTATACAATGTTACCAACAAAATAACAAACCTATGGGCATTGCGGTTTCAGGGAAGAAGATTTTCAAAGTAATTTTTACTATTTCAGTTTATATAAACCATGTGACCCCCGGGGCATATAATGGAAGAGTTTACACATTCTAAAAATTTCACATCAAAATACTTTGCATGACCATAATGTGTTCTTATTTTCTCACAAGTCAGAATAGTGCAGATGGTTTGAGCGCTGTCAATTGTCAATTTATTCTTGCGTCTCCTATGTCGTTATTCGACACCAAATGTTTTGTTTGGTTTTACTTGTTTTTTTGTGTGTAATTGTACTAAAAACAATCTCATAATACAGTACTTTAACAGATTTGTAGATCTGCTTCTTCAGCTATATGGAGATACATACAGTGAAAATCTTTAAATTGATTTTGTACATCTCCTATAATCTGTATCTAGCCTTTTATATGAATTATACTTAAATACTTTTAACCATTATATGAAGTTTGGCCCATGCAGATTATTATAAAAACATTGCTTGTTAAATGTATGTCCTTTTCAGAATAACAAATACAAAATAAGGATTAACTTGAATTTCATATTAAAAACATAAACAGAGTACAGAAAACAACTCCTGTACGCAGATATGCAAGTATTTCAAACTAAAAATATGCATGTATTTCATGCTAATTAAATTAAATCTATTCAGCACTTTTTTACTACCATCATTTCAAAGATTGGAATTCTTATTGAAATACTCCGTTTGGTGCCTCTAATATGATTCCGATTCAGACTCATCAACTTTTCACGATGACGTGTACAATTTGTCAAAAATTGTGTGATGTCATCGAATGTATTCTGGGTCAGTAGACGTGTAGAAATCGTGAAGTGTACATAGGACAATTGAAGATGCAAATTTTGATAACATTATACTTGAATTTACGTTTAAAGTATGGCTATATATATGCGTTGATCTATTCTGTATTCATAGATGACTGTCCGCCATGTTTGTTGTGGTTAAAATACTCTAACCAAGGTAAGCTAAATGGGTAAAAATATACCGCGGTAACTGCGTGGTTAATATTTTGGAAATTGTTTATACAAACCGTTTTACCTATGGTAGGATATGTTGTTTGAATGAAAATGTTGACTCACGACGGACGACGCACGACGGACAAAAGGTGATCACAAAAACCCACCTTGAGCACGTTGTGCCCAGGTGAGATTACAACATGCGTATTTTTAATATTGGGTATTTCAGACAAAATTATTTATCATCCATGTAGCAAACTTATCTAATCAATACTAATACTAATACTAGGAATTTTTCTACGAAACAGTTCAAGTCATTAAAGTATATAAATGAGCAATCTATAGGTGTAGTAAATTAAGCATGTATAATGTATTATGAGATTGTTTTTTAGTACATTTACACAAAAATACTAAGTAAAACAAAACATTTGGTGTCGAATAACGACATAGGAGACGCAAGAATAAATTGACAATTGACAGCGCTCAAACCATCTGCGCAGAAAATTACCTGTTGCACGTAAATAAGTCATATCTTTGCAATGTCAAACATTTAACAAAACACTGATAATAAACTACACTCATAAGTCCATTACCAACTGCAACCACACGAACTTGGGCAACAATGACTGAAAACGGCACATAACTGGAGCTTTTACAACCAATCGTGTACACCGAGTAAAGAAAAGACATTCAACAACAAACAGCGATGCCCCACACATAATTGAATATGTTCAAATTCTGTCCTATATTTATGAAGACAAACAATCCAACATTTGTGTTGAATGCAGCAGGATTCTTCAAAAAAGATATTTCTTAAAAGATTACCGGAATTATTTCATCATTACATGTATTTCATCATCTGGGAAGTACAGACATGCAGAATTGATGACTTTATTTAGTCGTTGCAGAGTGCCTTTTTCTTCCATATTATTTCTCCACTTTAACAATTGTTCTCCGGATTTTTGCTACATTCAGGGTCATCATACAGCAGGTTCATTTCCTCATCGCTCAACTCAAGTTCAATGCCCAGCATCCATAATTCATTACCAATGGCACTGGTAGCTCTCAATGGATCATTTTTCACAGTTATTGTGTTTAAATAGTAAACTACTAGATCTTAATTTGTTTTAAACCAATATCGCAAAGCCTTTGATCCTGACACTACATGTTGTTTTCTACATGCTTCACAAAGTAGTTCATTGTTATATTCAAAGTCAGCCACTCTGAACATGCCTTTATTATGCGAAGAAACTTCTATGTCTGGGCACTGAATCGACTCTTCAAATGCAGTAGCAGTTCTTTGTTTCTCCACAGATGTACCAACAATTTCAAGCAAACTCTGCCGAAGTTTGAGTCGAACCTCTTGACACAACTCTGTGTCAATGGCTGTCTCTTCCTCTGAATAACGAACTATTCTTGCATAAATAATGTAATCATTGTACCAGATAGTTAAAGTATGTGTAGAACGTAGAGCAAAAACAGCCAATCCATTGTACAAGATATCATCGCCACCTCGTTTGCTGATAGGCCAAACGCGAATGCAAAAAGCAACAAGCCTGTGGAAGAACGATGGAGGCATAAACTTGTCGCAAAAAACGAATGCTAAAACTGGTGTTCGCAGTTTTTTTTTAGGTGAAGTAAAGTCGTAGATGGGAGGTGGTGTTTTCTTCAGTCGACAAGGAACAATATGAAAATCTAGCAATTTCGGATCGTGTGGTTCATCATCTTCACGTGTTAACGGTTTCGCCATGACATTTAGATATTCCATATATTTGATAATTTCATCTTTGTTGTCCTTTATTTCAGGAGGTTTACTGTCCATAATTGCATCGAGAAGTTGTGGTTTGAGAATAGCTCGCTTCTTATATTCTTTCCAATCATCTAAAACGCGAGTGTTTATTTGCGGTAAATGAGTTACAAAACACTTGAAGGCTTCAATGATCCATTGAGGAGCTAGAACAACCAAATGCTTGAGTTCATCTGTGTTGAAAAATAGGACATTGCCTTGCCTGTGCTGTAATTCGAGAAACACAGTTAGTTCTTCTTTGATAATTATTTGAACGTTGGAATGATTTTTTTTTCAATCGTTTCCATATTAACTAGCTGTTTTCCTGCATCTCTCAATTTGTCCAGTGAGTGTTCCATTTGAATCCATCGAACTGGATATTTTTCTCCCCAGTATTTTTGCTCCGAAGCCAAACGTTTTATTTCTTCTCGTAATTCACCAAAAGCAAAATCTTGTGGTGAAAAATTATCCACTAGGAATTTCTTCCTATGAATATGATAAAGGATTGGTGAACCGTTTGAAAAAGTAAAAAGTGCTTTATTAAAATACTTATCCATTTTTATTTCTTTTTCTTCATCACTCCCGTCCATTTGGTCTTTTCGCGTTCCAACTAAAATGACAGTTGGCTTTATTTTCTCTGTTCCGGATTGATAGCCGCTGTTCATGTGAATAACATTCAGCCAAAATTTAAAGACATCTAAATATGTAAAGTTATTAACTAAACCGCCCCAAATTCCTATTCCATCTGAATGCTTTACATCATCATTCAAGCTTTTTGTCATGTCCATCAACACCAAGTATATGCACCTTTCATTCAGGAAGAACTGATGGGTAGAATAGTACAGTGTCTGGCCTGCGAAATCCCAAACAGACACAGTGGTCTCATTCTCTGATTTATCAGACGAAGTCTGCTTTTTTTCTAAAGGTTCTCTGTTGGTTTCGTTAAAGTTCTGGGCAATTGGTAGGCATATTTTCATTAACTCATCTCCTTTATGTTCTTCAAAATTTCTTCTGATGGTTTCTAATGGTTGGCTTTCAGCTTCTATATCAGATGGTTCCACTTCAACAGGCAAAACGTCAATGCTTTCAGTTTCATCTGTAGCATGAGTTGCTGAATTGATGTATTTCGGAATTTGGTTGGCCTGATGACTTAAAGCACTTTCCAACCTACCTTCAAATTTGACACGCTTTTGTTCTTTATCCAAACACCAATCTCCATTTTCCATCAACTTGCACCTATACAGATCAATACCTTCAGTACTAAGAGGTTGTTTATGTTTTTCTCCTCTCAAGTCTTTGATCAAATTGTTTACAAGGGATGTTTTTCCTACACCAAACATGCCTACGACCATAAGGCGAATGTTCTTGACTTCTTCTTGTCCATCTTTAAGAGCTTTAGAAAAAATGTAAATGGCTCTATCATTCATTTGTTTGACATCACTCGGAATCTCATCCAAGTTTTCCTTGTCTATGGTTGGTCCAGCAGCATCGATATCCTCGTTGTAAACCTTCTTCATTACATATATGGCAACTTTTGGCTTCTCCCACATATCAAACAGGACGTTAAAGATGTCTTCGGTCTCACTGATTGAACACTGTATTCTCGATCCTAGACCATCGAAAAACGATATTACATACTCTCCCAAAATAGAGTCACGTCTTTCGTGAACTGATTCATGCGCTATGTTTTCGACAATTCCTTTTAACAATGATTTTCCCTTCTGTTGTGTAATTTTATCAGCCACTAATTTAAAACTTTGAACAAGCTCAATTGTTTGGGGATCAATTCCACCACAGTCGCCAACAACTGGATAAATATCTTCTTGGCCGTTCCCTTCAGCCATTATGTGGCACACCCTGAAAAACAATTTCAAAATAAACTGTGTATGATAACTTCATTAGAGTGCTATTGTCAAACGGAAACAATGCCCTGCTCCCTGGCGGCCACGTTGTTTGAAACGAATCAATCTAATTTCAAGAAATGTGTCAAAGGACCACGGACTGCGCATGCCAACTAAGTTTAATATGCGTTATTAAGATTCGTGTTAGCATCTTTGTATATATTATACAAGAAGTCCAAAACGGTAGTATACATGACAAATCCATTTAAAATCTTCAATTAAGGTCTCCATTATGTTTCAAAAATACTGGTTGCTGATTGTCGCTGGTAAATAAAACAATTGCAGCACCTGTGGATGCTACCGCTCTTTTGATAAACATAATACGAATTTTTACGTTATAAAGGGCCAACAATAAACCAATATCTACGTGAAAATTATTGTAGCTGTCCTACACACTCACGTATAAAAATAATACTTCCCAAGTATGGAGGCTAAAGGTTTCATTGTTTTTGAGAAACAGATTTGGACCTAAACGAAAAAAACGTCTAAATACGAATTTACCCACGTCAGCTAGATTACTTCTTTTAAAGACCTTGCAAACGACTGGCTCAATACAGATGCCTGTCCTACATATTTCGTAAGCTGAATGATAGGAATTTAAAACGTTTTATATTAGCGCAATCTAGATAATTGATTATGATGGATATATTGTGCCTAATGTATTAGCAAATTTACATCTCCTATACAGGCATCCGGAGGTACACTGCAATTTGTTGAAATCATGATTATTGTTGACTTTGTTAAGTCTTGCCTCATATTTGGGTTAAATATACTTAATCCTACCACACTATGCCTAATATAAGCTAATAATTTTTCTGTTCTCTTATCGATAAAGGCTAACAGAAATACATTTTATTTTTATTTTTTTATCTAGAAAAAGCATTTTTATTAATGTGAAACATTAAAGTTTTATCAATAAGTGTAAATAATTGCCTGATTTAAGCTGATGAATTTGCTGTCCTCTGATAGACAAGGCTAAAAGTTATAGATTTAATTGTTAAATCTAGGAATGCATTTTTATTAATATGAAACATTGAATTATCATCAATTACTGACGTGAAAAAAATGTGTAATCAGTTGTGTTCTATTGTCATTCTATTACAGATTATGATTGGCTCACTCCAGTTGACAAATCGCTGAATTTATGTTAAAATGTATTAGCTTAACTAATTACTTGAGTCTGTCGCAACCAACATCTTTATGTCATTTGTTTATTATGATTACAACTTCATACTGTTTTCTTCTAGTTTTACATGCTTAACTGTAATATTCACCCTCTTATTTATTAAGTTGACTATCCTAAATCTCCTTGAAGTATGTATGGACATTCTTCTGTTTACTACATTTGGTATGACAGCTGCTTACATGTTTATCTTCTTCCTGCTTCGTATATCTTCACTAACAACATAGCAAGGGCGGTTGTCATGTCTAACTTACGCATCAGTTACTTCTCACCGTTATCTGTGACACTACTTTATCTCATTGTTATCTTCAATAACCCCATATTTGCTAAATCATCGGCTCTTAACATTGAAGCTATGTCTGAGTGCCACTTGTCAATACAGACTCTTGTACGAGTCTATCCATTCAGTCAGAAAGTAATGCGAAATTACATTTTCTTATGTCGCATTATCTCTATTGTGCGCGTGTCAACATCTAGTGTATGGGTACATTGTTTACTACTGAACTTATCTGGAGATGTCCATCCAAACCCAGGACACTACTTTATCTCATTGTTATCTTCAATAACCCCATATTTGCTAAATCATCGGCTCTTAACATTGAAGCTATGTCTGAGTGCCACTTGTCAATACAGACTCTTGTACGAGTCTATCCATTCAGTCAGAAAGTAATGCGAAATTACATTTTCTTATGTCGCATTATCTCTATTGTGCGCGTGTCAACATCTAGTGTATGGGTACATTGTTTACTACTGAACTTATCTGGAGATGTCCATCCAAACCCAGGGCCATCAACTATTGATTCATCACAGTCATTGAGCACCAATGCTGCATTAAGTATGTCTGGTCTTATCAACTTTTCTCACAATATGTCAAAAGTACATTACAATGTACAAAATTATTCTACATAAACTAGATCTTCTCAATGCAGATCTTGCATCATTTGACATACTTACTTTCTCAGAAACTTGGCTCTCTGACTCGATCAATAACGACCAGTTGCTAATTCCAGGTTTTAGCGTACCTGTCCGTCGCGATCGGCCGAATAATTCCTATGGCGGAGTTGTTGCATATGTTAAGGACGGTATACATTTTGTTCGTAGACTTGATCTCGAAAAAGTATATGAGCATTTTGGTTAGAAATTTGATTTCGATCAAATAAAAGATTACTAATTGGTGTTTTTACAGACCATCAAATTCAGATAGTAACTATTTCAGTAAAATTGAAGACTCGATTGGACTTGCAAAAGATACGGGTATAAATGACATCATAAACTTGGGTGACTTTAATCTTAACACTCAGTTGGATTTGGTAAATCGAAAAATCAACTCCATCTCGCAGCAATTTGCACTAGAGCAATGCATACAAGAACCCACCCACTTTACGGAAAATTCGGTATCTATTATTGATCTCATATTTGTCTCAAATACAGATTCAGTCATTTCTTCTGATGTAGGTGAGCCATTCCTAGATCAAGCTATTCGGTATCACTGCCCAGCGTTTGTCATTCTTCAATTCCAAAACCATCTTTCCTTTCTTACAAGCGTAAAATTTGGAAGTATGACTTAGGTGACTACGATTCCCTTCGGACACGACTATCAAATGTTGAGTGGAAAGACATTTACAGTGAAGATATTGACTCCTTCTCTAAAAATCTTATTCAAATTTTACTTAATACAGTAACCAATTGTATATCCAACAAAGAAGTCACTGTTCGACCAGCCAAACCCCCATGGCTTTCCCCAGAAATTAAATTAACTACACGGAAACGAAAGCGAGCGTACAAGAAAGCTAAATCAGCAAACACCCCTTCTAATTGGGCTATTAACCTATTTGCAAATGACACTAGTCAGTTTGTAGTCGTTGACTCTCCTAATGCTGCCGCCGCCATTTTACAAAGCGAAATTGACAAAATCGTAACACGGGCCAATACCTGGTTAGTGAAATTCAACCCACTAAAATCTGAATCACTGCTCATATCTCGAAAAAGGGACAAACCCCTTCATATTTCTTTGCATATGTACGATGCTCCCATTCCTTCAGTAAATAGCCACAGGCATCTAGGTGTAAATATTGTCAAATGATTAAGCTGGCATCAACAAATAGAAAGTATCAAATCTAAGGCATGGTCACGTATCAATATTATCGATCGAAGGTCACTTGAAGTTATATACTTCTCCTTCATTCGGCCAATCTTAGAATATGCTGACGTTGTATGGGACAATTGTACGATGTATGAAAAAATGACTTAGACAAAATCCAAACTGAGGCTGCCCGAATTGTATCTGGTTGTACCAGACTAGTTTCCTCAAGGTTATTATATAATGAAGTATGTTGAGAAACCCTCAGCACACGAATGTCAAACCACAAACTCATTACGTTCTTTAAAATTGTCAAAGATCTATGTCCCGAGTATCTGTCTCAGTTGTCACCACAATCAGTAGGTGAGCAATCCTCAAGTCCTTACGTAATTCCTCCCATCTAGCTGGCACTCGGACTAGGACTTCTTTATATCAAAATGCCTTTCTGCCCTCTACAATTCAGGCTTGGAACTCTCTTCCTGAGGAAGCCAGGCTTGTTGATAACTTATCTGATTTAAAAAGTTCCTTGACCTCGATAAACGTCGTGGCAACCATCTGTTCTATTACGGTAAATGCAGACAACAAATATTGCACACACGCTTGAGAACGGACTGTAGCTCTCTAAATAAGCATCTTTATGATAGAAACCTAGTTCCATCGCCACTTTGTCGATGTGGCCAAATAGAAAACACCTACCACTTTTTACTTGTTTGCCCACTTTACGAAACATTAAGACTTACGCTAACAACAATTGTTGGAGAATATATAAATGTATCACTGCGCACACTTCTGTATTGGGATGATAATATTTCTCAAAATACTAATTATGCTGTTTTTGATGCAGTCCATAATTTCATAGACGCTTCAGGCAGATTTGTATTAGTATAACTATCGGTTCCTTGCATATTTTCTATTTCATGATTTGATTTCCAGTTCAAATCCTTATTAATACTTAAACATTTTGCTTAACACATATTTCCAAGCTTGTTTAACATTATCATTATTTGTTATTGTATATTATATATGAAAAGACCGTCAGAATATATGTAACGGTACTATTGATAAAAGGAACCCTAGTAGCTTAGCTATCGTTCCAATCCTACAAACTTATTTTGAACATTTCTCTATGCAATCCTTATTCAAAATAAATATGTTTAAACGATAGGTGTAATGCAGATGCCTGTCTGGCCTTCTTCTAATGTAAACCTGGCAATTGACATATGCAATACTTATGTATGTCTGGTTGAATCAGTTGGGACCACGATGAACACCACATGAATGTCAAACAGGCACTATTTAATTATTTGGGTGAGTGCCAAATAAAACCAGCCAAACCGGGCTAAGAACATTAGCAAATATCCTTGAAAATCAACAGATGTCAGCCAACCATCGCTAGGCCCCCGTACTTTTGTCT
Source organism: Congeria kusceri (assembly GCA_027627225.1). Lineage (NCBI taxonomy): Eukaryota > Metazoa > Mollusca > Bivalvia > Myida > Dreissenidae > Congeria > Congeria kusceri. Next base: position 66,063,821 of record CM051031.1, on the reverse strand, counting down.
GTGATATCAGTGGAATTTTATTAATCTCTATATGCCGACATATGTCTATAAATTAGGCCCACTAATTAAATACCGGCTTTAATGTAAATTTGGCGCTTCTGGTCCATGCCGTGTCATTCCCTTTAATGATCCGCTTGCATTAACATTCTGACTGTCTCACACATAATGGGAAATAAGGTGTTAGTGACATGATCTTAGCATTGTTTTAATTATTCTGAGAGCTTATTTACAAGCCGTGCAAGTTTGGTGTGAAGTTTCAGCTGAATATCTGCAGTACTTAACATGACGTGCACGCATACCTTAACCTGAATTTTCTACGGCATAATTCTGATTGCAGATTAGAGTAATAGGCCTGGGTTAGTGACCTAACATTATGACCCCGAAGACTTGTGTGAAATTTCAATTCAATATCTGTAGTAGTTACAGAGATACATCTATACTTGATGCACGCAAACCTTATCCTGGATTTACTTAGTACAAAACGGGGCATAATTCTGCTAAACTGCAAGTCAGAGTTATGGGCCTTGGACACTGATCGTATATAATTATCGTAAATACATGTGTGAAGTTTCAACTGAATATCTGCAGTAGCCATAGAGATATGGAGTTGTTACACGCAAACTTAAACCTGATTTTTTTTAAGTACAAAAGGGGATAATTCTGCTAAATTGCTGGTCAGAGGTATGGATCTTGGTTAGTGACCTTACATAATGACTCCGAAGACATGTGTAATATGAATTTGTTGCATCCAAACCTTAATCTGAGCATTACGCCGACGCTGACCACGTCCGTTTTGCTGTTCTTTTCTCAGGAAAATCGGGCCATAACTCTGGTGTTTCTGGACAGGCCTGACCCATTATCGAAAAAATCCGAGATGTTATGGATATACACAAACTGTGCAAGTTTTGCCAATATTAAATGAAAAGTCTGTATTGCAAGACAGTCTCACAATACCAATAGCTCACCGATCACTTTGTGCTCAGATGACCTAAAATCTAAGTCGATCAAAATTCGATACAGAACTATGTTTTGGTCCTACACACGTCGTATACAACTACTTTTTCATAAGACTTTTGAATTTAATGTTGGATGTTGCTTCCCAATGCAGACAAAGTCCTATATTGAATTGTGCTTTTACGTTGATATGACAGCATTATATCTCAATAGCAAAATTACCTTTTGAACTCAGGGCGTTATCATGTTACCAATGTGCATTAACCATGAATGAGCTTATTGTGGTAAACACAAAACAAAGTAGTAGCAACCAATGATCTCCTTGGTGTAATTTAATCTACGTTTTAAAATTAGCTAACATAACTTTGTGTTTTGGTGTTTTGTAGACATATTTTCCAGACACAACAGTTAGTAACTCTTTTTTTTTTGGTCCAATCTTGACAATATTCTAATAGTCTGAGATATTATGGTCATAAACATACTGTACACGATTGGTTAAGATAAGAAAAATGAAGCCTCTATCCTGAATAAATTTCATTTTGTCTACAGAACTAATCCGGTTGTCATATACAAGTGGACACTCGTTAACGTCGAGCTCTCTCAGGGTCAGGAATAATATAACCCATATGTATAAATAGCAGTTCTATGTCGAATCAGCGTCAAATTAAGTTATGACCTTGAGCACTGAATTAGAGTATTAAGAAAACAACCGTGAACGCCTCCAAAAATATGCAATTAAGTGAAGATGCCTGGCTTATTAAATCATGTAATACAATTTTAGTGATTCAGTGAGAAGCTTAGAATATATAAATAAAGACTTTATATCGAAAAAAGTGTACATTCTTACTTAGTCCTCACGAGTTGTATTCATTATTTTCCTGTTCAGTTTCGATTTCAAGCAATTCGTGTTTGAGGCTACACCACACTAAACGTCATTGCAAAATCAAATGTGTTCTTATTTCGTTTGTTACGGATATATACAGTCTACACAGTCAAATGACTTAATATCAACACAAATATGCAGATAATTTATTTAATTACAATTTTGTATGGCCACATAACAATATTTATGTCATTGTATTGCGATTTTATATAGGTCGGAATGGTATCATAAAGTACAGCATTAAGGAATAGTATAAATTTCTTTGTTCACATTATCAGCTAATCAAAGCCGTCCGTTCACACCACGGGACGCTTATCATCCAATCGAAGCACGCACCAGCGTGCTCAAGCGCCAACCGTAGGGCGCATCAGTCATTCCTTTGTTTGTTGTTCGCGTGGGCAGTTGCCTTGCCATTTTTGCAGTCGAATTTATTTTTATTAACCACCGCCACCCCTCCACCACCCAACGGTTACGTATTGCTTTATGTCATTCTTAGTTCTGCGCCGTTAGGCGAAATTTCTAAAATAGCAATCATGCTTTGGGGCCTCTGCATCGGACGGTTTGTTGTCCGTCCATTGTATATGTGCCAATTTTCTTTCATATAATTCTTGTGTATGTACCATTGATATGTATTTATAATATTGTCATCGTTGTTTTCATGTCTGGCGGTTCTTTGCCCGCCCAGAAATGTCATTGCCTTGACGTAATACGTTATGATATACATATTGTATGTGATAGTTTATGTTTTTGAATATCCATGTATATATTATATTTTTAAGGCATTTTAAATAAATGCCCATTTTCAATATCCATGTTTTCAGTGTGTTTATTTCATGACATGCGAGTTCGACCTCGTGTTAGGAACTTATTATTAATAGGTGCTAAGACAAAACATAAAATGTAATTATATATATAATTTGACACATATTTAATAAGACACATGTGCATATTTTAAGACTATTTACGAAAACGATGCCTCCCAAAGTGTGAATGGATATAAGTGCTGATTCCTGGCGAATGCATTAATTTTATTAAATAAACGTTACTAGCCATGCATTATAAAAGCTAGAAACCATGTATGAATTTGTATCGCCCAAAAAGTGGAAATACTTACTCACTGGTCATAATGTTTATTAATAATTTGTTGAATCAGTTTCGTTTTCAAAAGTTTGAAGAATCGTAACCACCTGGTCTATTCTGGTTAGGCGAGATAAACTTTACGTTCTGTTTCCGGAAGTGGCGGATGTGATTTAATAGTGCATTGAACGATGCTATAATCCTAAACACCACGTACGCTAGCATCGGGTGGCCAACTGTAGACTGAATAGTTAAAAACGATTTACATCTATTAGTAACTATTAACGACCTATTAATAAGGACAGAATAAATAAAAAAACATGCATAATTATGTACATCAATTTTTTTGTCCAGTCACAACAGTCGAATCGATCGGATACAATAACAACGCATCGTATAAACTTTAGCTTTATCCGATAGCAATTTTAGCACATGTTGATTCGATCAATATTTTTAGAACGCTATGCATTTCACTATGACGTCATACTAAATAATGAAGTTTGTAGTAAACAAAAACCCAGTGTAAAATTGTGAAACCAAAGTGTTTTTTGACATATTTTTCACGGCGTTTGGATGATTAATGAGTATATACTAATAGGATAAATAAAGCATTAAGAGAGTTTTGGATAAAGATGAAGTTGATCAAGCTCGGCACAAAACATTTGAGCAAGCCTCGCGCTCATCTGCTTCTAAGCCTCGCATGATAAACTTCGTCTTTATCCACCACTCACCTAATATTCTCTATTTATTACATTATATTGGCCTACAAATTATATAGTCTGTAAAATACATACTAGTTAAAATCCATATAACAATTAAAAATTATCACAAAAAGCACACGAGTGCATGTAACGCTCCACTAGCTTATTATGTAAGGAGAGTCAGAAGCAAATTGACCCTGAACACTATGCTACACATGTTTAGGAGAAAAGGTCCATTTCTCTGGCGGCCATGGTCAAATCAAAATAATTCCAAGTATAGTGAACCACCAAACGAACATTTCTGTAAAAATATTTCAAATTCCATGCAGTCGTTTCTGATATGAAGAATTTTTTTGGTTTTTACCCATATTAAGAAAAATGGCCCTGCCCCCTGGCGACGATGTTGTTCAACAGAGCGGTACCATTTGAGCAACTTTGAAAGTCTTTAATATAGTCATATAAGGAAAAATGTACCCGCCCCTTAGCGATCATGTTTTTTTTCAACTATGCGGAACCATTTGAGCGCCTTTGGAAGAGGACCACCAAGAATCAATTCTGTGAAATTATTTGAAAATGTACGCAGTGTTTATGAGGCGATGTCGTTAAAAGATTTTTCTGTTTATAGCTTTGACAGCCATGTTTTTAACTGAGCGGAACTATTTGAGCGTCTTTATTAGAGAGCAACCCAAGAGACCTTGTTTGTGAAATTATTAAGAAATCCATTTGAGCAAATTTGCCTTTGTTCACCACATAATTTCACGTTCAACCTCTTTATAAATTTAGGTTACAATTAAGTAACTGCAAATTGTTTAATATCTTCGTACTATGACTAGTATCTAAACTCGTAAAAAATGTGTATCCATCACAACAATGAAATGAGTGCAAAGGATGCTTCCCACTAAGGCCATGTGCCAAATATTTAAATGAGAAGGGCAGATATATCTTTAGAAACAAACAAATAACGAGAACTGCAAAACCACATCAATTGTTATAACAGCATTTTAAGCATGCCATTAACATATCATACAAACAAGCATGCAGATGATTCAGCATGGTTAAAAATCATAGGCCTCGCTGTTGCAATAATCGCGGAGTTGTAATACAGTGATCTCATCCTGATATGAAAGTTTCCCATTACGTATCATTCTATTCCATACAGAACTTCATAGGAAATAGCCCTGGCATAAACAATGCATTAAATTATATTTGAAACTTTAATCAATTACTCATATCTCTGTGAACAATAATTAAGGTGGAACATTCTGACAATATGCTCGTCTTCTCAGATTATTCAACCAAGTTTCATTGAATTTCTGCCAGTAGTTGCTGTGAAGTGGCCAAGACAGTCTAGCCTCGTGCGTTATAAAACAAGAGGGCCCTAGGACTCTCACCGGAGACCTTGTAACCCAATTGGAATTTGCATCCCGAATCGTAGCTTATTTTTATCCCATGGGCATACTATGAACAAACCTCTGGGCCTTGCGGTTTCAGGTAAAGATTTCTTAAGTAACTTTGCTATTTAAGTCTATATAAAGCATGTGACCGGGGTGCCACCAATTTGACCGCAGGGGATTTATTTGAACAATCTTTGGAGTGGACCACTATGCAATATTACGTACCAAATATAGGAAAGTTGTGGTCTTTGCCTTTTCAGAGGATAATATATTGCATAATATATTTCAAGTCATTTTGCTGTTTAAGTCTATATAAACCATATGACCCCAGGGTCATGCCCAGATTTGACCACATGGGCATTATTTGAACAATATTTGTAGACGACCACTATACGGATGTTACATATAAAATATGAAACTAGAGAACTGTTGAAAGTTTGACCTGGAAAATGTTCGACAGTTATAGTGGAACATGAACCTTTATTAAACATTGTTGTAATATGAATGGTGTTGAATTCTTCGTTTTGCCACCAGACGGACCGGCATTACATTGGTGTCAGAAGTGGGATAAAGTTTAGAAAACAGACCCACGATAACGAATTTCTTTGAATATAGAAATATGAATTTGATAAATGTTGGGAAATTTATTACAAAATTTTGGCGAACATGTTAATTTATTTTGTGACAATGTTCTTGAATAACTGATGACAACGTTTTGTGCTGATGACTGTTTATTCCATGTTTTGAGAGATCTGTACATTGAAATGAACACAAAACACTTCGTTGTTTTATTTATTATTACAAGAAAATATGAATCTTCTGCTGTTGCATCCAGTCACGCAGCGTTGACTCAGAAATAGAAACAGTTTGAATTATTCAAAGAAGCTGTTTACTTTTTTCAATATTTGAGTCCTGATAATTAAAAAACTAGCAAATATTATCAAAATTGACAATGTTGGATACCCCATGCAGTCGTATAGAAAATATGGATTCAAAACGTTTGAATTTGCAATCCAGACTTTATGAAATTGAACATCCTGATAAAATGATATCTTAATTTTGCAAGAAATCACTCTGATGTCGGACAAACACAGTCTGAACCACACATTAGAAATTATACATTTACTAACAGCAATATGAGCAATAATGTTCCTACTCAGTTTGGCTCTTACAACATGGTACCAACACAAACTACTTTCCTACCACCTTTCAAACATAACATTTCAAACCTTTTAATATTGAAACCTCAAAATTATAGTGGTGATGATGATTTGCAAGATTTTCTTACTCAGTTTGAATTGACAAGTGACATCAATAGATGGTCATATACAGAAAAGTCTTTGTATTTGGCAACTGTATTAACAGGCAATGCTAGGTCACTACTTTGTGAAATGACTGATCAGGAGAGAAGAGATTATCACAGTATAGTCGTAAAATTAATAGCACGATTTGGTAACGAGCATAAAAGTGTTTCGGACCCAGTTAAAATCTAGGGTTAGGGCCAGGAATGAAACCATCCCTGAATTAGCTCAAATCAATTAGAAAAATGACTAGACAAGCTAACCGAACTGCAAACATTGAAGTCATGGAGGCGTTAGCTCTCGACAGTTTTATTGATGCTTTAGATAATGCAGATATCAGACTTAGGCTAAGAGAAGTTAGTCCTAAACATATTTTCGAGGCAGAACAAATCGCTGTGAAAATGGAGGCTCACAGATTGGCAGATAAACAAAGAAATAGACCAGTTTTCAATGTACAGACAAGTTACGATAAAGATCAAGTTAGGAAAGAATTTACACAAACACCACCTCAAAGGGTAACTCATAACAGTCATATGCCAAATAATCAAAATTCTGGTAGGTGGGGGCCGAAACCAAATAGTGTTAGAAATAGGAAATTTGATAAACCTTCTAGAGACAACAGACCCAAAGAATCAATCTGGGAAAAAAAAAGACAGAACAATAGTTTCAGGGTAAGGAAAAGGGGTCGAATTGGAGGGATCACAGTTCGGCAATAAAACACAGCGATCCCAGATTGCATTAAATAACTTTGGATCAGAACATGGCTACTTCTGAAGTACAAAATTAGGTGATAATTGGTTAGTCATGTTAGTAGACAGTGGAGCAAATGTTAGCATTCTTAGTCAACAAACTATTGAACATTTACCTTATTTGGTTAAACCTAAAATAGATCCTGTTAAAACTACTTTGATAACTGTGACTGGAGGGTCAACTCCATTTTTAGGTGAAGCAAACATTTTTAATTGCCGATATTAAACAAGATGGAATCTTAGGATTAGATATTTTGACTGATAATGTGATTTGATGTTCAGTAAAGGTTACATTGTTTTGCATGGAGAAAGAATACCTCGTGTATGGAATAGTAATCAAGTTGGGACAAATTGTTGTCGCATTGCTGTTTCTGAAACTGTAGTAGTCCCGCCGGAGAGCTAAATGATTGTGTTTGGCAAACCGTTTGATAAGATTGATAAGAAATGTGTTCGAATGTTAGAAGTTTTACAGAGATTTGCAGAGAACAGTGGATTAATGGTAGCACATGTTTTAGTCGATCCAAAGGTTGGTAATATTCCCATTCGTATCGCTAATTTTGGGAAAGAACCTCAGAAAATTTATGAAAACACAGTAACTGCTGTATATGAACCGGTAACTGTAGTACAGAATCAGAGTCAATGTAGTGATTTAAGTTATTCTAAGAGTAGTGACGTTCCTGAACATTTGCAGGAAATGTATGATAAGTCTTCTGACAACTTGGATGAGAATCAGAAACTTAAATAAAGACAATTGTTAATTAAACACCAAGATGTTTTCTCTAAAGTTGATAGGGACATAGGAAATACTGATTTAGTGACTCATAAAATTGATGTAGGGAACAGTAAACCCATTAAGACATATCCATACTGAATTCCCTTAGCAAAACGTGAAAATTGATAAGATGGCTGCCGATGGAATTATTGAACCTGCTTGTTCTCCGTGGTTATCTCCTATTAAAATAGTTACAAAAGCTGATGGTTCTCTTAGATTTTTCTGTGATTTTAGGAAGGTCAATGATGTAACAATTAAGGAAAATCAGCCATTACCAAGAATTGAAGACATTCTTGATGCATTAGAAGGTTCAAAGTGGTTTAGTTGTTTAGATCTAAGACAAGGATTTTGGCAAATATCAATCGACAAAGAGAGTAGACCAATTAATGCATTTAGTTTGCAAGGTGGCAAACAATGGCAATTCTGTAAACTTGCATTTGGTCTTTGTAATTCTCCAGCAGTGTTTACTAGCTTGATGCAAATGACATTTTCAGATTTAATTTGGAAAACTTTAGTACTGTATTTAGATGACATTATTGCAATGGCGCGTACCTTTGACGAAGCGGTTGTAAACTTGAAAAATGCGTTTATTCGATTGAGAAAGGCAAATTTGAAACTGCACCCTAAGAAATGTAAATTGTTTGAAAGACAGGTTACTTTTCTTGGTCATGTGATCAGTGATAAAGGAATTTCTACTTGTCCAAAGAAGGTTCAATCAGTAAAAGAATGGCCAGTTCCAAAATCAGCAAAGGAAGTTTAAAGTTTTATAGGCTTGGTATCTTTCTATAGGAAATACATTCACAATTTCTCAACAATTGCAAAACCTTTGCATGAACTATCAGAGAAAGGTGTAAAGTTCATTTCGTCAGAAAATTGTCAACTTACGTTTCAGAGATTAAAAGATGCCTTGCTTAGCAGTCCTATTTTGGCATACCCTACCCGTACGGATAAATTTGTTATTGATGTTGATTCATCAAATATTGGTACTGGAGCAGTTTGGTCTCAGATACAGAATGGACAAGAAAAAGTCATTGCTTATTATTCTAAATGTTTTTCCAAACAGGAAAGAAGTTACAGTGTGACAAGAAAAAAATTAAATGGTGTTGTTCTTGCTATAAAACACTGACATCATTATTTGTATGGTCAAGAATTTACTGTAAGAACTGATCACGCAAGCCTTAAATGGTTCAAGAATTTTAAAGACATGGACGGACAGCTGTGTCGTTGGTTGAATATTCTTTCAAAGTACAATTTCACAATTGTTTACAGGCCAGGAAAATTGCACTCTAATTGTGATGCACTAAGCCGTAGACCTTGTTATGATAGTAATTGCTTGCATTGTGAGAGAATTGAATCAAGGTTTGCAGAACAAAACAAGACTTGTGCTAGAAAAAGTACCAATTCAAACCCGAATGTAACTGACAATTCCAAATAGTGCAACACTGACAAATTGTTTTTGCAAAGTGCAATGTCTTGTAGTGAGACTTGATTATAAACACTGATTATGGTAATATTGTGTTTACTGATTTTGAGAGATCCTATGGTAATGGTTGTTTGTGTTTGCGCTTTGTTTGTAAGGAATGTTATAGAATCAAGTTCTGGTGTTAAAAGAGACCAGTTCAGGGTCAGAGATACACTCAATAGTTACAAATAAGCCAAAAGTAGTACACAATTTGAAGACAGTGATTAAAGAGAAAGTCAAACCCCCTGATAATCGTAAACGAGAGTTGGTGAAAGTTGTTACAAAGCAGGAATCATCAGATTTAGGACTGATTGAATCACCAGAGTACATTGATAACACTGAAGGCAAGAAAATTGAATCAGAGGCGTATAGTGTTAACGTTACCACAGTAGATAGTAGTAGTAGTAATTGTACTGTACCTAGTAGAAGTACTGAATCAGATTCCAAGGATTCAGTCAAAGACATGTCAAACTTGATCGACTTACGAGATTTTAGATTTACAGGAAATAACAAGATTACAAAAGGAGGATTCTATACTCAATGTAGTTAGAAATCGGTTAGAAATTTGCACTTAACCAGATTGGAATGATGTTATTGATAGATGTCCAGATGTTAAATATCTCTGGTATAGATGGGATTCGTTGTTATTGAAGGATGATGTGTTCTATAGAAGATGGGCAGACGATGATGGTAGCTCGTTTGATTTGCAAATAGTTCTTCCGAATAGTCTTAAGAAATACATTTTGTATCAGTTAGAGGACAGTGTTACTCAAGGGCATTTAGGTGTAAAGAAAACTTTAAAAATATTAGAAAAAGGTTTTTCTGGATCGGATTGCGGAATGATTTTGAAATGTGGTGTACGAAATGTACTATTTGTGCAAGTAGGAAAATTCCACAAGTCAAGAATAAAGCTCCAATGAAACAGTTAAATTTTGGTGCTAGATGGTAAGATTGTTTCAATTGACTTTGTTGGTCCTTTTGCCCGTACTAAAAAATGGAAATAGAAATTTGATGGTTGTGGTTGACCAATTTACAAAATGGACAGAATGTGTTCCACTTCAAAATATCTGAACTGTTACAGCTACAAATGCTTTGATAGAAAAGGTATTACAAACTTTTTGTATGCCTTTATCAATTTATAATGACCAAGGTGTTCAGTTTGAGTCAAATTTATTCAAAGAATTGTGTAATCTATTTCGGATTCAGAAAACTTGGACTACACCATATCGCCCACAATCGAATGTTGGAATTGAACGGACGAAAAGAAAATTTTGCGACGACTGGGATCAATATGTACCTTTCTGCTTGATGGCATACAGGTCATCTGTTCACTCTGCTACTGGTCACACGCCTTATAAGATGATGTTCGGTTGTGATACGAGACTAACCATTGATCTAGTTTTTGGTCATCCTTCAAGATCTGAAAATAAACAAAATGACAATTGCACTGATTACATAAATACTCAAAGACATACAAACAAAGCTCAATGATGCACATGATTTTGCAAGAAACAGACAAAGTTTCAAGTGATGTAATGAAAAAGAACTATGACTTAAAAGTCTATTTGCATTCGTATAACATTGACGATAAAGTTTGGTATTATAACCCAAAACGAAAAGTTGGTCTTAGCGGAAAATTGGCACAACAGTGGATTGGACCATGTTTGGTCATTGGAAAACTGAACGATGTTTTGTATCGAATCCAAATTAACAAAAGACAAAGATCTAAAGTTGTACACCATGACAAGTTAAAGAAGTATTTTGAAGAAACCTATTAATATGATAATGAATGCAAAGTATCTAGACTAATCTTTCATTTCTCTTTTTAATTTTATTTTCTTTATCGTTGCAAAAAATGTATACTTGTCTTGTCTGAGGGGACATTACCTTTCCCTCTCGCATGAGATGCTACAACCACGTCGTTGAGCAACATTCAGGTGTTTCGTGGAAGTGCGTCGAATGCTTCAAGGTTTTCCATAAAAATACGCCAAGCACGGTGCATGCCATAATCGGAAGGAAGACCATGTCCGCTTTGTTCAGATAACTGGTGCGAGAGGTGCCGATGCAGAAAGGGTACTGGAAGAGTTTAAGTTGAAGGTACCATCCCTCGTGGTGCGAGAGGTGCCGATGCAGAAAGGGTACTGGAAGAGTTTAAGTTGAAGGTACCATCCCTCGTCAGAGGTAGTAGTTATGAGGCAGCAAGTCGTTGCCAGAATACGGCTCCCGAGGATCATGATCCTACAAGGAGGGTCGCAACGAGGCCAGCACCAGTGTTTTCTGGCAAACGAGAGCGGGAAAACCAGAACCAGGAGAACTGGAAACGTAACAAGTTGTCAGACAGTTCCTCATCCAGCGGTGCCTCTGACGATGAGTCGAGCAGCACATCATGTGTATCCTCCCTCCAGGATTGTGAACCAGACAATGTGGAGGTCAGTCCACCTGACAAGGAAGAAATTAAAGTGATCAACAAGGTGGAAGTCCAGATTCCTCCCGAGGAAAAAGCAGACAATGTGCCAACAGTAGAGGTCAATGTTGGTGGAAAAATATTTGCAACTACCAAGGACACCCTGAAGGGCACCACAATATTAGAATCAAATTCTGTAGACAGGGACCCAACTTTTTTTTAAATAATTCTAAACTACTTACGGTGCCGAAATCAGAAATGCCATATCACTTTTGACATTCTTCCAAACACAAGAAGGGAGCTGGCACTAATCAGTATGGAGGCTAGGTCTTTTGGTCTCCACTCACTCTTGAAGATGTGCGAGGAAAAGCGCGCAAACCTAAAATTATAGTGATGTGAAATGTAAAAAAAAAAAAAAAGATAGTGACGTTTAGTGATGTTGGTTTTATTTTATTATGTAACGACAGACTTTTTTTTTGTGTTGATGTTTTCGGAACGATAGTGACGTTCAGAAATGGGATAAAACGAAAGAGACGTTTGAAATGGAATGACAGTGATAAATTCTTTGAAATTGATAAACGATCAAGACGTTGTTTTAACCATTACTTACATTATGTTTCAGAATTGTTAAAGATAACCGTTGTTGAAGAATTATATATTTTTTTAATGTTGCATCTCAGTGACTTTTGTAAATTGTTTGAATTCTTAATATTAAATGCACTTGTTTAATATTGATAGTTTTCAATGAAAATATGATTATTTTCATTGTGTAATATTTTGAGCATTGTTCACTTTGTTCATTAATGATATTGACTAGGTATATTGAAAAACATCTAGTTCTTTAACATTTATTGAAATGTCCATATCTTGAATTTACATGGATTTAATATTCCATGTGATAATTTTTTATCCCTTTATTGAATATGGAAATGTTCATTGTGGAAAAAGTTCATTTGTTCCAGGTTTCAAGTTTTTTACAATTAACTGCGTAAATGATCGTATAGATGACATATTAATTGTTGAAATTACCATGAATATAACAGTTTAAATGGAAATTGATGTATGGTAAATGTGTTTGAATGTTTATTCTGATTCTATATAAAGTTCACTTTAAACTGAGAAATGTGTCGATTATTTGTTGTTATGAAAACAAATATGGTTAAAAAAAAAATAGATAGTACACTTACCTTTTGAATTCTATGCAAATTTGTACAAAATTCGTTCTCAAATAAGCAGATGTCGACGGATAAGTTGCAAACTGAAAATGCTGTCGCCATTTCTGTTCAGATTTTAAATGGAAAGAACCGGAAACGGAAGTGTGGTTTTAAAAAACCGACAAGTATAGAAAGTAAAGAAAAAATTCGGTTACACACTACCATAAAAACTCCGACTTTCTAAACTTCCTGGGGACCAATTCCTGTAGGTGGGAGGCAATGCTATGACCTAGACTATTGTTCATAATCACTCTATTTAATTTATTACAATGTACGTTGAGTACGAATGTAAATCTTTGTTTATTACATCATTATTAATCGCCATGTAAGTAGTAATCAATATATTAATATAATGATATTTTCTAAGCTTATTAATAATGAATTCATTGTATTATAATGATTACCTTCATTATAAATTACAATATCTCTCATATATTTCGGGGTATTTTCCTTTGCCCGCCATCTTGAATGCTTACTACAATATGACGTCATTCATTGAGAAGTGCGTATGACGTCATCTTACTACAAGTATAAATAGGGCCGAACTGTCGTTTGTCTTCAGTTGCCTTTTGGTCGCTCACTGAAAAGGTTCTAAACGGACAATCAGGTAGATAACTGTTGAACGTTTGACCTGGAAACTGTTTGAAAGTTATAGATTGATAATCGACATGAACAATTACTAAATAAACATTGTTGTAATATGAATCGTGTTGAATTCTTCATTTTGCGTTTAGGGTTTCGTGGTGTCGGCACCGTCTGACGGCCACCAGACGGACCGGCATTACAATATAATCGTGGAAGGCCACTGACGGACAGTCAGGAACAAATGGATATAATATGTTCATGGATAATGCCCTTTAAATATTCAAATAAAATCCAAAGAGAATTGTATTGTCAACAAAACCTTTACGTATTATCACTAATACGTTGCAAATTAGTAATTACTGTTATAAGTATTAAGAGAGAATTTATCAGTCTTAAGGTTATCAATATGGTAATTACTATTAACTTTTGATGTTATCTTGTTTTAAAACAATTCTGAAAAAATACACGCTAATCAAAATTCATCGAAAACAATCAATATAATTGTCAATGGGATGCGTCTATGTCTGCAAGAAATTGGGTATTAAATTTTGTTTTTGCATTTCTTTATTTAAATTGTGACGTACTGTTACCACATACAGATACAGTAAATTGTATAAATATTAATTATACTCACAAATATGTCCATCAACCCATAAAATAAACTTACAGTATCTACTTAAAACAGAAGTATATATGCCCGTTCATTATACATGTATACACACCAGTATTTGATCATGTTGACATATGCAGATGGGTTATTAATATTAGACATGAGTCAGTAATAAAATGGCACTACATACGTCAATTTACATACTGGTACACAAGTTTATATGAATAAACACATAATTTAACCAGAGCTGTTTGTAAAACAGGTATAGTTCTATAGGTTAAAGAAAAATTGTAAAATATCAATTGTGGTGCCTATCGAATGAAAACGGTCGGGCATAGAAAGGGCGAACTCTTACAAAAGTGCCCTAACTCTGGGGCGATTTGATTGATCATTGAAGGTGGCTAAGGTATTATGGTCTTAAGCATTTTTATCAAGTTTGCAAGAGGCATTACAATCCAGTGGTTTATCCAAAACTTGATGCACTTTACCCAATTATAGTTCTGTAGACAATGGCGATATAGGAGGGAATTCCAATGAAGTAAGAAAAAGAATAAAAATATTGAAATGCAAGTATCCCCCGGACGTTTAACTTCGAAGATTTATTATCTGCATTATCATTTTGGCCATTCATAATTATTATGTATCAAAGACAATTTTACACCACTCCTAAAATTTTCAGTATGTTGTTGAATTAAACACACAAAAAGCCTAGCGAAATTGCTACAATTGATTGGGCAGTTCCAGGTCACTAAAGATTAAACCACTGTCTTCATTTTTAATGCACTTAAAATCAGGTAAACCTATACAGACTTTGAATGACAGATATCTCAGTATCAAAATGAATGTTTACAACAACTGGGTATTTAGTTCGCAAACAACGCCACAAGGAATATGTTATCATTTCTGGAACCAGACAATAAACGATCACAATATAATAGTAAGGGCACATGAAAGGAACAATAGATTTTAACACCGTTGCCATCTTATTTATATTTCATGAAGTACATGTACGTGGGTAAAAATTTGAACAGGCACAAATCCCTTTAACGTTCATGTCTCTATATATGTTAGAATACAACATCAAATCATTTTATAATTTATCAACGTTGGTAATAACAGTAAACAAAATAAATTGGCAAACATATGAAAGCTGAAAATTAACCAGAGTGCGATAAACTATCAAAAGCACATTAACGCACTATGGCAATTATCATATCTCAAATGACACAGCCAACTGACGAGGAATTTCCATAAAGCATACAATCACAATAAATGTCTTGAGATATCCCCCTTTAACAATGACGACAATTCAAGTGACCCGAAATACCTTAGAACACATGTATTGATATTTCTAATGTTTTCTGCACTATTTTGCACGCAGGACTTTCGTATGTATACAACACAAAGAATTAATAGGTATGTACCAACTGATATGTGTCAATTTACTTGATATTTCCGATGTTTTATCGCGATGAATAAACCGTAGCCTAGTTTCTGCAACCGGTTTTTAGTTAGCTTTTTTTAAACACGTGTCACTTATAAACACGCGTTCAGGTTCATAGATAAGCATATCGAGTTGAAACTTTGTTGATTACCTGCAAATGAATTGCTGTTTAAACACCTGTTCGGAATTCACTCCAATAACCATATAGAATAATGAAGAATAACGGCTCTAGAACTCTACAGTTCCTATTAATGTTTTCTAATATAATATCGAGTGAAATGAAGTGCAGACACCTTGCTAATTAATTCATTAAACCAACTTATTGTTATCAAGTATGAAACTTGAGACATGACTGACATTCTATCGTTATTAATGTGTAAATACTTAATTAATTTTCAGTAATGATTTAACTTCGAGGCTTCATCACACTAAACAGCATTTATCATAAAAGCAATGCTAAATCTAATGTGTTCTAGACTAAAGTATATTTCAAGAGATAGGGCAAATAACAACATTTTGTACTGCACAACTCATTAGCTGAGCAGTACATGGGGGAATGAGTTATGTAGGATCATATATCACAAATCATATTTTTCACACACCTGTGAAGAATAGGATCTCATATGTCATATTTTAAGTGTGAAGAATGTGATGCGCAATGATCACAGACGAATACTGGTCAAACGCTTGTGCGCCCGGATTCGTCATTGTCTTTGTTGTCCTCATTATGTTTCTGTCTAATTAAAGCTTCAACATAAAACGTGATTTGTCTTCAATGTGTGACATGATGTGACGGAATGCGTTTTGAACATGATAGTTGATCACATAACGCACGAGGCGTGTCGTCTGCTACCAACTACTCTTTGTCCAGTTTCAACAAAAATGTGTTAATTATTATACATCAGAAGACTACGTGTTGACCTGGTGTGAAAATGTTGGTCTCCCTAGCTTGCCATTTTCGTTTATCGTGGAGTGCGTTAAAGTATGCCATTACTATCTCTCAAGTACGGTAAGGTTTGTTACGAACAATAGCGTGTTTTGGACAATTTGTAACCGAACACTTGCTTTTTGTCAACTACAGAAAGATCATAATTATGACCGTGTATATGAAACTTCACAGTTAACGAAATGTAGTCATTTTCGATCACGAAAGACGCATTTAAACCTTTATGGCTATATTGCTTATGAAAACTTTAGGCAATGGAAAAATCTGTTAAACAATCTGTTATCTGGTATCTGCAAACGCAATACAGTGTTTAGTAACGAAGTAATTGATTTTTTCAATCATACATGCGTTGATTTATAAATGTGTTAATACAATGATTATAGAACAATAGCAATGCATAGTTTTGGGAATTGGCGAATAGGTACACAGAGCAGGACAAAGTGTAATAAGTATAGATCCAATGCACATGTAATAACAGTAATAATAATAATTATTATTATAATAGTAATAATTATTCTAATAATTATAATAATAATAATAATAATAATAATAATAATAATAATAATAATATTAATAATAATAATAATAATTATTATTATTATAATAGTACAAATAGTAAAAACAATACTAACAATAAGTAGTAGTAATAATAATAATAATAATAATAATAATAATAATAATAATAATAATAATAATAATAAATAATAATAATAATAATAATTATTATTATTATAATTATTATAATTATAATAAAATATAATAATAATAGGTAGTAGTAGTAGTAGTTATAATAATAATAATAATAATAATAATAATAATAATAATAATAATGATAATGCTTCACATCCACAAATAAAAAGAAACGAAATATGAAGAAATGCAACCATACTAGTATGTGCACGCATAAATTATATAATAAATTATTAGAAAATATTAAATCATGTCACTGAAATAAATTTATTGATACAACTGATCTAATATACACCCTGTCGGTTCTGGAACACGTTGCTCCGGCTGCCGGCGGTATATTTCCGTCGCCGACATATTAATTTTATTTTTGAAAGCGTCTTATATATCTGTCAAACGTATCGAGTGTATCTTAAGATTGGTTAAACAAGATGTTTGTAACTATCATTCGCCCGCTTTATATGGTAGTGTACCGTTTATAACCGCGTGAAAGTCTGTTTTGTCAACGTTTTAAACGTAGCACTGTATATATAGCAGATTGGGCGCGATTTATCTTTAACGCATAAAGAGTGGTGATCTCGAATGTTTGCTGTCACAGATGGCGATAGGCTATTTTTGTTAGTGCCATTGGCAAATAATTTATAGATTGGCTTTCTGCGTCAATATTTCGATATGCTAACAATTCTAAAACACGTGTTAACACCTAAATGGTATTATAGGAAAGTCCGTTTTACAGCGAATGTTATTTGTTTAAATGCACATCATAACACCTAAATGGTATTATAGGAAAGCCCGTTTTACAGCGAATGTTATTTGTTTAAATGCACATCAGCGTTCAATGCAAGTTTTAAGAGCCATCAAATGATCATTTGGAAATTTGGAAATTCATTCGGTTTTGACCATTTGTGCATGCCTTTCACGGATATTCCAACCGATTTACAAGGTTTTGTTTATGTCTTCATTACGATATTTTTAACCGCAAATTATAAGTTCATTACTGTGTGCCGCCAAAATCTGCTGGTGACGCAAATAAAAAAAGGTATTGTTGCCATTTGAAGGTTTTAGTTTTGTTGCTGGGTTATAAGTGAAGATGTTTTTTTTTTTTTTCCTTATAAGTTCGTCTATTATCCCCTCTTGAATGAGTGTGTGGGGTTCGGGGAAGCCCCCTTTATCACACTTCACAAAGACAAATGAAAGGCACATGTAATACTGAACAGAGGAAATGGGCAAATTAGTACGTATTATATGTCTCACAACTAGGTAATGTAAATACAGTATGTTAGTAAAATGTTAGTTAATATGTTTAACTTTGTATTGTCTGGAACTGGAAGAAAAACATGCATTACCAAAAAACAAAAAATTATAACAAACATACAGCCATGTGTAAGTAATATGTATGATATTAAGTTTAAGACATGTATTTGTCTGGAAAAGGAAGACAAAGGAGAAAATAATGCATTACAAAATATACAATTTATAGCAAACATACAGACAACAATATGTAAGTAATATGTATGTTATTATGTTTAAAACATGTATTGTGTGGAAATAGGAGGCAGAGAAGAAAATCATGCATTACAAAGAGTAAAATTTATAACAAACATACAGCCAAAAATATGTAAGTAATATGTATGTTATTACATTTAAAACATGTATTGTGTTGAAGTGGAAGGCAAATAAGAAAACCATGCATTACCAAATATAAGATGTATAACAAACATACAGCCAAAATCAATATCTATATTGATTAGGGTATTTAATTACTATTTTTAGAGTTTACATTAGTCGTTTATTGCAAATCTTGTAACAAGAAACCACATGTTATTGAATTTGTCTATTTCCGTCTGATCTGAATCTTTCAATGTTACATTTTTCATTTCTAAATAAAAACAAAGGCTATATATAAAAATATATTTGTGTTTGGTGTCCTGTCGGATGTTTACAGAGAAAAACATAATATTTAAACAACAATATTAAAATATTTTCAGCTGTAGTGTTGTTGCTACCAAATATAATTGTTTCTTTTGTCAGAGTTATTTTTTTAGGTTCATTTTCTAAAGAAGAATTAATGTAATCTATAATACTTTTGGTGTAATAGCATTCATAGAATACGTGTTCAATTGTTTCTTCACCTCTTTCACAAAATGAACACAAATTTGAATTTTTCAACCCTATTTGTTTAAGATGATCGTTAACTGGCAAAAATCTATGTTATATTCTATACTGTAGCCATTGGATATTAGTATCTTTAATTGTTGTAAAGGGTAATGAATATATATGTTTCCATTGATTTTCATCAACATTGTAGGTTGCATTGCAGTTAGCTCTACTTGTGGGAATAGCATCATTACAATTAAGTATTTTGTATGTTTCATGTGTGGATTTATGCACTATATATCTAATTTGCATTGGCAGTGATGAACCATTTTCTTTAGAAATTTGAGAATTATCCTTAAATAGCCTTTTTAAGGATTGAAGCAAAGCATGGTATGTTATGAAATCAATATTAATACCATGATTGGCAGCTATTTCTTCTCTTGACAGAAATTGAATAGTATTAGAAATAATGTCATTTAGAAATATTATATTTGTGTTATAAAAGTGAAGATGTTATTGCATTTAATGGTGGTTGCATCAGTGATTAATACGTGATATGGACTTGACATCGCTGCGATGATTGTTCAGGGCTTATTGCAGTTCTGCTACTCTAAATTACATCCTGCCATTGAGTAATTAAATGGTAATAAAACTGAATAGTATTCTCTTTTATTGCTGTTTTATTTGAATTGCGATGCTATGAGGCTAATATTTATTTACACTTAAATGCTTTGAGAACAATTCTTGGCCAAGTGTGAGGTTCGGGCGCCCGTAAACCGGTTTAAAGCCCCCAATGCTTTGCACTGACCGTTCCAAGGCGGTGACCACAGTTTTATTCATGAGTGTTTTGTGTTTGTTATGTGTTTTTGTGATGTGCTGTGTTGGTTTTTGGCAATTGGTCACTTGCCATAAATAAAGGACCTCGGGCTGCTAATGAGCGTCCTCTCCTGTTGTCGCAACTGGAATTTCACTTTGTTTATTTTTATATACATACCATTTGTTATAGGTAGATTTATAAAGGTTATTAGACGCAAAATAGTACAAAGCAAAATAAAAGTATTAAAAATAATTTAAGAAAAAGAAGAATAACATGTCAATATGTATACATGTTATTAAAATAATACTAGATATACATTGCAAATATATTTAATTAAGGTATTTGGCAAACTACTTCAGCGTTTTTTATCTACAAATTTGAATATCATAGTTACAGTTATAATATTTACCTTAAGCCGTAGAGTTGCGTTACAATACAACAGAAATTGAATAGTTAATGTACACCCTATCAGAACTGCTGTTGCAAACAGTCTTAACCATTTACCAGTGAGTAGTATATACAGATACTGTATAAGTTATTTTTAAAGTATGTACCTAACCCCGCGACCCTTTTTTACGACAATATAGCACTGTTTACTAAACGTTGTTAAAATTAAACCGTTGTAGTAACATTTTGATTTTATGCTTATCACATTTCAAACATAATTAATTCAATGTATCTATTGGCCTAATTCACTTATATAGATTTCAAAGTCATCTACCAGACTTGTAACCGTCAAGAAAAAACATGTAGGCCAAATGTAGGCTAGCTCAGAGCCCCTCATCCTTAAATATGCCTAATATGATAAATAGACATGATAATGTCTTGGCTTTTCAATGGCAATGTTATAATTTCACCAGTTCTTTATTCGATGTGATTTTAAGTGAGAATTTGGTCAAATGCAGGGGAGTCAATGGAGCGACAGTATTTGTACTGTTTTGTTGTGCGATTAACTTATTTTATTTTGTACAGCGACACAAACTAAATACATTTGAATATTGATTCAAAATACTGAAACATGTATTCCTTTGTTTTTAATAATAAGATGTTCAAATGTTTAAAATGTTAAATGCTAAACTTTAGCACTAAATTTATATAAATTTGATTATGTAGGAAAATGTCATATGGAAATTATTGTTTTACCAAATGTATTTAGATGCATGAATATTAACATCATGGCATAATTCCAGTGTTTAATATTAGAACAAGAGGGCCATGATAGCCCAAAGCGCTCAACTGAGTACTGACAAAGATGAAATCCTTACTGTTGTGACAGGCTTGAACAAATGTGGGAATGTACGCCACAATGTCCTTAAATAATTTGTCTAGCTGATTAACCCTCATACATATAACAAGTAAGGACTTGGATATATTTTCTCTACCCTGGTATCCAACTTTCTGCAGGCAATTTCTGAAGAAAAGTGTAAATGCTGCAGTTGCAGCAGTTCTGAAAGATAACGGCGATGGGTGCGTATAGGTCATGTCATGCTTGCCGGCTTGTTCCAAAGAGTTGAGTGCAATGCCATTTACTCTTCCTATACTCAAATTCGCTTAAGATGTTATGGTCGTAGACAAATTGTGCAAGTTTGGTCCAAATTGGTTGCAAATGAAGTCCCTGTCTTGCATCAAATCCATTTCTGCATTAATTTTCACAATTAAGAGGAAATAACTCCAGTGTTCATGACCAGATCTGTCTCATTTGCTGCCTACGCTCAGATCTTATGGCCATACAAAACCTGTGGAAGTTTGGTCAAGATTGAATGAAAAATGAAATATTCACGCATGAAAAAGGCAATTTTTTCATTTTTGTCCTACTTTCAAAAGGGATATAACTCTGATGTTTGTGGCCCAGTCTGGCCCAGTGTTGGCTTCTGCTGTAATCGTATACAAACTCTTGAAGTTTGGTCACGATTGGAAGAAAAATGAAGTCTCTATGAACAAAAAAGGCAATTTTTGCATTTTTTCCACACACAAGGGGCAATAACTCCAGTGTTTATAACCTAACCTTGCCCATTTTGGACTTCTGTTGAAATCTTTTGGTCACACACAAAGTGTGGAAGTTTTGTCAAGATTGGAAGAAAATTGAAGTCTCTATGAACCAAAAATACAATGTTTGCCTTTTTTTTAACAAAAAAGGGGCTTAACTCTGATGTGTATGGCCCAATCCGGCTCACTGTTGGATTCTGCTGTGATCTTTTGATAATACACAAACTTTGAAGGTTTGGTCAAGATTGGAATAAAAATAAAGTCTCTATGAACACACGAGTCATTTTTTGAATTAATTCCCACAAACAACTCATAGCTTTCTGGACCGATTTGGCCCATTATCAATCCCAACCAAGATTTTATAGTAAAACACAAACTGTGCAAGTTAGGTCAAGATTTAATTTAAAAAATGTAGTCTTTATCGCGATAACGGTCCATATTGTTGACGGTAAACGAACGACGGACGACGCCGGAGAGGTCCCCTATACCAATAGCTCACCGAGCACTTCGTGCTCAGGTGAGCTAAACACTTAATTTTTGATGATATTGTAAACAACAAAGTTTTTATTTCGTATCTGAAGCTGTTTTCGGTATCTAGTGATATCCCTTTATTGTTTGAGTGTGACTCTTTGGATATGAAACACGCTATTAAATTTTATTAAGCCATTATGATTTTTATTAACCTCAGGTGAGCGACTAATGTTGGCCTTCTTGTTTACAATTTTTGAAGTTTGCCATTATGTGTGTTCACTTCAGATTAAGCAAAACATCAATTTGAGTATAGTGACTTCTATTTTAATAGGGAACTTTGTTTATTAGATGTTATGCAAAGTAAATACAATATATTGAAAACCAAAATCTACGTGTTAGAATTAACTACAGGATACGTCTTTAAAAGAACGTCGCTTCATACGCGGCGTAAAAGTCTTTGATCTTTCCATGCGGTCTCTTTAAAGTTGTTCAAGCTCATGGCCTTGTGAAATTATTTTTAAAGAAGCTATCAAACAAACCTGCAATAGATTCTGGTTATTTCCAGTGTGTACCCCTTTTACAAATATACGATCTCCGACATTTAACTTAAATTTGACTAACCGTTAAAATATGACCCCAGGACTAATCAAAATTTAACAACTGATCAGTTTTTAACGACATATTGATCAAAATTTAATGTTGAAATATTGGCGGAGTCATTCCTCAAAGTTGAAAAAGGACCCATGGGGTCAATTTTCAACGGGGTCAATATTTAATGTTATACAGGTATGCAGTTATTTTAAAGCGCTTAACGAGTCAGATATAATGACATAATTGCGCGTTTCGTGGTCGTCCGATTTTATAAGCCATTTAGTTATATTTTCAATTATTGCTAATTTGCAGCTGTAAATGGGAACTTATGGATCATATTTTACTATGCTGAATTTCATGATAGATTTATGTACTATATAGCCGGCGCCTGCCAACTCATTTTCTTCGTCTTTACTGCCATCTGAATAAATTTGAATGTAGTTTGAGTATTGATCACTGATACAGGTATTTGCTATATTACCACAATTTGGGTCATTATCGGATTTTTTTATTACTGATTGGACGTAAACATCTATGGTGGACCGGACTAAGGTGCTTAAACTAAAGTGCGTGGGTTCTTTATTTTTTGTCACTCAGGTTATATTCGGTAGTTAGTAATCTTTACATTTTGTACATACGAGAGATTGTAATCAGCATTCAATTTATAGAGGTGCGCTGGATCTTCTGTGATCTTTTCGTTAATCGGAAAATTCTTATCTTGTATAATTGTTCGCGCCCAGTATTTTAGTTGGTTAGCTTCTCTTTGTAAGTGAAGTTCAAGTTGTCCGCATTCAAGATAAAGGTCTTTTGTTGATGCTAGTTTATAGGCAACTGTGATGATTTTAAGCGCTGAGTTTTGAAGTACTTGTAATTTCTTAAGTAGGGTTTTATTCCCGGAGTTATATACTATGCTTCCGTAATTGATTTTGGCTAAGATGGTAGCTTGATATTTTCTCATTTTGGCATCTTTTAACACATTTAAACACGTTTTTTTCAATTTAGATGTTTATCTAACGTCTTGCCTAAGAACGTGATTGTTTCGAGGTTATCGCATTAGTAATGGAATGAGCGTTTATACTATGTGTGCCAAATGAAAACACTCGTCAGGGAACAGTCATCGCAATTAAAAATGATGATATGACTTCATTTTGTGATAACAGAAACGTAAAGTTATATTAAATAGCTGCGAATTAGCTTTATACTCCTTTATAAAGCATTCATAAAACACACGTTAAGTAAAAATACTAAATTTAAATAAAATTAAATTACCACGTCCGAAGCTTCCGCCAGTGTCTAGGACGATGCAAAATCTATTTATACATTGAATAGCCTCTTCGTGAAAATAAAAGAGAAAATGCAATTATACATAATTCTTAACAAATAGATCTAGCAACCGTTATTCAAATGAACATGCATGGTAATTTTATAAATATAAGTAATTATCCATGATTATTATTCGTATTGTCTATGATTCGCTGGATGCTTGTTAGAACGATTCAGTGTTGTTAACGTTTATACTGTCTATTAATAAGCGCAGGTTAGTCAGCGAGTGTATTCTATGGAATGTTGCCTATTGAATATTGCATGTTGACGTGGGATTTTCCCATGGTCATATTACACGGCCTGTAAACACTGGCTTGTAAATTGAAAATGAAAATTTAGCTAATGCAACTTACCAGGTGGAGCTCAGAACTGGAAATTAGTCAAAACGGTAAACAGAGTAAAGAGGTCTGTCTGGATTTTTTCACATTGACTAATTTTTCCATTCACCTCCAAAAGGTAATGGAAACCCATAGTTTACAGGCCGTTGTAGGGATTTCTTTAAAACTAGCCGATGCAATGTTAGGATTTATTCATTCGAGTCTACAGGCGGGAAATTTGAACAACATTTGATTCGATGTTGAGAAAGGTCAAAAGTCGGGTTAAGCAGCTACGCCGAAAAGAAATCACTTTAAAATTTTCACATCGGACAGATAACCTTTTGGAGTTGTTCAAAAAGCAATCTGGTTTTGTCAAACAGCCAGTTACTGTATCAGACGAGCTTTGTCGGCGCTTGTAAATAAAAAAAAATTATTATAAGTTATTGCTAGGCTAAGCCCGAACCGTGATTTATAAAGCATATTTGCGGTTTTCAAGTTTGAAATTTGGATTCTATGAATGAAGTTTTATCATCATAAAAGACTTTATACTTACAGAATTACTTAGATTTTACGAGTTTTATTCATTATTTTTCTGTTCATTTTCGTTAGAAAGTTAGAGTGGTTTAAAATTAAGGCTACACCACACTAAACAGTATACAGCGAAACAAAATTGCAAAAGTTAAGTGTGTTCTAAATTTGTTGGTTTCAGGTAACGAACGTATTCATTCAAATTTCTTTGTGAAATTATATATCAAACTAGAAATGTGTCCATAGGACACGAATGCCCCCGCTGACTGGAACTTGTCACAGAAATGTATTAGCAGTTAAGATTTAATGTTCATCACAAGTGAGTGTATTCAGTAAAGCTGAAACAATTATGCAGAACAATGGGTGAAAACTATTCGTAGAGTGAACCCTTGACCTTGGAGCTACGGATCGGGGTCATATGCGCTACACATCGTCCAATGATTGTGAACATCTCTACCAAGTTATTTCAAAATCCATCCAGAAATGACAGTTATTGTAATTGTTATTGGCCGGCCACGAAAAAGATCCCATGAGGGACCTTTGACTTCCTAGTGTTACCTTGACCTTAGAGGTATAGACCTGGGTCTTTCGCGCGACACATCGTCTTATGATGGTTAATATTTCTACCCAGTACATTCACAATCAATGCAGAAATGGCAGATTTATTGACCGGACACGAAAATAGACCCCACTTTTGAACTTTACCTTTAAGTGTGACCTTGACCTTGGAGGTATGGACTTGGATCTTGCGCGCGACAGATTGTCTCATGATGGTTCACCTTTCTTTTAAGTAATTTTAAAATCCATCCAGAAATGACAGAGATATTGACCAGACACGAAAACAATTTTGAACTTCGACCTCCAAGTGTGACCTTGACATTGGAGGTATGGACCTGGCTCTTGGGCGCGACACATCGTCTTATGATGGTGAACATTTCTGCCGCGTAATATTTTGGACGGACGCACGGACGGACGGACACACGGACAGTGCTAACAATTAATGCCCCTGCATCATTCTTCGAATGGCGGGGCATTATAAACGACTCCAATTTGTGATCGTTTTGCCTGTATCTTATAATTATCTGTATTCAATGGCATGTTACGTACATACAGTCGGCTACATGAAAGAGGCATACGAATAAAGGAACACTTGCACGGACATTACTTCATATGAATTCAAAGACCCCCAGTTAAGATTAACGTGCTAATAACTGCAATATACATTAAAAAACATTGTACCACATTTCTGTGTGTTTTATTCGAAAAATAAGAAAATAAAACATTAAATTAGAATAGATAACGTTGATAAGTACGCGGAAGTAATACCAATTTTACACTGTACCGATTACTATTTAGCAATGCCATTTAGTGCTGAAACAGATTCAAAATGTACTTCGGTAGCATAGGCGTGTCATGTGTGTGTATTTTTTTCAATTCGTGGCACTCGCCGCCCAAACTTATTACCTCGATGCCTCGACTTAATAACTTGTAGCTGCGACTCTTGCCAACGAATTTATTAACCAATCAGAGATTCTCAGTTTACATCATATCGAGACATAAAATCCATGTTTTAGGCAAATAGAAAAATATAAAGGGAATCACAGGCGCAACAGTTGTTGTTTTTTTTTTTGCATTGGAAAAACAAAGCTGGTACGACCACGTGACCAACGAACGCTAGACTCTTGCTTAACCAGCTTCATTCGCAATCTTTGTTTTCTTGGGATCACTGCTTTTATTTTTAGCCGGATCTTTGAACGAACAAATCAGGCTTATAGAATTTGCGAAAACAAGGCGGCGGGCGATCAGGAGGGCGTAGTCCACATGTTTGCGTCAAAGTTTTAAATTCCTGTCAGATCTTCAAAAGTTCTTACACAATCTCAGTGAAACTTGGTAGCTAGGTTGGTCATTACTAGAAAAAGATCACTATCCAATATTGGGCACTTGGGTAAAAGGTCAAGGTCAAACTGGCCAATAGTTGTAAGTTTTACCGGCCAATAACTATGGACTCCTTGTGCCAAGGTTCATGAAACTTGATGATATGTTAGTGTGTCATCACTAGTAATATGTGTATATGTGTAGTATTTTAAAGTTTATGAGGTCCTTCAGCACCAAAGCTCTATTGTGCAGAAGTCCAGATAAGATGCGTATCTGCGTAAAACACGCATGAAATGTTTCTAAATACGAATGAATTTAAATGTCAGTGAGTAAAAAACTCATGGTAAGATCCACAATACGCATTGTGTGCTATTATCAGGCTTACTTACATTGCCTACTTCGTATTTTTCGATCAGCTGTTTTACTTCCATTTAAACACGACTGGTTCCCGTTCTTCGTTCACACATTGTCATGTTTAGCCGGAGCTGTCCAAAATTACAGTCTCAGTCACAGAGACGCTGCCTTCTTTTGACGAGCGTCTGTATGGTGTGTCTTACAAGTTTGACAAATCATGGCGAGCCACATGAACAAGCTCAATTTCTGTCAATATCGTTTGCAATTAGTTTAGAAAAGATTACATTTTATGTAACATGCATTGTGACTGTATATCGCCGCTGTATATCGCTGCTCGTGAGAGCAGTGGTCTAGTGGACGCTGGCTTTGGGATCGTGAGGACCCTGGTTCGAATCCCGCCCAGACCACTGGAATTTTTCTGAGCAACAAATAAATTTATCCCATGATTGCTCCTCTCACCCAGGTGTATACATGGGTACCTGTGAGGGAAATACGTCAATGTGCCGTGGCTGCATACTGCGCCGAGTGTTAACGGACGATTTATGACCCAATGATCGGGGAGGTAAATGTTAAAGTCGGCTGAACATGTATATCGTAGCAGACTATTAACCGAACCTGTACCTTTACCTGTTATGATTCATATGATCTGCTCTCTGTTATTTTATTCATCACGCAACACTTAAAGTTAGAAGAAAATACTCAGTAAAAACAAATTAATATCTTAGAATAATTGTATTAAACACACTTTTATAATTGTATATCAATATTATAACTAACAAATGTCATAGGTGTATATTGATTTATTTATAAGATATATTCAGTTAGTTTTCACTTTATTAAACATGCTGTTATACATATAATATGGCCACTGCCCAGCGATATCTGACGCACTGTGTTTAAGTGTACGCATATTTTAACAGTAGTTTTTATATGATAAAGACTGCCTTTTAATGTTACTATTGTTGGTATTAATGTCATGTTTATCATGAAGTGATTAAGTTATTGTGGTGTAATATGATTTTTGTAAGTAATAATGCATAAAGATTTTTATATCTCTGCCCATTTCCATTTGTGAAATTCCAGTCATTAGTTTACTCACTTCTGTTTTTTTTTTTTTTTTTTTTTCCCTCCTCCAACCAGACACTTTTCCAAAAATGTCCGAGAACCAAGAAATAAAAAAACTCTGGCCTTAGTTCATGCCATGACATGCACCCTATCTCGAATATGAATTCGTCCTAATAAATCACCGGCCTCGTAAGATTATACCCAGGTAACATTGGGCGCGGAATGTCACACGTTGAGAAAATTGCAGGGCCCGTCTATGTTTTGGGGAATGCCACCCGCAGCCCTCAGATGGGGTAATTTTGGCGTCATTTTCTAGCAACGGGGAATCTTTAAATAACATAATATTTCTGTCAATAGTATGTTTCATCCATTAAACTATTCCAGATATATCAGTTGCTATATTATTGTAAGGGAAATCAGTCGCTCTAATTGAAAGTCTTTCTTTACAGGTAAGACAATGAATTGTGTTAGTTTTTGTTTAAAATGTTAACTTTTGGGTGGGGGTTTTCTGACCTTTTAAGGGAAAAACGACACTTTTTTTGCTGGGAGAAGCAGCCTCATTTTGGCTGTAATAGTGACAGATTGAGGGCCCTGAACAAAAAAAAAAAAAAAATTGTGCAGCCAGTCCGGGAGTTAAAACCGGGACCCCTGCGCTCCCGACATAAGCTAGGACATATATACCGCAATAAACATTTAAATCAACGTTCATTCTTGCATTTGACATCCTTAAAGTGGCGTATCGACGACTTATACGATATAATATTTTCAATAATACAATTATATTTTATGAATTATTTATTAAATGATTGTTTAACACATAAAGCCGGGCCAGCGAGCTCAGTTATTAGAGCACTGGACTGTCAACCCGAGGATCATGAGTTTTGTCCTAAGCATGGCTACATAGCTTGTGTAGGGATTGGAAATGACATTATTTCTACGGCCATTCTCCCCCTTCCTCTGATTCCAGTAGGGCAGTTGTCAGTTACTGGCATAAGAATGTGCACTTGGTACTGGTAAACCGCTTACCGACTGCCATTATATGAATTAAATACTATTAAATATGGAGAAAAATCAAAGCAAACAAACACAAGCTTAAAACATTGGTCTCATTTTTTATAAACGAACGGTAAAAACCCGTAGAATACTGTTTTTTATAATTGCAACAAGAGAGCCATGATGGTCCAAAGCGCTTACCTCAGAACTGGTACAGATGAAGACCATACTGTTGTGACAGGTCTGAAAATTAAGGCATCTGAACAATACGTAGAGGGGGATAGGATCAATTTTGATTTAAAACATCGGTTAGTGCAATGGCCTAACTAAAGTATGAGTTGGGTAGTGGATGTACGTTTTGTTTTTGTTAATGGTTCTCAAATCATTTTTCTCTATATTCTAACCCGACTCTTTTTCATTAAGTCATTGACAATTCTGGAAAATGCAGAAACAGTAGATTTTGATGTCATTTTCGCAAACAGTTTTGGAGAACTAGTTGCAATGCAATAATTGGGATGGCTGTGCTATAAGTTAAAGGTTTACTTTTTCTTTAATAACTTTCTGTCCAATGATTATAAATGATGTTAATGCAGACTCTGAAGACATCAATGTTGCTTACGTGTACAAATAACTGCATGCAAGTCTTGCAACTGTTGGAAATCACATTTTATCAATACATTTCTATGGTCATGCGCAAACTGTGTAAGTTTGGTCAACATTGAATCAAATATCGTGTGTGCAAGCCACTCATTGATAATTTGTTTGTTTTTCCAAACACAAGGGGCAATAACTCTGGTGTTTCTGGCCCGATCATGCTTTTATTCGACTTCTCCTGTTGTCTTACGTTCATAGACAAACTGTACACGATTGGATGAAAAATGAGGTCTTTATCCTGAATAATGTCCATTTTTGCATAATTTTTTTGAAAAAGAAATGACAATAACTTTTGTGTTTCTGGTCCGATCTTGCTTATATTCGACTTCAACTTTAATCTTAAAGTCATAGACAAACTTGCAAGATTGGTGAAGATTGGATGAAAAATGAAGTCTCTTTCATGAATAATGTCAATTTTTGTATATTTTTTAATAAACAAAGGGCAATAACTCTGGTGTTTCAAACACGATCTGGTCCATTTTTGACGTTTGCTGAGATCTAATGGCTACACACAAACTATAAATGTTTGGTTAAGATTGCATAAAAAATAAAGTCTATATGTTGGGAAATGGCATTTTTGCACTTTTTTTGCAAGAAAAAGGGGCAATAACGTTGGTGTTACTTGTGTGATCTGAACCAATAACAATCCCATCCGAGATTTTATGGTCATACACAAACTGTGCAAGTAAGGTCAAGACTGAATAAAAAATGTAGTCTTTATCGCGATAACGGTCCAAATTGTTGACGGCATACGGACGATGGACGACGGACGACGCCGGAGAGGTCCCCTATGCAAATAGCTCACCGAGCACTTTGTGCTCAGGTGAGCTAATAAGTGGTCACCTTGACACTGTTCGTGGGTACCGCAGTAGTAGTACCGGAGTAGCAAAATAAATATGAATGAAATGTACATGAAGTACGGTCGTCCTGCTATGCACATAATAATGGTACTGTAGCATGGGAATGTTTTCATTGAAGTGTGCAATTGTATAGGCGTGAGTTCGAATCCTGTTGGAACCATGAATCGAAAAACAACTTGCTGGCGTGGTATTTATTGTATGCCCCTCAAGCTGGGAGGCATTAAGCATTGCACTTGTCCGTCCTTCCGTATGTCCTGTGCATACATCCGTCCGATCTTGTCCGGATTGTAACTTCATCATTTATCAGGCAATTTTTCCCTAGCTCAAAGGTCAAGGTCACACTTAGGGGTCACATGTAAAAATGGGCAAAATATAGTGTGCCGGACTGTAACTTTATCTATCATTTAACTGGGAATTTTAAAATAACTTGCCACAATTGATCACCGTGTGAACCCGGCATCTTGCGCGCAACCCCTGTGTCCCTAGCTCAAAGGTCAAGTCACACTTAGAAGTCAAAGGTCAAATATGAGCACAATACAGCTTGTCCAGACTGAAACTTCATCATTCATCAGGCAATTTTAAAGTAACATGCCACAAATGATCACCTGGTGGAGAAGGATGTCGTGCGCAAGACCTGTGGCCCTAGCTCAAAGGTCTAGGTCATTCCTAGAGGCCAAAGGTTCAACAGCTTGTCCGGACTGTACCTTCATCATCTATCAGGCAATTTTACAATAACATGCCACAAATACTCACCGTGTGAAAAAGAGTGTAACGCACGACACCTGTGTCATTATCACAAAGGTAAAGGTCACAATAGAGGTAAAAGGTCAAATATGGGCATAATACATTTGTCCGGACTGTAACTTCATCCTTTATCAGGCAATTTAAAAAATGGTCACTGTGTGGAGACTGCATGTCGCACACAACGGCTGTGCCCCTTGCTCAAAAGTCAAGGTCACACTTAAGAGTTCAAATATGGGCATAATACAGCCTAGCTCTAACTTCTTCATTGATCATGGCATTTTAAAATAACTTGCCACAAATGATCACAATGTGGAGACGGCGTGTCGCGTGTTTGTAACTTCATCATTTATCAAGGAATTTTCGTCGAGCAGAGCCGGCTTGTGGTCACAGTATAATTTTGTGGACTCAACACCTCTAATGGCAGATTTTGTTCAAACTTACACAGCTGAACAACCTCATTCTGCATATGATCGTAAAGGGAGGAATTTATGGATCTTTATCATTTTTTTCACTGTAGAATCTATTAAAATCAAATTGTTGAGGCAAATATTAGTGCAGGTGACACGCCCTTTGTCTGTGTCGAAACTTGCTTTGGGGGCATCTGTGTCTGTGACACATCTAGTTCAGCAATAGAACATGTTCTAAGGAAATGTTTGTTTCTGCGCAAGATCTCAGAAACGAATAACCCAAATTCAATGAAACTTTTTAGGGGACATGCGCATATTGTCAGGTTGTTCCGGTCTGAAGATTTTTCAGGGAGTTATTGCTCATTGATTATCAATTGGATCCCTTTCCGTATACACTGGCGATATAGGAGGGAATTCCAATTAAGTGCGAAAAAGAATAAACAAATTGAAATGCAACTATCCCCAAGACTTTTAACTTCGAAAATTTATTATCTGCATTATCATTTAGGCCATTCATAATTATTGTGTATCAAAGACAAGTTTATAAAACTCCTAAAAGTTTTAGTATGTTGTTGAATTAAACAATAACAAGAGGGCCCTGAGGGCCCTAGGACGTTCACCTGAGACATTGTTACCCAGTTGGAATTTGCATCCCTAAGGCGTGGCTTATTTTTATCCCAGGGGCATAATTTGAACAATCTTGAACACACCTATGTGCCTTGCGGTTTCAGGTAAAGATTGTTCAAGTCATTCTGCGATTTAAGTCTATACAAACCATGTGACCCCTCGGGGTGTAGCCAGATTTGACCCCATGGGCATAATTTAAACAATATTTGGAGAGGACCACCATGCCATGTAACGTACCAAATATAGAGCAAATCTGTGAGCCTTGCCGTTTCAGAAAATATTTTTATAGTCAATTTGCTACTTAAGTCTGTATAAACAATGTGACCCCCGGGGCGTGACCAATATTAATCCCAGGGGCATAATTTGAACAATATTTGTAGAGGACCACTATACCAGGTCACATACAAAATATGAAACCTCTAGGCCTTGCGGTTTATGAGGAGAAGTTTTTTAAAGTCATTTTTATATTTACGTCTATATAAACCACGTGACCACTGGGGTGTGGTCAGCTTTGACCCATGGGGCATAATTTGAACAATCTTTGTAGAGGACGACTATATAATGTAATAAACCAAATACGAAACCTCTGGGCCTTGCGGTTTTTGATGAGAAGATTTTTAAAGACAATTTGCTATTTAAGTTTATGTAAACCATGTGACCCCGGGACGTAGTGAGTTTTGACCCCAGGGGCATAATTTGAACAATCTTTGTAGAGGACCACTATATGCTGTTACATACCAAATAAGACCTCTGGGCCGTGCGGTTTGTGAGGAGAAGATTTTTAAAGTCATTGTGCTGTTTATGTCTATATAAACAATGTGACCCCTGGGGTGTGGTCAGTTTTGACCCATGGGGCATAATTTGAGCAATCTTTGTAGAGGACCACTGTAGGATGTTACATACCAAATATGAAACCTCTGGGCCTTGCGGTATCAGAAAAGAAGATATTTAAATTCATTTTGCTGTATATTCTATATAAACCATGTGACCCCCGGGGCGTTGCCAGTTTTGACCCATGGGACATAATTTGAGCAATCTTTGTAGAGAACATTAAAGGATGTTACATACCAAATATGAGACCTCTGGGCCTCGTGGTTTCAGAGGAGAAGATTTTTGAAGTCATTTTGCTAAATATTCTATATAAAACATGTGACCCCAGGGCGTGGCCAGTTTTGACCCCAAGGGCATAATTTGAACAATTTGTGTAGAGGACCACTAAAAGATGTTACATACCGAATATGAAACTTCTGAGCCATGCGGTTTCAGAGAAGAAATTTTTTAAAGAGTACACTTTTTAAACATTTTTTTTAGCTCTTGTGACCTACATATGCTTTGGACCGTAACGATCTAAACAACTTTGAAATAAGGTTATCCAATGATTATTCCTATGAAGTTTGGTTAAAATCTGCCAAGTGGTTTAGGAGGAGATGTTGTTTGAATGAAAAGTTGACGACTGACGGACGGACGGACACACGCACGCTCGGACGACGGACAACGGGCGATCACAAAAGCTCACCATGAGCACTTTGTGCTCAGGTGAGCTAAAAATATCTAGAGAAATTGATTGGGCAGTTCCGGGTTTCTAAATATTAAAACCACTGTCTTCATTTTTAATTCATTTAAAATCAGGTTAACCTATACAGACTGTGAAAGACAGATATCACTGTATTAAAATGAATGTTTACAACAACTGACTGTTTAGTTTTCAAACAACAACACAAGGAATAAGTTTTCATTTGTTGAACCAGACAACAAACGATCACAATATAATAGTAAGGTCACATGAAAGGAACAATAGATGTTTACACCGTTGCCATCTTATTTATATTTCATGAAGTACATGTACGTGTAAATACATGAACAGGCACAAATCGCTGTAACGGTTATGGCCCTATAGATGTTAGAATACAACACCAACTCATTTTATAATTTATGAACGTTGTTCTATGCATTAGACTAGTAAACTTAAAAGTAAATACATATTAAAATAAACAAAATATATTTGCAAACATATGAAAACTGTTAATTAACCAGAATGCGATAAACAACACAAAGCACATTCATGTAATATGGCAATCGTCATATCTTTTGCATAAGTCAACTGACGCAGCCAAATGACGAAGAATTTCCATAAAGCATACAATCACAGTAAATGTCTTGAGATATCTCCTTAAACAATGAAGAACGTTCAAGTGACACGAAATACCTTAGAACACATGTATTGATATGTCTCGTGTTTTCTAAAGTAATTTTGCACGCAGGACTTTTATATGTATACATACAAAGAATAAATAGGTATGTGTCTATTTACTTGATATTTTCGATATTTTATCGCGATGAATAAACCGTAGCTTAGTTTCTTCAACCACTTTTCAGTTAGCTTTTTTAACATGTGTTACTCATAAAAACGCGTTCAGGTTCATTGATCGGCATATAGAGTTGAAACTTTGTTGATTTACTGCAAATACATTGCTGTTTAAACACCTGTTAATACAAATCTAAATGCGAGGGTTCCACTTATTTTCAGAACCAATAATGTTAACTAAATCTGGATTGCCTGTGATTCGGAATTCACTCAAAATACAGTACCGTTGATCTCGTTTTAGTGATGGTGAACTTGACCCGACCCACCCCATGGCCATGGTCATTACCAGTAGTGTCCTTATTGAGTATTGGGTCATTGGGTCAAAGTTCAAGGTCATTAGATGTATTATTTTCTTTATTAAATTATGTATGTAATGAATATTACGCAAAACAAACATTCACCTTTGCAAATTCTCTAATTAGTAAACTCCTAATAACTCATAAAGTTGATAACAAACCTGCTTCAAACGAAGGCACATGCTAACATACACAATACATGTTCGCCTAACTTCCTTACTCATCTCCTACCACAGTCTTTCAACGCGCTTTCATTTCCAGACAGTGGAAATCGTTAATGTAGAGCAGCTGTATCGGTGTTAAGTATAATATTTCCTATATACAAAGTATTCAAATGTTTAATCAGCGTCTAATTATGGCGTGTATGGTTCAGTAAAACTAGTTTCAGTACAGTAACTTAAATAAGTGTACAACGCCCTACAAATTGTATGAAGGGAAGTGGCTCATGAACTCGTTAAACAATGTCTGCTCTCTTCATCTATGCAGGAATAAAAGTAATCTATCTATCTATCTATTGATAAAGTTGTATCGCCATAAAAGTTTAAATACTTACTAAGATTTCACGATGTTAATTCATAAGTTTTATGTTCACTTTCGTTTTCAAAATCGGAAGTAAGAATGTTTACTTTTGAGGCTACACCACACTAAATAGCATACCATTATTACAAAATCAAATGTGTGGTAAAGTTGGTTGTTTCGGGTTTACAATGTGTACTGTCAAATTACTTAATAGGAACACAAGTGTTAAGTTATATATCAAATTAAGGAATCCAGTGATTGAAGTTTAGGTACTTGAAATTTGAATTAATATTAAAAACACTATTATGTTAATTAAAAAATAGAAAGCTAACTCTCAGTCATATTAATATTTAATAATACTTAGTTTATATAACGTGGACATCTGTTTTATTCCCATGCTGATTTTGCAGTGACTATAACTCTTTATCCCTACAATTGTAGAAACAAAGCTAAAATGCCTCTGTATCTGGGGCCTGGCTTTAGTCTCCCAATCTTAAGAAAGGAGCCCGGTTATCCAGTAAACGACCTAAAAGTAGTCTATAAAAACGAGGAAAACTGTTACGTCCCCTGTCAGCAATGTTTGATATTTGAATGAAATTATGACAAGGATTTTCATGTCTCAATGAACATGTTTGCAAAATATGTTTGTCCATTATTTTCAGAGATGTCCATTGGCCGCGAAAACGATTCAAACTGATTAGATGGAACTTCGTAGAGGGCCATTCCTGTGAATATTTTAACTGGTCCATTAATTTGTTAGAAGAATAGTTTCAAAGTGTTCAGTCAAGCCATATTAAAATAATATTCCGTCTGCTACCCTGGTGGCAAAATTATTAACGAATCAAAATGATTTGAATTAACTTGGCACAGGGTCACCCACGGCACATTTTTGTGAACTGTCTTTCAAATTGGTCCATTTATTTTAGAGAAGAATATTGTCACAATTTTAAATAAAGCCAATAAGCCATATAATGAAAATCTCCCGGCCCTGGCGGCAATACATCGAATAATTTTGAATTGAGGAAAGTTTCAAAGTTTTCTATTAAGCCATATAAGGATAAATTCTCCCCCACACAAAGTGGTTACGTTTTTAGAACGTTACTAGTACAGGGGGCCGTAGAATATCTTAGAGTTGAACAGTGTGTGATGTGGTTATCTAAAACATGTATTTGCATCAACTTTTCCGGGAAGTTTGGAAATGGGCCTATGAAACAAAGATCATATTTTAATGGTGATCCGGATGACCGCCTGAATCCAAGATTATTTAAAATGAATTTGTATTGATGAGAGGACGAATTGTCAAATTATAACTCATTAGTTGTACAAGACATGAGGGGGTTGACTGATCTGCATTAGTAAATAACAGCGCTGAGTTTCAGTTGTTGTTGTTGTGTTGTCCTCGCAATCCAAAAATGGGCACCAGATAAAATAGTGATCAGTTAATAGTGATTCGATGGGTCAGAAGCACATGAAGTACATCAAGACAATCAAGACAATCTTGCAATATTTCGCGATAAATATTTTGACACGTTAAAAATACAACCCAATTAAAAGTCAATGTACCTCAAAATATTGCAATTTGGCATTTTCATAATTATGGTGACATGTATTTTACTCATGATATAATATGGATTAGGTGACTCTTAATAGTAGAAGATCATGAACCTGTTCAATTTGTGAAACGTGACCGCGATAAAAAGACATATTGTGAAAGCTTAGAAGTGAAGATTATGCTTAATTGTGAAATTAAAAAAAAAGGTCAAGCAGTTTCGTGGCCATAGTTGTGAAATTTTGCAGCCACAGTTGTTTTGATCTATGATTGTGGAGGTGTTCTTTTTATGTCCTAAGTATATAGCGAAAAAAAAAAAACCCGGATAAACTATATTTTCAAAAGTGCATTTTACAAGTCATAAATCTGATTAAAAATGACAATCCCTGTATGGAGTGTTATCATGTAACCACTGCACATGCACCTTAAAAGAGCTGATATATAAGTGCAAAACAAACAAGTAGCAACTTACATTAATCAGAAAACTATTTTGTTTATTATGATCTGTATCTTAAGGTTATCAAAGAAAGTTGTATGCATATTATACATACCATGAAAGACATGCACTGCTGGTGCTAATATAACCTTTTCTCATTGCTTGTGTTTCTTTATATTCAATTTGAGATCAACATGCTTTCTTGTACTTATATATTTTATTATTAACCTCAGGTGTATTACTAACTCAAACGCATAATATTCAACTTGTTGCTTTTCGCCAGTTATATAAGAAGATAAGATGTCTGCAGCTTCCAAATGACTTAAACAGTCTTTCTTATTTTCAATAAAAATCACGTACAAATAATTTTCACATTGAACATGTAACCGTTTGGAGTGCCCTCAAAGCAATCTGGTTATCTTAGACAGCCGGTTACTGTAGTAGTCGCTTTGTCGGCGCTTAGATAATATTATTTAAGTAAATTTAAGGCTAGGTCCGTACTGTAAATGTAGTTTCTACAACACATTGATTATTAAATACATGTTTGGTTTTCAATTTTGAAATTTAGATTCTATAAATGAAGTTTTATTATCATAGTTAAATTATTTATACTTACTTAATCACTTAGATTTTACCAGTTTTATTCATTATTTTTCTGTTCATTTTCGTTTTCAAAAGCGAAAGTAAGAAGGGTTTCAAATTAAGGCTACACCACACTAAATAGCATACAGCTAAACACCATTGCAAATTCAATTGTGTTCTAAAAATGTTGGTTTCGGGTAAAGAACGTATACAGTCAAATGTGTTTGTGAAATTATATATCAAATAAACGATTACCAGTACTTAATGGTCGTGTTGTCTGTATCTCATGTTATTTAGAAACAGTTTGTTACGTAAAAGAGGTATCTCAATAATGGGAACACTTGCACGTACAAGACCTCTTCCTATCAATTCAAAGACCTTCGGTAAAGATTAACGTGCTAAAAAATGCAATACATATTTTCAAACAACGTACCGCATTTCCATGTGTTCTATTAGAATAATAAGACCAACACGCATAAAATAAAAATGGAGAACGTTCATACTACGCGAAAGTAATAAAATGTTTACATAAAACAGTACAAATACTCTACCTATTACTATTTATCAATGTCAATTAATGCTGAATAGATTCAAAATGTTAAGTTAACATACGCCCACATTTTATACGGGTTTTGATTCAATACATGTCATGAAACAATCATTGCTAAATAGCTGTGTTTACTTTTCGTTTAAATAATTTGTTATCATTTCAAAGTGCAAATGCGCAAATCAGATTACATAAAACTCTTCAATACCGACAATCTATTATGGTACCTCAGTACATCTGTGGCATAGGCATGGTATGTGTGCAAATTAGGTTAA
This sequence comes from Congeria kusceri, assembly GCA_027627225.1. Taxonomy (NCBI): domain Eukaryota; kingdom Metazoa; phylum Mollusca; class Bivalvia; order Myida; family Dreissenidae; genus Congeria; species Congeria kusceri. The sequence continues at coordinate 66,024,360 of CM051031.1, read as the reverse complement.
ATAAAAATTTAGCTATGCGCTATCGATGTCAAATATACTACTGAAGTGATATAACCATAAATTCACGCCATCGTCCGTGTTGTATCTATTTTGTGGCCGAGTGCCATTATTTAAGAAAAAACAAACTGAATGAAAACCGCCGAACATAAAAGTATGAAATATATGTTATTTTGAATAACTTAATTATATTCCATTGAAAATAATGTTGTATCTAAATTAAGGATATCCCAGGACACGCGGACATTACGGTAGTAAAACATAGTCTTATATTATTTATTTTGGAGGACCATACAATGTAAGGCTAAGATTGGTGCTGTATGGATGCAGTAATTCGTATACCCGTACATATCTTCAATGTTTCATTTTTTCAGTCTTCACAGGCTGAACGAGGTTGAGTTAATTCTTATTGTTTTATGGAAGCAATTGGTCACTTGCCACCAATTAAGACCTCGTGCTGCCAACAATAGTTCTCTCCTGCTTACGCAGCTGGAATTTATATTTACATATCACATTGCTGAGACAAAAATACACAATAACTGAAGTCCGCTCTATTTATAGTGTATGATTGCAATGACCAATAGGGACAATGTATGATTAAAACTTCCTGATTTAAACGGCGTTAAAACTACCCTTATAATATACACAAAAACTCAGTCGCTGACAATCGACAATTGTGTAAAGCAATGTGTAGTAATGTGCAGCTGGTAAAATCCGAAATCGCCCTAGGTACGGTATTAACTTTTTGTATGTGTTGGGCATAGACTAAAAATGGTACGCTTATCGATTGTGTGTTCTCCAGACAGTAAAAACATAGTCGAGCGTTTAAAGGCTGACATCCCAGCAACATTTGAATTTCAAAGCGTTCTCTTTAATGAAGTAAGTCGGCTTGTTTCACCGAACAATGTGACGTCAGAGTGGTAATTCTGACGCCTATAGGTAGTGCGGCGATTCAAACGATTGAAAAAGAAGTTCTCGACATTTGATCAGCAGAAAAAAGTGAAAATTCTCTGTTCGAGCCCACTTGACAAAATTGATTCAGGGACAATTACTGTTAACAGAACAGCGATGTTCATTCGTCGGTAGCTAGATATATCACATATGAATACACTCTTTTTCTTCGAGAGGTCATAAGGTGTGTGGGACAATGTGATGGAACATTTGGAGCGAGTTTACAGTCGAACAGATTTATATTCAAGCCACATATTATATCTGCTAGTGTAAGTATAAATAAAGTTTGTCAGAAATATTGATTCTCATTATAGTTTATGTTAACCGGAATATTGAAACTTTGTAAAAAGAAAACTAATTATTTGACATTATTTGCATATATGAATACCGACTGGACTATTGATGCATGTACGTTTGGTTAAGTAAAACATTTTAGTTTTATAGTATTTTTCAATAGACAAAGTTTACTTATCTATTATTTACTCAATCCATTGGCCCCCCAAGACATTTGTTATCGTGTGAGTATTCAATGCATTTTTTTTAATTTGTTGGTAACCCAAGACATATTAAAAGTGTTGGTTCTGCAATGCATATGATGTAAATTGGTTACTCATGTTATATGAACTAAACATAGGTGCCGACGGAGGTGATAATTGTTATGTTTGACGAGGGACGTGAACAGAAACCATTTCGGAAAGTTGTTGTACGACTCGCAGATACTGAACTTCCGGCGACTCGCGTCCATACGAATGTCTGGACCTTCCGGTCTGGCAGTACAAACTGCATTTTGGTTTCGTATATATAACGCATTTTGTTCTGCATTAATTATTCTTGTTTGTCCTATTTGCTTGAAAAAGTTGTTGTATTTTATCCACAATAAAACGTTTTCCAATAATAACGGATTGTAAAAGATTTTTTTTAACTTACATTAAATGCGGATTTATATCATTTTACAGCGTTTATACTATAATCATTTCGGCGGGTCATAAACAAAAGATAATATCTTCACGAAATATTCAACAAAAATGAATTTTTTTCCGATTCTCACTATTTATTCGTTTACAAGTACATATATATATATATATATATATTCAAAGAATACAATATCCATGGCAATAAATAGCTACATATACATTGTTTAAACCACTATAATATATGCTATGACATGTATAAAATTTATGTAGTAGAGAATCAATAAATACATAAATACAGGAGAACAACAAAAGGAAGAAAGAAAAAAAACAACATGGTAAATGTTACAGCATTTATATCCATCAAAATATATCAATGCTGATTGAGGGGAGTGGGTTTATAAAAATAAAGAATTTTTAATACGTGTATTTAATTTCGGCTGCAAAATAATTTTAATATGTTCATATAGCCCTTTCTTACTTCAGACAGTTTAGTTTTTTCAATAATTGTGCATGATAAGTTTAACAGTCTTTTTAAACCTTCTAATGCGGGGATTGTGTTTCTTCTTTACAAAGAAAAATGTAACGCTTTATCACTAGACAAAATAGAGTATATGCTTTTTTAGGTGAGTCTAAGATGGATGATTTAGAATTCCTTGCAAATTCAGCATCAGTTTGATAAACAATATTGTTTACATTGGATAGAAACGCTTGAACAATTGTGCAATCCCAGAAAAGTGTTTCTGGTTCAGTTTTGCAAAAAGTACATTTGTCACACTCAACTATTTTCATTTGGAAAGAAGGCTGTTGCAACCTAATATGTTATGAGTTAGCCTAATTTGGAACCATTGTAAGTAAGAATCTTGTGTGACATCAAATATCCAACTATGTAGAAGCTTTCGTTCGGATTCATCAATGTTAAAAATACTATTCCACTTTTAACGACATATTGGAATTTCTGGATTGTTGAATAAAGTTTTATATATAACAGCATTGCCTTTTGTACACGTAATTAATGACTTAATATAGCTTGGTATTAAAGGGAAACATGTATCCATTATTTCTGTGTTGTCGGCAATATGAAGAAATTTTAAATAGACTTGAATAGATTTTGTAACACCTTCATGTTGCAGGAAATTCACTGAAATTCCAATTCTCTTGCTAAATTCTTATCATTTTTCATAAGATCTTTAACATAGCGAATTCCCCGTTCATACCAAGCTTTGACAAAAATTGTTTCATTACCAACCAACAACTTGTAATTATAAAAGATAGGTAGTCCTAAAAAATCGGTTATAGTAGTTATAACATATTTATCAATAAAATCCATGTATGACTGAAATACATGTGCCCAAAATGGGTTTTTACATTGTTGTAGAATATTTTGAATATAAACCTTACCAAAATTGAATAAGTGGTTAATATTTAGAATATTATTGCAAACTAAAATACACCACTTACTATCGGCGCCTGGTAATAAACGCTTAATCCAGGTTAATTTGATGCTATTCATGTATGCAACAACATCGAGCATTTTCAATCCACCATCAGTATAATCTTTGACTAGAACTTTACTTTTAATTCTTGCTTTACCTTGCCAAACTATATCTTAAAAAAGACTATTTAGTTTATGGAAAAAAATGTGTATTTGGTCTTGGTAGGGTATCAAACAAATTAGTTAAGTGTGGCAGTAACAATGATTTAATAACTGCTATTCTACCTATGGATGTAAGTTCTCTTTTATTCCATGACTTTATGCAATTACTTATTGTATCAATTTTGTCTTCGAAATTTAATGATATCATTTTATCTAGGTCAACATCAAAGTTAATTCCAAGTAATCTGAAACAAGTATTTCCCCAATTGAGCTTCCATTTTGTTTTATTGACCGTGTACTATATTTTAATGCACCAATCCAAATAACATGTGTTTTTTCAAAGTTAACCTTTAGACCAGAAATCAAAGAAAAATCTTGTAAAATATCTAAAGTAGATTTGAAAGAGGCTACAGTTCCAACCAATAATAAAGATGTGTCATCAGCAAATTGAGAGATTTTATATTCAACGCCGTTAATAAAAGTTCCTTTTACACTTTTAATGATTCGTATATTCTAGTATTTCGGCACAGAGAATCAATAAGTAGGGGCTAATGGGGTCTCCTTGACGACAACCGCGTTGTATTTCAAAGAACTTCGTTAAAAATCCATTCAGCTGAACTGCTGTTAAAATTTCAGTATAAAACAACTTTATCCATTTCATGAATAAAGGACCAAAGTTAAAAAATAATAAAGTGTTATTAATAAAATCAAAAGATAATGTATCGAAGGCCTTTTCAAAAACTATCATCATTAAGAGTCCCGGAATATTATATTTTTCAGTATGATTCATTATGTCACAGATAAGACGTATGTTTTCACAAATAAACCTCCCTTTAACAAATCCTGTTTGGTCGTTATTCACTAATATATCTAAAACCGATTTAAGACGATGAGCAATTGAACCTGAAGCTAATTTGTATACAGTATTCAAAAGAGTTATAGGTCGCCAGTGTTTTAGAAACTGTTTTGGTTTATCCTGTTTTGGAATGCAAGTAATAATATCTTGTTTTTGTGTCACTGATAGTTCACCATTAGTAAATGTAAAATTTAAGGACCTAACTACAAAATGGCCAATTTTATTCCAAAAAACTTTAAAGAAATTTGTTGTAAAGCCATCAGACCCAGGACTCTTATCATTTTGCATAAGTTTAAGAGTATTTGAAACTTCTGGATATGTGATAAGGCCTTCTAATAAATTTAACTGGCCGCTGTTTAGTTTTGGAATATAATAATATTCTAAAAAGTTAGGGATATCAATAGTTTGGTTATTGTTCACCTTAGAGTACACATTTTTGTACAAACACTCAGTTTCTTTTAAAATTTCGTTTGATCATATATATAATTTCCATTGCATGTTTCTAGAAATGGTATAACTTTGTTCATGCAATAATGTCTTTCTAGGCTACAAAATAGATTTGTTGGTTTTTCTCCATTGTCGATCCACTCTGCCCTTAACCTTATAACATGGCCTTTGATTTTTTCATCTCGAATATTTTGTAACTCCGTTTGCATTTCGAGAAGTATTAATTTGTTTTGGTCATTTATATTAGTTTCTATTTTTTCAATCTCTTCTTGTAAAGTTTGTTCTCTGTCCCTCCTAGTTTTATTTTTATAAGATGCATAAGATATTGTTTTGCCCCGAATTTCCAAAAGAAGAATTTCTAAAAAAAAGTTGATCATTGATTAAAAACTGCATATCCTGATCAGTTACAATATTAATGTTATCAAAATTATAAAGCGGTAAAGCGTTCTGTTTCTTAACTTCTTCAATTATTTTGTTTATGCAGTTTAAATAATCTCTGTCCAATAAAAGTGAGTTGTTAAATTTCCAAGGACCTTTTCCATGTTTGATATCTTGTAAGACTAGATTTAAAGTTATTACAGAGTGGTCTGATCGGTTACTACTACCAATATTACTGCTTCTCACATATGTCAATAAATCTTCAGTAATAAGGAAGAAATCTAGCCTTGTTTGTTATATAGGATTTGTTCCGCGCCATGCAATATTTTTTAATATTGCCATTTAATTCTCTGAAAGGATCACATAAATGTTTTTGTTGAATAAATTCAAGTATTACTGTCCTAGCGTTTTTGTTATTGTTATAAGATTTATAATTATCATAGTAAAGTTCAGTATTAAGCACTAGATTAAAATCTCCACACCAAATGAGTGATTTATTTCCAATGGAATCTGTGATTTTAAAAATGTTTTTAAAAAATCAGGACAATCTGTATTTGGCCCATAAACATTAATAAGGGTAAATTGTCTTGATTGGTAAGTTATGTCCAACACAACATAATTGCCATTTGTATCACAAAATGATTGAGAAACTATAACATATAAGCCCCTTTTTAACATAATGCCTACGCCGCGGGCATTGGACTTACAAATGTTTTTTCCATATTAGAAGTAAAATGCACATCTTGTAAACAATATATATCAGCATTTTTTTCTCTTAAAATATTAAAAACAACAATTCTTTTATGCATATTATTTAAGCCTCTACAATTGTATGAGATAATGTTACATGAGGTCATTAAGATAAATTTTAAATAATGTTTTCATACAGTTTTTCACTGAGTGCCTCATGAACCATTCCCTGCAGATGTCAGCCATACTTTGATACATATAACATATATTTGTCCACTCAACAACAAAGACTAATGAGATAGTTTGATAAAGCACACTGTAACAAACAAACTGGTTGAAAAAGTAACAATTGCAAAAGAATTAGCCAGCTTGCCTTAATAATTATATAATACGTGATTGCTCCAGATGCATTTAAAATCTACATTGCAAATAATTAACTAAAACAACTAACAAACATTGCCACAATGATAATGATAATCGTAATATGAATTGCGATAATTTTCACTAAAATTAACTATGGGAACACATGGATGTCATCTTTTTTGTACTGTTATTTTGTACGTGTCTAGTTTGCACTGTTTCGTAATTACTGTATTTAATTGGACTACATGTTCAAGAACATCACTACATTGTTGTTAGTGTTTAAAATTTGCATATATTTCGTTTGTAAAAAAAACGTATTTTTTCACAACTGAGAGCTCGAATTCTATTTAAAAGATAACAAAGGTATAAAATATATTGCAGTTCAGCTCTTCCATGTGGCGACAACCACATGGCTGTTCTCTGCGATGGCCAAGACATAGGGACTAATATTGTAAAGGTCTGTGAAGTAAACTTGAAGCAAGCAGTCGATGCGGTTGCCATGACGATGCAAACGCGTCCTATGAAGGCACTTGCCACACTTCTACAAACGACAGAAGAAGCCGTGGACGCAAAGTTGGAAGAACTGCTTAGTTTGAAACCGTCATCAGTTATTGCAAGTCTCTTACACTTTTCAAAGGACAATGGCGGTAAATGTTGTTAAATAAGATACTTTCCCGAGTGACAGCTTCTCTATCTTTATTTAAAGTACACTAGGGTACAAAACATCCACTGATCCTTTTGTTCCAGCTGTATGTTCTTCTTCTCACGGGATTTCTCTTTCTGTCTATCGTCCCGTTGAATGAACGTTATCCAGGGAATGACAGTACCTATCAATTTACTCTTGTTTATATTATTATATCTGTATATTGTTATGCAGCAAACACTAGACAGCATCACTACATACAGCTTATCATGAGCACAGATGATTGCACGCTATTAAAAATAAAAATTAAATATGTTTATTTTACTTTATATGTAAAATACGTTCTTACTTTTATCTTTTCGTTAAAAAATATATCCCTATGTTTAAGATTATTTACATACGTTTTAGATTATAACCGTATGTTTTTGATAATATCAACATGTTTAAAATTATTTCCATAAGTTTATGATTATTTCCATATGGTTTAGACTATATCCGTATGTTACTCTCCTGGTGATGTCTCCAGAGTTTCATTGTTCCTGTATTTGATTATATCCACATACTTTAAATTATATCCATATATTGAAGATTATTTTCATATGTTTTAGATTATATCCGTATGTTTTAGATTATATACACATGATTAAAACTATATCCATATGTTTAAATATTATTTCCATATGTTTAAGACTATTATTTCCATATATTTTAGATTATATACGTATATTTTAGATTTTATCCACATGTTTCAGATTAAATCCATATGTTTAGATTATATTCATGTATTTTAGATTATATCCATGTTTTAGATTGCATTTTCCATTTAAATGTGTTTTAGATTATATCCGTACTTTTTAGATTATCTATATTCATAGCTTTTGAATTATATCAATATGTATTGGATTATATCCATATGATTTAGATTATATCAATCAAATTTAGCTTATATCCATCCACAAGTATAAAAACTAGGTGAGCATTATACATTATTTCCGTAATAATTTATTACAGGCGGAAGAAAACAATTACTGGAATTTTGCAGAAACCCCACATTGATGGCATCCTTTCTGATAATAAACGAGGAAAATAAGGTGGTTTATTTATATTTGATTATTAATAAAATTGAAAGCAAAGATTACAAAGCGTCCTTTGTGGGTACATACGATTTTTCTACATTGTATTAAACCCTACCTCACAGGCTTATTGAAAATAAACTTGTTTCGCTTATCGAAAAAACATTTGCAAGAGAAAAATGCTCATACATGGCTTTAAATACTAATACAGCATTCTTTACTAATCAGATTGTTGATGTTTTAAATACTAATACAGCATTCTTTACTAATCAGATTTTTGATGAACATATTATTTGGACTGCTTAGATTTATGTTCAGCCCTTACCTTTCTTCTGGATAACTTATTTATTGAATTCAATGGGAAAATAGTTAAACAAATTACTGGTGTGGAAATGGATTCTAACTGTGCACCGCTTATAGGTGCTCTATTTCTATATCAGTATGAACGGGATTTTATGCTAGGTTTATCAAAAGATAAACAATTAAATTGGATTCAATACTTTAATCAAACTAGTAGATATACTGATGATATATATAACATAACTCTTTCTTTGAACAAAATATCCAAAACATTTACCCTAAAGAACTTTCCTTAAATAAATCGTGATCATCGTATACACATGCTGCATTCCTAGACTAACATCTTACTATTACTAACAATATAGTCAAAACCAGTCTATATGACAAACGCGATGATTTCGAAATTGTAAATTTCCCTTTCTTGGATGGAAATATTCCTAGAGGTCATTCCTATGGCACATACATTTCGCAATTAGTTCGATATGCAAGAGCTTGCTAATGAGTTAAAGATTTCAACGACCGTAACCTTACACTGACTAAGAAATTATTAAAACAAGGTTTATTATATCATGATTTACGCAATTTGTTTGCTAAATTCTATAGAAAATATGATGTTTTAGTTTCTAAATACAATGCTTCTTTGAAATTGTTCTTATCTAACGGAATATCCCACCCATCAGTGTACAGTGATGTTTTGAAGCGAGTTCGCAAATGTAAATATGTTAAAGTGAAAGCTAAACGTATACTTAATAATTTAGTACACTCTTTCTTATCAAAAGGATATGATGCACCTATACCAAAAAACACATGCTTATTAGTTTTCGATACTGAATTTCTTTCATCGTTACAAATGTGGTCGTTTAAAATGGTAGATAAATAGCTTTAACTACTTTGCGTTTTAATATTATGACGTCATCGTGTGCATTGCGCGTTTTTGAATTACGTCATCATTTAAATATTTTTACTGTCTCAGTGACGTGGCGTAAGATTATCTAGGATATATTGTACCCTTTTATTTAATATTTTACAGCATTTCCGATTTATACACTGGTTTTAACACCCACGTTAATTCAGTTAAATTTTTTCTTTTTTCAATTTGGGTTAGCAGGAAGATGTAGAATAATATATTAAGTTTTATTTATTTTAAAATAAACATAGATCTATACAACAAAGCTATGTAAATCTGGCTTTGTACACCCAACATTACGGCTTTTTCCTGAAATTGCATGACGATGAAAATTGAACTATATGATGCAATGTCTTTAAAGCTTTTTATAAAAAGACGAGATGTAGTTGATACTTGTTTTTGTTTCATTTCATCGTGCCTCAAAAAGTTGCAATTCTGCTGCTCTGGTTTGCATCTAGCCATTAAGTAATTAAATGGTAATTCAATTGAATAATAATCTCTTTTATTGCTGCTTAATTTGAATTGCGATGCTATGAGGTTAATTTTTATTTACACTTACATGTTTTGTGAATAATTCTGGGCCAAGTGTGAGGTACGTGCGCACATAAACCGGTTTAAACCCCCAATGCATTGCATTGACCGTTCCAAGGCGGTGACCCCAGTTTTATTCATGTGTGTTTTGTGTTTGTTATGTGTTTTTGTGATGTCCTGTGTATTGTTTTTGGCAATTGGTCACTTGGAATAAATAAAAGACCTTGGGCTTCTAATAAGAGATCTCTCCTGCATTTTTTTAGTTACCCAGTGAACTCTCAGAAAGCTCCTCGTCTGAAGAAGGTAAGCATCGTTTATAAATATTAAATGTTATTTATATTTGTTCATATATACATAAATAAAAGAACAAATAAATGAAAAAATACTACTACTACTAATTACTACTACTACTACTAATAATAATATCCTTTGCAAGTAATTAACTTTCGCTATCATATAATTGTTATCATTATAAAGTATAATTACACAGTTCTCATAATATTTAATGACATACATATTATTGCTATACGTATTATTGGTACTAAAATTTTTGACAGGTAAATACTCAATGTTTTAAATAATGATGATTAAACATCATACAGCGAGCGTCACTTTCCGTATTTTATTTAACCTATCCTTGCCCTATTTTTTAGAACAGGAATTAGGATCACCACTGAAAAGGACGAGTGCAGGTGAGTAATTAATCATTTATAACATTCTTACGTATTAGAGATGCGTCTTTTTTAGTTTCATGTTTTGTTTGAATGAACTATGTTTTTAAAAACATACTAATTTTTCGTGTGTCATGTTTTGTTTGGAGAAAGTATGACATGTTGTAGTAGTTTTTCTTGCAAAACCGTCCAAGAAGTATGTTCCTTTTAATTCTGCAGACACCTATTCTGGCAAAATTTATATTTCCCCAATCTTCATTCCCATTAATGACGAGCTGCATTACAGTCTGCAAGTATACGTCCTCAGCATGGCTCTTGTTGACCATGTTGTAGTTTTTTAAACAAATTTTGACCAAAATACACGGGCCATTAGAACATTAATCCATACTCGTGCAGTCTATATTATTTAATAAACTTTTCATTGTTATCCTTTTCTTATATTTTGTATATGTGTATATAAATGCGTTTCCAGAAAACGTAAGAATTTTTTTTTTAGTACATTATAATTTAATTTCTTATATTAACAGTAACACATCAAGTTGATTTTCTGGATTGCAGACTTTTATGCAATCATTTCATATCAATGAAATGATTTTGTTTCTAAATACATCTGTATTGCATAATACTTGATTATGTAAACCGTGTTCAGAATCGTCGTTAACTGGTTTATAATGTCGAATGAATTTATATTTACGTCTGCTTCAGTCGCTAACCTACTGAAATAATCGTGAAATTCTTGTAATGATATATTGTCTGTGTTTTGTAATGCAGGTGTGCGTTTAAATAATCTCCAAACTTCCCGGGGTGATTTCCGTCTCATATTATTCATTTGCTTGCTCTGCTCTTGATTGTATTTTAATTTTGTTTTCCTACATGTGTATTTGTATTCCCTTTTCATTGCAATCATTTGTTCTCTTGTACGCCTATTTTTATTGAGATTGTACTCATATAATGCTCTTGTATATTGAATATGTTTGTTTTTACACTCTTAGTTAAACCATTTTTGTTTATTTTTAACTAAAGATAAAAATCCTTTATTTTCAGTTCTAATTGCATGTTTAAAGTATATTTCTCCTTTAAAATTTAAATAATTTGAAAATTTTCCAACTAGAAAATCTGGGTCACATTGTGAGTCAATTAGCGACAATAGTGTTTGTTACAGATTATGTACATCGCACGATACATCTCGTACAAAATCCCACTTACAATCGGATTACTTTTACCGTTTAGAATAGTGTAATTTGTGCGGAGATCAAATGTCAACGGCGCATGATTGGAGAAATCCGTGAAATTGTGTACGGTTAAATCCGAAATATCCTTAAAATTGGTACTTGCTGTATCATATCCCTTATTCGATCCATGTACGAAGAAGTAAAATTACAGGTTAAACACATGGGCAAACTATCGGACATATTCAATAGTAACGTTGGATTATTCCAGGGGGAGATAACCTCTCCGATCCTGTACTCTATGTTTATTAATGACATTGAATTTGACCTACAGAATGGTATTAACGCTGGCATTACGTTAGATCAAATATCTATATATTTATTGCTATTTGCTCATGACGCCGTTTTATTTTCTGAAACACAGGGGGGCCTGCAAGAATCACTTACTAATCTAGGAATATATTGTAATAAGTGGAATTTGACAGTAAATATTGATAAAACCAAAATAATGATATTTCGAAAAGGGGGGACACTTAGCAAAACATTAAAATGGACATATATAGGTCAAGAATTAGAAATTGTAAATAATTTTAATTATCTTGGAATTGTCATTGTCTAGTGGTGGATCATTTGTTCCAGCCACAAATACACTGTATGGCAAAGCTATAAGAGTAATGCATTCCTTGTTCACTCTAACAAAAGATATGAATGAACCAATAAGTATCATGTTCAATTTATTTATCGCATATGTATTGTCCATCCTGAATTATAATCGCGAGGTTTGGGGGTTTATAAAAGCCGATAACATTGAGCGCGTCCATCGAAAATTTTGCAAAAGACTTCGGAATGTAAAAATGTCAACAAATTCAGTATCGCTCTATGCCAAAGTTGGTCGATGCCCTCTTTATATAGACAAATATGTAAGAATCGTTAAATACTTTTTGAAACTATATACCGTTAAACAAGGAAATTGTATTCTTAAACATGTTGCTTTATTACAGAGATCAGAAATCGATTGTAAATATCAAACAGTACAGTGGTCATCGAAAGTACGTGACATTCTAAACCAAACCGGTTTTACCGATGTATGGCTATTTCCTGAGTCAGTGAATATCGATCAATTTATCCCACTACTTAAAAATCGATTACGAGACCAGTACATCACACACTGGCATAATAGCGCCTCAGCATATAGTTCAATGGTTTTATTTACAGAACTAAAACCGGTATTCCAAAAATCTTCGTATCTTGATATTGTTGAAAATAAAAAGCATAGGGATATACTCGCTAAATTGCGTTTGTCATCGCACAAATTATTTATTGAGACAGGAAGACATCAGAACATAGACAGAGATCAACGTAAATGTGTGTTATGCAACCTTAATGACATCGAAGATGAATACCACTTTGTATTAAAATATCCATACTACTCAGAGTGCAGAAAAAAACTTATTTTCCAAAATATTATAGGTCCCGTCCAAAGATGTTTTATCGAGCTTTTAAATAGTACAAACAAAATAGTCCTTAGAAAACTAGCCATTTTTTGTTTAAAATGCTTTATAATAAGACAACAGTCGTATATATCTAGGATAAATTGATTATTTTTTACACAAATCAAAACAAATATATGATATATTATTATATTGTAATTGTTCAAATATGTATATGATGTTGTCATTTTGATAATGCAAATGCTAACCTCCATCCATTTGGCACTGTTTCGCCAAGCATGTGTACCTCATGTTTTTGTACTTGTTATTGAACTGATTTATATGTTTGTATTACATACGCATGTATTTTATATACTCGTGTTAATGACGATAAGCTGTTCTATGCTTAAGTCGAAATAAACTATTCTGTTCTGTTCTGTTAATTATTTATATTTATACTAGCAATGTAAAAAAATTAATACCGAGCAATCTATAATAACATTAATAATATTATTATATAATAAATCATAGCAACTAAGAAACAACAACTTCAGCATTACAAGCACTGTTAAAAATTTAATACCGAGCATTCTATAATAATTAGTAGTTTGTGACCTTCTTTCTGTAATTTCTTTTTATGATGCGTTTTAGAGTTTTTTAACGTTGATTGTGAACTGAAACATAAACATGTCAAAATACATTATACTTTTTTACAGAAACAAAAGTTATTATTATTGGATCAGTGTGATTAAAAGATTCTAGTGTGTCTTTCCGACTACTTGAACACGCTATCGGTTTAAAACAAATAAATATTTTTCTTTTTATTGAAGATTTCCGGTATTTTGGCATGCATAAACATCACATTTTACGACTATCTGAAAGGCTTTTTTGGGCCGCGTTTACACACCACGAAATGTCGTGATAAGTATTTGTTAATTTATTTAATATGTAAATGTTTTATTTATTTTGCATACAATTTTGATTGCAAATTAATTTGAAAACGTAAATAACTTGTTAATATAAAATGTTTGATATTTGTGCATTCCTGGTGGCTTTCGGTAAGTTTCTATGCGCTTTCGGTTAATCTAGTGACCCATACCATTCTGTTCTTTGGTACGTGTGCTGATCCATCCATATTAGCTATTGGGTATGTAGTTGACCTGGAGTAGCATAATGTAGAAAAGGCTGGTGGTACATGCAACATTTGTGGTAGAATTTTTGGCTGCCTCATCACGGTCCACAAGTCTTCGTGGTATGCTTCAAAATTGATACGTACATAAAAATAAACAATAGGTAAAAACTATCAGTTACAAAATCAATAATAAGTCGAGATATAGATTTTTTTGACAGAATATATCGAAATTTCAATTACGTCCCTTGTGTTTTTGCAAAAAAGATTTGACCAGGCTAGTTATTTATATGCCCTGTAAAGAATTAGTAACGATTCGCCACAGTTTAATAACGATTCACCACAACTATACTTTGCATGTTATCAAATTTAAAACTTTAAAATATCATGTCTATGCAGTGGCGGTTGTGTCCTTTATACATTTAATACTCATGTCATATTCTCACCAAATAATCTATTCCTACAAAAAACTGAAGGAATTTAAGTTTTTGGTAAAACAGTTTCAAAATGTCCAGTGGTGATTCGGCCAGCAAATAGCATGCTCAGCCTCTTGAAGTGCCAATGTTGCACATGTGCAAATATGTAATTGCAAACACATTATCCACATGTTGTACAGTAGTTCAATATTCAATTTTCATTAAGTTTACTACCGAATAAAAATGAATTAATAGATCTCTGGATAAAAGGGAAAACCCATACGTATTCAACAGTTTATTACGTACTTTTACTCAAACCTTTATGATATACATTTTATGATTCAGTTTTTAGAAACTATATTAGCGGTTTAATATACCAGTACTACTCGTACGATATTTTTCTTTCATGTATGCGCATTTATGCATGATTAATTTTGTAAAATTAAATAAATTGATGAGCTGTAATATGCTTATGGTTAAGAACATTTTGTTCTGTTCCGATTGAAATAAATAAAGTATTTTTACAAGACTTGGCCCGGGATATTATATTTCTAAAAAATGCATTTACAGATGATTATGATAACAAACTGCAATCATTCGATAGGCGTCAAACCACATCAATTACAATTAGCACCAATTATCTTTGTTACAAACACCGAATTGAAGGTGTTCAACAGTTGAACTAATAGCAGAACTTCACTAGTGTGGCGAATTGTTACGAACCTATGGCGAATTGTTATGTGACGAATCGTTATTGTGGCAAATCGCTATAATACCCCCTCTGAAGTGCTCAACATAACATTTTCGACTCTGGACAAAATTGTCTTTGTCAAGTGTTGATTATTGGAAAGTTGCTTTGATGTTTTGGGATGACAAAAAAGTCACATATAAGAAAATAGTTATCGAATTTCCTGTATCACATTATGCTAGTACAATGTATTATTTATTTATCTTTTTGGACATCTACATGACATTCATGTTAATGAAACTACAATTCGCGTATTCCATAAAACATTAGCTAGACTTACTATACAAGTAATTAAAAGCTGAAGGACAGCAAATTTCTCTTTAGCACCTTCATATTGAATGGCCTCGCCAGCTGGTATAACGCAACCTCCTTGTGAATGTCTACAGTCTGCCGACCAACATGGAAACTCCAAAGTGCCTCACCTTGAATAACTTTTTTTTTATTAATATAGAATCATAATGAATTTTTAAACTTGACAGTTTACAATTCGACAGTACAGCAAAGTTTCTGTATACCCTGCAATATTTGTCAACATGATGTCACAAAATTGAAAACAAACGACTGCCATCGCGAAAATATATGGCAAATGCAAAACAAAAATGGACAATACCCCCAAAACGCGTTTACAACTATTCTTTACACACGATATGTCTATGCATTTCAATTGCAGACTGATAATGTGAGACATCATCGAACAGAATTCAAAAGTAATGTTATTTAAGCGTACAAATGTATGACTTACCGTTTGTTTTGAACATTTTTGCGCTACCGGAAATTTCGTACGCGCAAGCTCGAAATAATTTATTTTATTCAGTTATGCGATGATTAAAAACTTCGATGCACTTTATTGATAAAATTACATCTAAATGATACATTAAATGTTTTATTCATAAAAATACAACCTATAAAAAAAACAATACAAATAAATGTCGGGCACCTGTTCGGGGCTGTCGTCGTTTTATGTGAGCCCAAACGGGGTCCATATGGGGGCCCATATGGGTTGTAAATTATGTGCTAATGCGTTGAATTACTACTTTTTGATAAAATGACAGTAGCTTAGATCAATGCAGTCACATACTAGCACAAAAATATACGTTTATAATAAATAAATACCTTTCAAAGTATTTTTTTCCCACAATGCTGTAATATGGGACCCATCTGGGACCCTTATGGGCCAGCCCATAGGGGCTGGCCCATATAGGTCACATATGGGTCCAATATGGGCAAGCCCATATGGGCTTGCCCAGAAACAGCCCATATGGGACCCATATGTGCATGTTTGCTGGGCTGATTCTTTTTAAAGATGTGATGCAACTTATATATGATGCTAACAAATTTTGTGATGATAACAAAGAAACCATTTCATCTAGGATGGTTTTGGAAGCATAATATCGTCAAATATGTGTTGTTGTTGTTTTTTGTATTTCAGTGTGTTTACACTTTTTACTGGAATTGTCTTTGATTTTGTTTTCGAATTTGATTTCCATTTTATTATATGATTTTTAAATATTTAGTTTGATCTAAATTAAGGCCATTGAACTGTGGAAATTTCAGTTTTATACTAAATGTCTCCTACAATTATTTGTCGGTTAAGTATTACTGAATTATTAACTTTTTCAATTTTGTTGCACGGGTTTTAGAGCATGTATGATGGTGGATGATGCTAATATTCATTAAAAACTTACATATTGATAGAAAGCATTTGTAATTGTTTTCAGTGGCAATTCAACTTACAATAAATGATTGCATTTCTTAGCTTTTGCTTGGTTATGTTGTATGTGACTTTTTATACAAACCTATAAGATTTAAATGTGACATGTCCTTTAATGTTTTTAGCTATAAACTCGTAACTGATTTAAATATTAATTAAAAATGAAGACGTTGAAAGAACATATAAACATTTGTTTAAATAAAAAGTGTATACATTCCCTTGATGATTTGCTATTGCTTCTGTTATATTTATAACAGCTGTTTGGGATTGTTTTATTACAATTTGGTTCTCACACGTAGTAAATGTTTTGAGAAGATATAATTATATGTAGTTATTAAAAATGAAGATATGTACCCTTTATTGACTGTTGTTGCAAATTGCACATCATTTTGAAATTTAGCATTACAATAAACAAGTGTGGTTATCAATTCCAAAGAAGTAGACAACGTCGTCGAATAGATATCGGACCAATGTAGGCTTGCTAGCTGGAACGATATTGGCCCGATGTCTATCCGATATACGTCCGATAAACAATGCTCCGATATCTATCCGATCAACTGCCGATGGGCAAAACGTTGATCGGAAAGATATCGCTCACGGTATATATCCGATATTGTTGAAAACATATCTCATAGATATCGGACCAATGTAGGCTTGCTAGCTGGAACTATATTGGCTCGATGTCTATCCGATATACGTCCGATAAACAATGCTCCGATATATTTCCGATCAAATGCCGATGGGCAAAACGTTGATCGGATAAATATTGGAAGCGATATCTATCCGAGATATTCAAAACATATCGGATAGATATTGGACCGATGTAGGCTTGCTTTCTGGGACGATATTGGCCCGATGTCTATCCGATATGTATCCGATATTCAATGCTTCGATGACTGCCCGATCTAATGCCGATGGGCAAAACGTTGATCGGATAGATATCGCAAGCGATATAGATATAGATATCCGAGATACTCAAAACATATCGGATAGATATCGGACCGATATAGGGTTGCTTTCTGGGACGATGTCTATCCGATATGTATCCGATATGCAATGCTTCGATGACTGCCCGATCAAATGCCGATAGGCGAAACGTTGATCGGATAGATATCGCGACCGATATCTATCCGAGATATTTAAAACATATCGGATAGATATAGGACCGATATAGGCTTGCTTCCTGGGACGATATGGACTTGATGTCTATCCGATATGTATCCGATATGCAATGCTTCGATGACGCCCCGATCAAATGCCGATGGGCAAAACGTTGATCGGATAGATATCGCGAGCGATATCTATCCGATATTCAGAACATATCGGATAGATATTGAACCAATGTAGGCTTGCTGGCTGGGTACCTACCCTAATTGTTAACCTGAAACAATCTTTTTTTTACGCCTTATTCACTTAACTTTTTTAATATGTACATTGCACTAACAATGAACAATTTTGTGAGCACTTCTTTTGACAAACACATAAAAATGTTTAGCTAACAAATGCCATATTGTGTTAATAGAATGAAATGTTTTTAACAAAATAACCATTGTAAAAATGTAAATAATACTATCAGATGTATATATGAATTTATAGATTTATTCTGTATAATCATTAGAAAATGAATAGTTTAAAAATTAACACATACCCTTTATGCTTCTTTTTTAGCTCATCTGAGCACAACGTGCTCATGGTGAGCTTATAGGATCGCCTTTTGTCCGTTTTGCGTCGTCCGTCGTGTCTCGTGCGTCGTATGTCAATATTTTCATTCAAAGAACATCTCCTAAACCGCTGGTCAGATTTTCACCAAACTTCACAGGAATGATCCTTGGGTAAAATCTTTGTTCAAATCGTTCAGGTCCGCTGCATATGTAGGTCACCAGAGCTAAAAATAAATTTAAAATCTGAAAACTTTAAAAAAACTTCTTCTCTGAAACCACAAGGCTTGGAGCTTTCATATTTGACATGTGACATCTTCTAGTGGTCCTCTACAAAGATTGTTCAAATGATGCCTCTGGGATCAAAACTGGCCACGCCCCGGGGGTCACATTGTTTATATAGACTTGTATAGCAAAATGACATTAAAAAATCTTCTCTGAAACCGCAAGGCCTAGAGGTTTCATATTTGGTATGTAATATTGAATAGTGGTCCTCTAAAAAATATTGTTCAAATGATGCCCCTGGGGTCAAAACTGGCCACACCCCGAGGGCCACATGGTTCATATAAAATTGAATAGCAAAATGACTTTAAAAATCTTCTCCTCTAAAACTACAAGGCCCAGAGGTTTCATATTTGGTATGTAAGATTGTATAGTGGTTCTCTACAAATATTGTTCAAATGATGCCCCTGGGGTCAAAACTGGCTATACCCCGGTGTCACATTTTTCATATAGACTTGAATAGCAAAATGACTTCAAAAATCTTTTTCTCTGAAACCGCAAGGCCTTGAGGTTTCATATTTGGTATGTAACATCGTATAGTAGACCTCTAAAAAGATTGTTCAACTGATGCCCCTGTGGTCAAAACTGGCCACACCCCGGGGGTCACATGTTTCATATAGACTTGAATAGCAAAATGACTTTTAAAATCTACTTTTAATCTACTTTCAATAACAATGACCTTGACCCCACCTATCCCATAAGCAAACCCAAGTGAGGTCTCGATATAAGATATGTGTATTAAGTTTCATTAAAATATCGCAATGCTTTCTCAAGTTATTGAGCGGAAAACGTTTTTCTAGTTTCAGTAACGGTGACCTTGATCCAATCCACCCCATATGCAATCCCAAGCTTTTCTCAATATAAGGTACTTATGTATTAAGTTTCATTAAAATAGCTCAATGCGTTCTCAAGATATTCAGCTGAAACCATTTTTCTAGCTTTAATAACAGTGACCTTGAACTTGACCCCACCCACCCCATATGCAATCCAAATCGAGGTCTCAATATAATGTATTTATATTTTATGTTTAATTTAAATATCTCAATGCGTTATCAAGATACTAAGCGAAAACCGTTTTTTTTTAATTAACAGTGACCTTAACCTTAACCCCTTCAACCCCGTATGCAATCCCATGCGAGATGTCGATATAGTAGATATAGAAAGGTATCTATATATTAATTTTCATTAAAATATCTCAATGCGTTCTAAAATTATTGCACGGAAAACGTTTTTCTATTTTTAGTAACAATGACCTTGACCATGAACCCACCCATCCCATATGAAATCCCAATCGAGGACTCGATATAATGCTTTAACCAAATATGAAACCTCTGGGCCTTGTGGTTTCAGAGAAGAATTTTAAACTCACTTTGCCCTTTACGTCTACATAAAACATGTGAGCACCGAGGTGTGGCCAGTTTTGACCCCATGGGCATCATTTGAACAATCTTTGAAGAGAACCTCTAAACAATGTTACATACCAAATATGAAACCTCTGGGCCTTGCGGTTTCAGAGGCGAAGATTTTAAGTCAGTTTGCTATTCCAGTCTATATAAACCATGTGACCCCCGGGGTGTGGCCAGTTTAGAGGACCACTATACGATGTTACATACCAAATATGAAACCTCTGGGCCTTGTGGTTCAGAGAATAAGATTTTTAAAGTCATTTTGCTATTCAAGTCTATATGAAACATGTGACCCCCGGGATATTTTAATGAAACTTCATACATATATATCTTATATCAAGACATTGCTTTACGTTTGTGGTGGGTGCGGTCAAGGTCACTGTTACTAAAACTAGATAAACTGTTTTTGCTCAATAACTTGATAACGTATTGAAATATTTTAATGAAACTTCATACATAGATTTATGGTGAGGGACCTAGAACTATCGTGGCCCTCTTGCTTATTATATACTATGGGTTTTCTATGGTTTTACTACTTATACTACTTTTATTACACAGGTTTATGGCAGACTGCAGCCTTTGGGAGTTACAATGTGCCACTCCACATTGCTGAGAACTCTTAATTATGTTGGAGGTAATTTGAATACTGCACTAATTGATTTTGTAAAAAACAGAGTTTCAGAATTGTTGGGGACAATGTTGATTTCCAAATTGGAGTAGCACTTGAGATTTGGGATGGAAAAAGAAAACACCTGGAACATTGGTTCGGTTCAGCAGCTATTGTGCAGAACATAGATCTAGCCCATCTACCAAGCAAGACATCTGAGTCATGAATTCCAACTTATGAAGACAAATCTATCATTATTGATGATTATATCATTTTGGTTGCAAGAATTCTGTGTTAAGGTAATCCATCCATCATTAGCAATATTAAGATTCCCAATGAAAGTACTTTTTTCACTAATAGTAGCCTAGTGGACATGATAGAATTTCAAGGCTGAAAAACAGCTAGGCTTTTCAACGAATCTGAATACCATGATATTGTAGTCAATTTCATACAACATGCAGCCTAGTATTGTGATGTACACTGCCTTCAAAGGAGTTTTATTCAACTAAGAAAACCGCGGTTATTGCGATTTTATTAGGATAAATAATCGTTACAGTTTCAGTTGTATAAAATAAAGAATTTCCAAATTAAAGATAATGCAAAGAGAGGAACTGGTCGAGCAAAAGGCTAGGCAGTTAAACGATAAAGGGTGGTAGTTAAAGCGATACTGCCGATTTGATCGCCGCCTGGATTTTGAACGTCGCAGCCGATTTCGGAAAGGTGGGGGCGCGCGAAACAGATTTTAGGGAGGTGGGGTTAATCGTTGTAGCCGAATGTGGGGAGCTGGGATCGGGCGATGCGGCCAATGTAATTTTTTTTTTGGGGGGGGGGGTTGTTGTTAAGGGCGTCGCATTTGAACGATCTCGAGGATGGGAGGGAGGGGAGGGGAGGGGGCGGGGTCGAACCGAATTTTGGTCGCGGGTGGGGTGTCGGTGATGCCGACATGCCTTTAAGAAATCCTGCGGGAAACCCTGCTTGAAACAAATAAGAAGATTAACAAATTTCCTCTTTAAAGATTGGTGTAAAATCACTTATAGAAAGGTTGGACTACCATAATTGTTACATATATTTTAGAAGTAATCTATATGGTATTAGAAAACAACAACAAAAAAAGTTTACCACATATTTATTTCAGGCCATGTACTTTTCTATATGCACACGTACTTTATGAGACCTAATTTACCTACATGGAATTTCACAAAAGTGTGTCCACTTCTCATTTATCTTCATATAGGTCCATTTAAATGCTTTCGATCAATTTCAAGTAATGCCTGTATATGTATATTTTGAAAATAAACATAATGAAGGATATCAAAGCTTTTTTGTATAAATTGAAGCTAAAAATGTATCATCAGTTTTTTCAACGAAAATAGGTTACAATTTGTAATTACATCTTATATGGCAAAACCACTTCTATTTAAATAAAAAAATTCACACTTTTCCATGATAATACAATTCTAATAAATGCAAACACTGTAAAACAGATCTTTTGATTGCTCTAATCCATATTAACATACATTTCTTTATAAGAAGTGTTTGCCATGCAAACCTATTCCCCAGTTCAGTAAGCTTGAGAATGCTAATCTTGAAAATTATCAAAATATGAAAATAAATATGTACATGAATATCCTGTAAAATCTACAGAAAATGAGAAACAGATAGGTCAAATTGCACATGAATATGCTAGAATTATTTCATCTAATGATCCGTTACAGGGGTCTCAGTTTTCTAATGATATGCTATGGGATTTGTAACCTGCCCTACCTAGGACAAAGTCTCACACACACCATTGACAGTAAACAAATGTTTTTTATAAGACATGTCCATCAAACATTTAAGTCCTAGCTTGGTAATAACAGTTTTTAATGTCTTTTCGCACTATCGGATGCATAGGCTTCATAGCTGGCTTCGTCTTCGGAATCAGACGATAGCCTATCTGGCATCCACTATATACTGCTGGGACAACAGCTGTCTGAAAGATGTATAATTCAATAATGTAACATAGTATTCTTCATATTTGTATATATTACTGTACCATAGAAAACATTAATGTCTAAACTAGATCTCCGCGAGTCGGATGTGTCGCCTGATGCCGGATAGCTTACGTGAATCCGAATGAAGAAGCACTTAAGGTTAATCCTCAATTTTTTAAAACAGATTTATTGAAATCTTCAAAAGCACTGCACTCTGGCTAATTGCAAAGAAAAGACTTATTAAAACCAAAAATGCGACACAAAAATAAGTATGACATTTTACACAGGGCAATAACTCCGAAAGTATGAGGTGCAGAGTAACGATTCTTGTATGAAAAAAAAAACACAAAGGGCAATAACTCCACAAATATGTGATGCAGAGTAAAGGTTCTTGTGCACTGCACTTTTCCTCAATGAGATCTATCTACTTATGAAGTTTCAAGTTGATAGCTTGAATAGTCTTAGAGTTATGCTCCGGACACAAATTAAGTATGAAAATTAACAAAGGGCAATAACTCAAAATGTATGAGGTGCAGAGTAACGGTTCTTGTGCCCTGCACGTCCCTCAATGAGATCTATCTACCTTTGAAGTTTCATGTTGATAGATTTAATAGTCTAAGAGTTATGCTCCTGACAAGCAAAAGGGGACGCCGCCGCCGACACCGCCGACGCCGCCCCCGACGCCGACAAAAGTAACACCTGTCGCTTTTTTCAGGCGACACAAAAACTGTCCTGTTTTGACAGTTGTAATATTATTTTACAATAATAAATATACAAAGTAACATGTTCTCTGACAAATCAGTATGCTTGACAATTCTTTAGGATACTTTACATTTTCCCCTTTTGCCTACAGCAAATTTATGGTTAGAAGAGACTATACATCGAAACAGAAAATACCAGAACAGCGGATAGTGTCGTCTCGTATAAGCATGCGCAAACTGCACAAGCTAATCCAGGACGACACTGTACGCACACGCATTAAGCCTTGGTTTCCCACGACACGCCTCATATTAACAGTGTATTCTGCATACATTTTGAAAGCCATCGCTCTGAAAAAGAAATCAACAAAGAAATCACACACTTATGATATCAAACAGAGCAAACACACACAAACAGAAACACACACTACATTCACAACAGATACACTGTACATTGAAATTACTATTGTTATTTCTTTGGGATTACTGATTTCAAATAATGTCACATTTGTTAGTGCAAATATAACTCCTTTTGAGCAAATCATTTCATGTGAGTTGTTTGAGATATTAAAACAAGCTTATATTTAAGCCTGATTGTGACAAAAGCTGTTGTTTTTTTAAACTCTAAAACTCATTAGAAAATGAGAAATCATAAAGACATCGTTTCAGCTGTTCCACCCTTTAGATAATGCCTACTAGTATCATGGCAAAAAAGAAATTAATTTATTTATATTGTAACTTACTGCATTTCCATTGAAAATGATGAATCTGCTGCACTCTGTTTTGGTGACATAGCAACAGCTTTCAGATGCTTTCCAGTATGGCGTTCCATCACCTTCTTTAAAGTATATTCAATACATGTATTGTCATTACAATAATTGTGGGTGTATATAACAAACAATTGTGATTGTGGTGCATGTATGTACTGTCCCCATGAAGAGATGAAACATATGGGAAGTCAGTGCTATGGAATTTAGTGTCATTGATCCAATTTATAAAACTCAGGAATTATGTGTGCTATCCGGGCTTGTTAGCTCAGTTGTTAGATCACCCGAATTGCAAGCAAGGGATGTTTGGTATGATTTTCAGAGGTACAGGATGAAGCGTACCATTACCGTAGCGTACTAGTGCCAAAGCTTACCAAGGCCTAAAAAAGTGGTTTGTTTCTGGTTACATGCCAAAAAAATATGGGTCGGTAGGTAGTTTTTTTATTTATTTAGACAACACTTAAATTGACCATCGGAATCAAAGAATTTGAATGTTCCTGCCCCGTGCTTTTATATGTCACCATTTGTTGGGTGTCATTAGTGTGAAATTTAATATAACTTTGTACTAAATTTCAGATATGACTATTCACAAAAGAACTGTAAGATGTTTTATACTGATTTGCTATATTGAAGTGTTGGAAAGATGATTGTAGGGAGGTGTGAGTCCGCGCAACGATCCTGTGTTTGATTCCAGAATATTTACAAATATTGCAGTTCAGAAGTTCGCCAGTTTGTCTTACCAAAACCTTTGCTACAACTTGTAATCCTTCGATTTCACCATGGATGTCGCCATGAAATATATCGACAATTGTTGAGTGATGGGGTAAAGATATGATAGCATTGACTCCATTTACTTTGTGTTTGCATTTGTCCAATCTAACGGCAATCAATGAACTTGCCATTTTTTCTGGATCATTTGCAACGTTTGTTTACAAGGTACACATTACCCTGCACCGTTTCCAGTAGTCTCTATCGATTAGTCGTATGCAATGATCATTATGATAAAGAGCGTCTGAATGATGCAGATGATTTCCGTCTGGTGCGCGAACATTTATTGAGTTGTACAAATTACGATGAAGCACTAAATTCGGACAGAAAAATTTGGCTGCCGATTTTTGGACATAAAAACTTTTGAGTCGGCGGTTAAAATATAGGGTCGGTCGGGTAACTGGAAACAACCCACTTTTTTGTTTAGGCCCCATTGGGGATACCGGCCTCATATTTGTTTTTGAATGTGTGACATCAGTATTGTAAAATGTACTTGAGTTCATGGTATTCCATTAAACAATAACACAAAATAAATGACACTTTGTGAAAAAGTGTTTAATTGTTATATTGAGATTTTAAAATTTAAAATACATTTTATTTTTATATAACCGATAAGCCTTTGGCTTAATGAGACATTCTCGAGTCCTTTTCCGGGGTAGAACCAGTACTTGGTGTCTGGGGAAGATCTTGAGAACGCTCACAGGGGATCGAACCAAGGACCGCCAGCTCGCTAGGCAGACACTTATCCACTACGCCACCGCGACCTCGCCGAACCAATAATATTTAACTTAAAAGCCAAGCATTTAATTATTTAACGGTACCAATTTTCGTGTTCACCACAAAGCTGGGGGTTCCTTAACTTTCTTTTTCACATTAGGTTTTCCATATGGCACAATATTCACCTTAGCACATTCTACATGGCAGACACCGCGAAATGCGTCAGACTGTCAGACATGTCTGACACAATTTGGAAATGTCTGATAGATCCAAAGCGCTTGCCAGACATTTTGTCTGACAGAAATGTTTCAAGTTCTACTACTTTCACAGTGTGCGTCTGACTTTCAATCGGGTTGTCTGACATAAAGTTGAAGGCTGTCAGACAATGTGTCTGATGAGCCCCTTTAGGTTTCGCGATGTCTGACATGGCTACACTGAACACACACATATCCCCCGATTCCATGCTGCAATGCACCAACTACATTGTTGTAAGTAAGTGGTACATGGTATAGTCCACGATGCTTACACTGTTCAAAGTTGTTCAGCAAAACACTACACACCACCTTCCTGCCAACTGTATCTTTTAATATGTTTGCCACTTTTAATATAAATTTACAAGTAGCAATTAGGACTTTGGAAATCTGAACCATTATATTATGCCCTTAAACATAGTTGTGGTCGATACGAATCGAAGTCCTAACTTAACAGCTTTTCTTTGGTTTCGAAAATTGAAATCTTCCACGTCTGTTTCGTTTTACTTGTCAACAACGAAGCCATTTTCCATTCACCGGAAGTAATCTCTAAACAAAATTTACCTACCCTAAGATTGCTATTTTCTGAAATAAAGCACACGCAAGTTCTAAATATACCTATGTTTTAGTATTTAAGAAAAATATTTTACCGTTATTTATATCTTTTGCACAAATATTATTTCCTAGCTCGTTTTGGCGTAATGTTTATATTACGCAATTAGCCAAATGTTTTCGGCATAGTGTGCCACTACTGAATAGTGGCGAGATTACACGGAAATTGAAGATCTAATTATGTATGGAGAACCTTAACATTTAGATTGTTTAAAGCATTTTGAACATTTGGTAATGAATGATATCATTGGTGAGCATATACAATCACTACAAAAGAGGAATGTTATCATTCCACTCCCTGTTTTATCTAAACGTGAACAGAAATAAAGCGATGTTCTAGACTTTCTTGATCAATACCAAAATTTCATAAAGATGTTTATGAAAAAGCAGCTGTTGATATGGAAACTGTGCACATTGGTGGCGACCAACTAACTCGGGAGAGGTGTTCTGGTGCTAAACAATTAAGAGCTGGAGCTATTACAGATGAAGAAACATTATCTCAGCTAACTCCAGTGACCTTTGAACTGTTTCATCTACACATGGCTTTCCTAACTTTATTTGATGAAGTACTGTACAGCAAAAATGTAATGAAATTTGTACTTTACATGCACAAGTGGGCATGATAATAGTTCATATTAGTAGTTTTTCGGATGCAAAGCAACGTTTCTGAGCATAATACATATGCACCTTGATATTTTTAATATTTAAAGAAACACCCGAGTTGTGTTTGCTATACAAGAGCCTGGTATGTTTGTTGTCAGTTGTTTTCATCAACATATTTGATCTGATTAAAAGCATATGCTAAATTGCGCTACTCACGTTGCTTCCTGCAAGGAATTCATGTACTTCAAACTAAGATTGCACAATATCTGAAAACCATGTTTTTCAATTTATTATGAAAATTAAAAAAAAAGATTCACCCGACTATTTGATTTTTTAAGATCTGATGTGCTCAAATACATGGTACTCGTGTGTTTACCAGTACATAAAGTTATTGTCACCAACACTGCAGTGGCATTGTACCAATTCGGCTTGTTTAATAACCTAATTTAAATTGTCAGTTGTATTTACTCACTAGTAATTATTTGTTTTTTTTCCATGGTGTTTTCTAAAATATTATGGATTAATAATGAATTATCTTATCTGTTCTCTTACATGTTCTTAATTGTTTTTGGATTAATAATTAAAATAAATACCCGTCAAAACAACACAACAAAAAACCTGATTAATATATTTTTATTGTATTTCACAACCATTGCTGCAAAGAGTGATTAAAGGATAAAGGACATACAGATTCCTGTTATTAACCAGAAGTTCATTAGTTTGTCTATATTTTGCTTCATTTTAAGGGATTTTTTTCACAGATTACATAAAACAAACAACTCCACAGAATAATAAACATTTGCCTGTGCAATCGAGTATTTTAATTGTTTGCCTGTGGTACCATTATCATTTGAAGCAAAGTGATGAATGTTTCACAGATGCTCTGCACTTTTATCGAGCCTTTTGACCGAAAAATTAGTTTGTGACACACTTGCTAGAAGGTTTCAAAGTAATTTTCAAGCTGGTATGTAACACTCTTTATATTATTTTGTACAAATTTAATTCCAACGAAATAGACGCACCGTTTCCGGATTATTCTTCATTTTTGAAAATGAGCTTCAAGCATGGTGACCAGAAGACTTCCACATTTAACCAATTAATTGATCCTGTAAGAACGTTGTAGTGGAACAATCACCATTTTCCTAACTATAGCCAGCGGTTTGCGACAATGTCGTATTTTCCAGTTTTTTAACTGTCATTCCTTCAAAAAAACATTGTAATTTTATTTGTTAAATACACATTAATTATAAAAACCTAATATCTACACATTAACGGATACATAGATACATACATACAAGGATTAAATATATTTGTGTAAAACACATCTATGCTAAAATATAATTGATGTACACACTATTAATAGATAAGAGAAGTGCTTTAACAAGAGGTCCATGATAGACCAAAGGGCTCATCTGAGTACTGGCAAAGGTGGAAGCTTTACTGTTGTGACATAATTGAACAACTGTGGGAGTGTACGACATTAATGTAATAATTTGTCCAGCTTTTTGTAACTCTCGTTTTTGTTTTTGTGCTCCTTGGCTTGCTATTGCTGGACAAAGACAAATAAAACAACCATGGTCATAAGTAAGGACCTGTGTGCATTGTCTTTATCCTGTTATCCAACTGTGTGTCGGCAACTGCGGAGGAAAATTGTTTATGCTTAAGTTCCGAAAGATAATGGCGACGGCTGCGCAAAGGTCACGTCATTATTGCCGGCTTATTCCAAAGAGAGGAGTGTATTTCCATTTATCCTTCCTATATACAAATTCGCTTTAGATCTTATGGTGATAGACACATTGTGCATGTAGGTTAAGATTAGTTGAAAATGAAGTCCCTGTCTTGCATCAAGGCCATTTTTGCATTAATATGACAGTCAAAGGGAAATAACTACAGTTTTCGTTGCCTGATCCGTCTCGTTTGCTGCATTTGCTGAAATCTTATGGCCATACAAAACCAGTAGACGTTTGATAAATGTTTAATAAGAAATGAAATCTCCATGCAGAAAAAGTCATTCTTATGCCCTATTTTTTCCACAAACAAAGGGGCTGAAACTCTGGTGTTTGTTGCCCAATCAGGCCCATTGTTAGTTTCTCTTTGATCATAAAATCACACACATGTTTGCATTTTGTCCACAAACAAGGCTCCATAGCTCCGGTTTTTGTGACCGATCAATAACTTTATTTGGCTTCTGCTGAGATCTTTTGGTTACACACAATCTGTAAAAGATTTGTCAAGACTGGATTAAAAATGAAGACTCTATCAAGAAAATATGCAATTTGGGCCGATTATTCAACACAAAGGGGTCATGACTCTGGTGTTTGTGGTCCGATCCGACCCAGTGTTCGCTTTTGCTGTGATATTTTGATAATTCTGAGGAACTTCTGGGGTTTGTGATCCAACCATTCCCATCTTTGGCTTCTACCAAGACCTTATTGTCAAACACAAATTGTGAAAGTTTGGTAAAAATTGGATGAAATAAATGAAGTGAACTCTATCGGAAAATGTTTCCATGCTTGATAGAAAAATGGGCTTTAAGGATTCAGGTCCGATTTGGCCCATTATCGATACCAACCGAGATTTTATGGTTATATATTGTGCAACTTGAGTCAAGATTGAATACCAATTGCAGTCTTTATCGCGATAACGGTCAGATTTTTGACGGCATACGGACGCCGGACGACAGACGACGCAGGAGAGGTCCCGTATACCAATACCACTACGTGCTCAGGTGAGCTAAAAACTGACATCAATCATGGCGGCTAATAATTTTATATTTTGCGCATTACAGTAACACTATGCTTTGTAACAATCTTCATCACGATAGCTGACAGGTTAAACAACACGGTAACAATACGTAACTAAAGCTATCACTAAGGCGATCATTTGACACAGATGAACAACTTTGTAGTTGTGGATCTTTGTTATGTAACACATTTTTGATAAACAAAATGATCAGCATATTGACATGTAAAATCGACTTGAAATGAAAACTGAAGAAACTAAGATGGGCATATATAAATTGCAGATAGAATATGTATCATCTGCAATTCAGCGGACGTAGCAGACGCTTTCCATTTGCTGTTTAAATGAACTCATGTCCAAGTCAACGTAAACTATTAATAACACCTCATTATTTATAACTCTGGACCAAATTGCATTAAATATCATGATCTAATGAACAAAAAAGACGCGCATATGTTGTCAAAATTATGACAATTTCTTGATACTGTTTTGAAATACATAGTATACATGTATTTAAAAAACCTATCCGGTGACTAATCATTTTGTTTCAAAATTGCTTACCCTTTTATCATGTTAGGTGTGCTCCCAATGTCTCCGCTATGTGTATAACCCTTCCTTTTCTCCATTGTACATCCCGCAAACTGGTATGTACTTTTTACAAACAGATATCATGTTTGGTCCTTATATCACATGCATATATGTGCTGAGCGTAATAATAAACTAAAAAATGAAGAGTCTATTATATGCCCTGGACAACTATTTTGACCCTTCAGCTTGAATACTTTGAAGACCTTGAACTTTTAGACCGGGTCCTGGACTGTTTCTCATAATGATGATCTCCTCAGACAAGTTATTTCAAAACCATTTCATGTTGGATAAACCTTTGCTTCATACATAAACTTCATTCTTACATTTGCCCTTTAAGTATTACCGTTGATTCACAGAACTACTATTATTGTCTAGGAAACATACATTCATGATGGTGAGAACTTTGTTCTCACAACTGTCACTCAATTTCAGAAAACATTATGCCCTTGACAAATATTTGACTTTTGACCTTGAATTGTGACCTTGACCATAGATAGACTGGCATGTGACATGTACGTTTCTCATCATCAGGTTATAATGTGAAGTAATATTAAAATCCTTTCAAGCATTTAGTAGTTATAGTGTGGAAAAATTGACCTTTAAACTTCAATTGCAACCTCGACTGTTGCATATCCAGTGTGTTGCCACTGAAACTCTTATCAGTAAATACCTGGAATAACCTATATATGATAAGCCCTCTCTGATGGCAGTAGCTTCATTCTATTAGTCTCTGTACTTGGAGTAACATGCCTATGTTTGAATAATTATAATAAATGTTGTCAACTGATTTATGACTGTGTTATTAATTAGAATAATCAAAGAACACAACGGACAAGTATGGGTCACGTATGTGACACATAACCTAGTCATGAGGAATATTAATGTCAAGTACTATTAAAATCCTTCAAGACATTTAGAAGTTATGGAAGGGAACGAAAATACAAATATTTGACTTCGAATGTTTATCTTGACCTTTGTCAGACTAGTATGGGTCATGTAGGCGACACATCGTCTAGTCGTGGCAAATACCGGTAATAATCTGAGGTAATATTAAAATCCTTCAAGTCATTAAGAAGATATGGAGCTGAAACAAAATACATGTATTTGAGCTTTGACCGTAATTGGAACCTTGACCTTTGATGGAGAAGCAAGGGTCCTTTACAAGACGCATTATCTTGTCATGGGCAATACTTATATGAAGTTAAATTAAAATCCTTCCAGGCATTACGAAGTTATAAAGCGAAAACGTTATACAAGTATTTGACCTTTAACCTTGAAACGTGACCTTGATCTTTAACGGACAAGAATGTGTAATGTACGCGACAAATCGTCAGGTAATGGCTGATAACTATTTGAAGTTATATTAAAAACATACCAGGTATTAAGATGTTATGGAGCGGAAACGAAATACAAGTAGATGACCTTTGACATTGAACTGTGATCTTGACCGTTCACAGATCCAGGGAATAATACTCTGAAGTTATTTTACAATCCTTTCTGGCATTACGAAGTTATGGAGCGGAAACGAAATATTGGACGGACAAACCAACGCACCGTCGTTCGGACCAACACGCGCGTTTCCTAAATAGCCACACTTTTTCAAAACGTGGGGGTATAATGATAACAATATATATATATATATATATATATATATATATATATATATATATATATATATATATATATATATATAGGCTGATTTGCAATCGGAGACCTACACTAGGCAACTATTTTTCACTTGTTTTTATGTCCAGAACAACTAGTTATACATTTTGAGCACTTATATACAAAACGTATACGTAATTTCTTACATATTTATTTTAAGATAATTAATCAAAAATATATAAATTGACAACAACTTTCCATTGTATAAAAAATGTTATTGTAGACATTACAGAAAAAAGCACCTTAATTAAAATTAAGAACAAAATACTTATCAAAGGCATTGGTTAAATAGATTCAAACTATGAAAGGGGCGTAAAGAAAGTAGACAATGACATTCGCTAAAACAGGGTTCATTTTAAAGAAATGTTAAATTCGAAGTTGTTAAAAAAAAACAATTGACAAACGTTTATTATTATATTTAAAAAAAAGTGTTTAATGGCATTTTAGCAAGCGCGGAAAATAAGTAATACAAGTGAAATCCATACGATGAATATATATGATTGACCATTACGAGCTTGCGCATTATAGACAAACGATGTTTAGCATTATGAAGCTTTAATCGAATAAGCCATTTTTTGTCGGAGTTTGAATGCTACTAGAAAAAAATGTGTGTCTTTCCATAAATAATTTCTTAACTATTCTATCAATATTATGAATATATTGTCCCATCTCAAACAATATATTTAATAAAGATATGAATGTGTTTTTTTTTATATGTGCCCGTATTTCTGCAAAATACCATCGAAATGCCCGTTTAATATGTAATAAATGTAAATTGTATAAAATTATCTTATTAGCAAAATCTCAAATATCCACTTCATTACAAATACTAACATACTTTCTATACTTACAAAAAAAATAGATCCACATATCGTATGATATCGTAGATAT
Source organism: Congeria kusceri (assembly GCA_027627225.1). Classification (NCBI taxonomy): domain Eukaryota; kingdom Metazoa; phylum Mollusca; class Bivalvia; order Myida; family Dreissenidae; genus Congeria; species Congeria kusceri. The sequence continues at coordinate 65,991,214 of CM051031.1, read as the reverse complement.
GCACGCAAATAATATACAACATAAGTGTATAATGTACTACATTTATCGTAGATATGCACGCATTAAATATGCAATATAAGTATATAGTCTACTACATTTATCGTAGACATGCACGCATTGAATATGCAACATAAGTATATAATCTACTTCATTTATCGTAGATATGCACGCATTGAATATGCAACATAAGTTTTTAATCTACTACATTTATATATAGACATCCGTAAAGTGGATGAAATATGTAAATGTATACATAAGGCACATAACTGACAATACATGGACACAGTTACACTAACAATGCCCCTTTACGTAATACAGAAGAGAAATCTTTCTTGAAATTAAACAATTAATGTACAAGTATTATATTTACATGCGTATGGACAATTTTAAGTTTAGTTTTCGACAGCTGTCATTTATACACCAAACAAATTATGACATATTCACTAGTGAGTACCTAGTGTGTGATTATTATATTGGTTTTAATTTCTGTCTAAAAGTTAGAGAAAATTCGCTTATTAATGTTTAGTGTGATACAGGGGCACATCATTTTGTTTGTAAATTAAGACCGCACAATAAATTAAATCGGTAATACGCATTATTAATTCATAATTACATAAAGGGACTGATATGTCACCATAAACAATTAGTAATACAATGTTTATGTTTCAGTCATAACATTATTTTCAATTCATATTAAAACATTTAAAATCTACATTACACAAAATCTACAATTGTAAAAGCATATCAATAGAAAAGTATATTAAACTTATCATAAACAATTAAAAAAATCGATAAAATCATAGACAATCCCTTAATATAAAAACATATGTATAAACATACAAGTACTTTTGAAACATTTGAAGAGTACGAGTATTTTTGTACATTACAGCCAACTACTAGCTGTTGGAAGAAAAAATATTTCTTAATTTTATTTTCTCTGGTTAAACATTTTGCTAGCCAATTTAACCAACCTGATCTGTGTTGTTGAGTTCTGTTTGTTTTTTTAAAAGAAATAGTTAGAGCAAATGTTTGATTTTCTTTAGCCTAATGGGCTGATAATACAATTAATTGTATAGGCAATGATTCATATTGGTATCTTAAGGGAATTCAGGTTCGGACTCAACATACAGAATCTAGGATGACCAATGATGAGCAGTCAGAGTCGAATGCATGCGTATCATTTTCGATAATCATACATTACGTACATTGCAAAACTTTCAAATCATTGTGAATGCACTGAAAACCATCTTCATAACAAAATCTCCGTTTAAGGATAGCACAAGAAATAAAAATAATCACGTTTTTATTAACACAAAGAAAAAGCATCTAAAAACAAACACTTATTATACACCATCACATAAACTCAAACTTATCATGGTAATGTGTGCATGACTGCAAGCTCTGAACATTATTTCTACATTTTATATGCAAAATTGATACCAACTCTGGAAACATGTCATTCATTATTGCAAATCGTACACCATTATATTATCAACAATACTCAACAACATGCCCAGGTAACGATTATCAAACATAGTCCCTATATATGAGCTATATCCGAATATTTTATAATGTATACGTGTGTATTAACGACATTGTTTTTTTCATGTATACATCTACGTTTGTATTATTTCGTTATGGGCCAGTAATTCCACAGTTAATGCGCAAAGTGCTTTAATGTATACAAAGGTACATAACTGACAGAACATATAACACAATAATGAAATATGGAATATATTTTATTCTGTGTTTACCTTCAATTTGTACGTAGTTTCAACATCAATTTTGACAATATCTTTACAGCAAAATCATTAACACATCGCTTGAATGCATATAAGGACGGTTTAGATTATGATATATTGTGTATTTAGTATAGTTGTCGATTTCATTAGCATACCGATACTTTTACTGGCGTTCTAAATCAATCAATGAAAAACAAAAGTATTATTATTTTTCCGATACTTTTACTGGCGTTATAAATCAATCAATGAAAAACAAAAGTATTATTATTTTTAGTGAGACTTAAGCAAACTTGTTAGTTAAAACTCTTTTGTTCACAATATTATAATAACATATAGCGACTTCATTAACAGAATTAAATGCAGTAAAAATCTACATGATTACTTCTTGGCATCTTTACAGTAATGATCAATACTCTTTTTAATCACAAAAAAATTAATCAAAAGTCAATCTCATATAAAAACAAGCAAAACAAGGCTTGTCATTGCACGTTACATGTGCCCCCAAATGTTATGTTTGTCAGCCAACGGCAAAATATGTCAGGAAAAGAGTTCAATATAGACACTGGAAATATATATTTTAACATTGAAGATAGGCCCGAACCTTTAACATTTAAGCTTAAGACCTGGCCCTTTTCGGTGATTCATCGTCTCGTAATTATCATTATTCCAGCGAAGTTATTTTAAACTCCATCCATGCTGGCCAAAATTATGCTAACTTCAAAAAGTGCTATATATGACCTCTAGGCTTGCCCTTGGACCCACAGAACTTGTTCTTGCCTTGGACACATTCTCTCAATATCGGGAATGACATTTTCATGATTTATCGCAGAATCATTCTTAACCGTTAGTATGGCCCATACACAAATCCTAAATACTAAATTGTCGTTGGACCATCAAGTGTGAAATTTGGCTCTAAACAAAAGGCTTCTTCAGATATTAAAAAATCCCTTACAAGCATTCAGAAGTTATGGGGCAGAAACGAGATATAGATGCAATCATTAACCTTTGCCCTCGAATTGCGACCTTGAACTTTAATATACAAGGATGGGTATGTACGTGACATACAATCTGGTCATGGTCAAAATTAATCTGAAGTTATATTAAATCCTTCCAGGCATCTATAAGTTACAGAGTGGAAACGAAAATCCGGGCATACGGACAAAACATCTTATGGACAACCGGACGGACGGAGTATATCCAATACTACGGAGGCATACTAATTCAACATATAACATTGATGATGATTTTAATAGTTTTATAGCAGATATTGACATACCTAAACTATCACATGAAGAGTCAAAACAATTAGAAGGGCCAATAACACTAAGTGAGGCCTCTTTTGTGTTAAAAAACATGGCAAACAACAAAAGCCCTGGGTCGTCAGGTTTTACTGCTGATTTTTTCAAAGTTTTTTGGCCTAAATTAGGTACTTTTGTTTGCAGAGCGTTAAATCACGCATTTAAAAGCGGCAATTTGTCTATAACCCAACGACAAGGGATAATTACTTGCATACCTAAGGGTGATAAACCCAGACAATCTTTAAAAAACTGGCGTCCAATTACACTGTTAAACACTGTATATAAAATTGGTTCGGGAAGTATTGCTAATAGATTGAAACAATATATGAATAAACTTATAAACAATGATCAAACTGGTTTTATCAAAGGCAGGTTCATAGGAGAAAACACTAGGCTAATCTACGACATTTTGAAATACACTGAGGAAAATAATATTCCCGGACTTCTCCTGCTTATAGATTTTGAAAAGGCTTTTGATTCCTTGTCATGGAGGTTTGTAAACAAAACACTCTCCATTTTTAATTTCGGTACTGACATTAAAAATTGGTTTAATGTTTTATATAAGGATGGTATATCAGCAGTAATGCAGTGTGGGTTCTTATCCGAGTTTTTTCAAATACAACGTGGTTGTCGTCAGGGTGATCCCCTCAGTTGTTATATTTTTATTTTGTGCGCTGAAATTTTGTCACTTAAACTCAGGGCTAATCCAAAAATTAAAGGAATCAAAATCAATAATACTGAATACAAGTTATCGCAATTTGCTGATGATACGTCTATACTCCTGGATGGCTCTGCAGAATCCCTTAATGAAACCTTAGATGAATTGTCGTGTTTCACATTGTGTTCTGGCTTAAAGGTAAATTTTGACAAAACAAAAATAGTTTGGATAGGGAAGCATAAATTCAGTTCCGAAAGCATAAAAACTAGATGGAAGTTAAAATGGAACCAACATACTTTTGATATGCTTGGTTTAACATTTCACGTCGATCTTGACAAGATGATCGATCTTAATTATAAGGATAAATTGTCCAGAATTAGAATCCTGCTTAAAAACTGGTCCAGAAGGATATTAACGCCAATTGGAAGGATACAAGTAATAAAAACGATTGCTTTGCCAGTGCTTAATCATTTGTTTGTTTCACTTCCCAATCCACCACATAAAATATTGGTAGAGCTAAATGATCTTTTTTTTAACTTTGTGTGGAATGGAAGTTCAAAAATTAACAAAAATGTACTTATTAAAGAATATACTGAAGGAGGTCTTACTATGGTCGACATTTTTTCATTTATAATTGCACTGAAATGTTCTTGGATCCGAAGGATCATCACAGGAAATGGTAAATGGATCAATATTGTAAAAATGACTATAGACACCCAAAAACTTTACAACTGTGGTGTTCATTATCCTGAAAACCTTATAAATAGAACGGACAATGCTTTTTGGAAGGACACTTTAAAATCGTTTGTTGATTTCCGCAAAGCAGAATCATTAAATATAAAATACATATTACAAACCCCAATATTCTATAATTCTGATATAACAATTGGTAATAAAAGTGTTTTCCTCAAAACATGGTTTGAAAATGGCGTGCATTTTATTGGCGATTTGATGAAGAAATACGATAGGTTAGAATTTTATGGTTATGAAGAACTGTGTAATAGATATAACTTCTATCCAAACTACTTGCATTATATAGGTATTACTAATGCTTGAAGAAAAATGGTTTGTTTGATGAAACATCTGCTATGAGCACGATTGCAGATTTTAACTATCTTGACTTTTTTAAGCCTTTTGTTCCCCTTCAAGTGATATCCATTTTAAAATATCCAAAAGGTACTCAACCCATGTATAATATTGTTAAAACAAATGAAACTTTACCAGTCTGTATGTCAAAATGGACGAGCATTTTTGAAAATATTGAATTAAAAGACTGGAAAGATATTTTTAGAATGCCATTTTGTATAACCAAAGATTCTACTCTACAGTGGTTTCAGTATAGAATCACACACCGAATTATTGGTACCAATTATTTTTTATATAAAATCAATTATAAATCGTCAGCTGAATGCTCTTTCTGTCATAATATGCCGGAAACAATTGAGCACATTTTTTTGGAATGTAAACATGTTAAAAAATGTATTGCTGATTTGTTTGAAGGTTTTGAGGTATTCGCTGACTTCATAAATGCGCCTTCGTTTATGTTAGGACATAAAAACTCAAGTGGTCCTCTTAATCTTACATTCCTTCTTACTAAAAGGTTTATTTATAATTGTAAAATGAATCAAACATTACCTACCATTATCGCGGCAAAATCATATTTTTCTATCCAGTATCATATTTTGAAGGAAATGAACTTCTGCAATTTAGATTCTAATACAATAACTACAAATAAAGAATGGGACATTTTGTTAAGTCTGTTTCGGTAAAACAATGTGATTTACATAGTTCATCCATTCTGTATATTGATAAGTTCAATATGTATCATTTTGGATATTGCTATTTACGCAATTATGATTTTTTCTTATTATGTACTTGTGAGCACTTGTCTACAATGTAATATTCTATGTTATGCATGCTGAATTCTAATAAATACGCATGATGTACGGTGTGGAGGGGGATGCCCTCGACCCTCACACACCTATTGACGAGGAAAATAAAAACATATAGAACGGAAAAAAAAAAAAAAAAAAAAAATTCATCATAAACAGAAACTCATGAAATAAACACAACAAATATAAACATAAACATGCATGTCCTTTCCAACGACTTGGAATGTACGGTGTCCATTACAGCCAACTGGTATGTTTTGTTTAAACAAAACACTTGCTTTGATTAAATAAATTTACCAAACGTACAACACTGTTCTTTCTAATTAATTCCGTTTTAGCAAGACAGAGATTTAGCAAATTTTAAATTTTCATTAGCCCGGGCTAAACATTGCAATTAGTTTGGGGGTTAATATTGCAATTAGGTGTACACACACAGGCAATGAGTCATATTGGTGTATTAAACCCTCGGAAATTCTAGTTCGGATTTTCCACACAGACTCTTGGATGACGTACAAACTAATACATTTCAATAAAACTAATTCAAAATAATTATCAATGGAGTGTGTCAAATAAACTAAAATATATACATCAAAAGAAATCAAACACATACATTCTATACTTACAACAGAAACATGTCCTTACAATATATATTTATTAACAACACTCTTCATCTACATATTGATTATTTGGACACTAAAATGAGCAATTTAAGCTCTATTTATACAAAGGCAAATAACTGGATATACACGTCGATAAAAATAAAAATATCAATTAAAATATTACAAATCCTTATCCCAAACTTAATATTCAGTTACGTTAGTTTCAAACTTAATATTCAGTTGAACGAAAAAACGCGTTTTAAATTATAGGGGAGGTTATCTTCTATTTACTCAACAATATATGTTCGTTTTAAAGAACACCAATGGAAAACAAATTAAAATGTTTCATAAAATAGAAAAAGGAAATGTATCATTAGAACAAAAGTCATGGAACTGTCCAGGATTTAACTTACACGTACGATATGCACTTTCCTTATGTATTCAAACATGCGGTAAATACAACTTATATGTAACATAAGCTTCATCAGCGAAAGAGAAACACTTATTCTTTAAATGCATAAACAAAACAAATTAATCGTTATCACAAAGCACACAACTTTAAAAAAATTTCATAGATATATATGTTGCAGAGTTTGACATATACTGAGAACAAATGTCCAAAACCATCACAAGGCAATTAAAAATAAGCATGCTTTTTAATTTTAATGTAAGTGATTTTTAAAAATAGACATGTCCAAGTGAATGTGGTAACCTAAAACGTGATTGAATATCCCTAGCGCATCTTATATGGAAATAGTCAATAAATTCAGATATATAAACTATAAATGACCCAGGTAAAAAAAAAACAACAATATGATTACAGATTTTGAAAGTCTGTCATAAGCGTCCATCAATTAATAGACAGTTAATGAACACAATAATAAATGTACTGTTTAATAAATACACATGTACACGTTGCACCGCTGGTTGGTTATATAACTGATGTTCGTGTGTGGCCACAGTGGGCCATATGAGTTGAAACTGTGCACAAACTTAACATGACTATATAACACATTTTATATAAAAGATTTGTTGACACTTTTTTTTCATTTTCTCTTTTTTTGGGGTATATTTACAAGAAGCAAAAGGACATAGGCTACTTCAGAAGCATGATTTAAGCTACTTCAGAAGCATGATTTTAACAGACACATAAAACAATTAAACAGTGTTATACACAACAATCATAACGAAGGGGTCTTTGCAAAATCAATATATAAGTAAATGATTGCGCCCTTTACTAACCAAAGAAACATAATATATATATATATATATTATGTTTCTTTGGTTAGTAAAGGGCGCAGAGTATATATATACTCAGGCTTGGTAAAATAATGGGTCCAACAGTCATACCTTGCAATTGGGTCCATCTACTTCCAGTGTTCACAGGTAGCTTTCGAATATGTAGACACAACTGCCATGCTTCACACTGGTTATATATCGCTTCCTTTTACATATATCTTTATATCTGAGCTATATATTCAACAATCAACTTTTATTAACTATTGGGTGTTTTAGGACCCAACTGTGTCCCGTCTCTATATATAACTATATACTTTTTGTTGGGTCTTAACATGACTAGTGGGTGTTTAAGGACCCAACTGTGTCCCGTCTCTATATATAACTATATACTTTTTGTTGGGTCTTAACATAGTATTATATATTGGTCCTGACTAATGTCAGTTTGTTGGAACTAAAGTCAATAAATGTGATATCAATAAATCCAGACGCCAGTGTTCCTGTTTGGGGCATTATTTGCTTGTGTTTACCAAACTGTCAACGCCAGTCTTACAGAATATACCTAGATTATAGATATATATCTATACCTCGATTCAAATGAGGGAATTCCTTTATAACACTGCGGGAGGCTGGAAACTGTCCCACCTAAAGTCGAGGTGGGATGTGAATGATCGAAGCATCTTTGATCAAACAAGCATAGACCGAATACTGGCATGCTTGGACCGCAAATCAAACGGAGCCTGGGCGCTATCAGCAGCGCTTCTGCGCCCAGTGTGGTATTTATGCACCTAGTCTAGATGTATATAGGTATGATGGAACGGAAGAGATACCAAATTGTCGTCAGGGGCGTGTCTCGGCCTTAGATCAAGGCTTCCACAACAGCATCACTTCTCTGATACAGGATCTTGCATCGTATACACCGAGATGTCTCAATGGTTTGCCATATCATCCATTATAGAATTTAAAAGACAACAACAAATGAATACAACAAAACAATTGTTTATTAATTGGCATATTTTCAAAGTACAAATTTACAACAATGAACAAGGAGTAATGCGGAACCGCATTAAAGCTGGATTTTTTTTCAAACAAAAAATATGGTTTGAAACCAGACTTGTGAAATTACTTCAGAAACTGTAAGATTTATTAAGTGGACATGATATGTGACAAACTGACAGACAGAATATCAAGACAAAAGCAATATGTATACCCCATTATACTCTGAGGAAGACATAAAATTATGTTTGTATACACACAAAATATATATGTCGTAATATAAAACTATCAACAAACTGTTAGAAAAAAAGCACAGAAATGAACAATTATGGTGAGTTTATCCTGATGTAACGAAATAGTAAATGAGAATAGGCAGTATACAAAACACAAAATATCAAGAGGAAAAATTTGACAAAATACCATGCACTGAGCACCATTGATGCTTTAACATATCCAGTAAAAGCAGACAACAAGATTGTAAAATCTTCATAACTGTATCATCTGTAAAAATAATCACTGCTGTTAAAATTGTCTGAGTATTTAGGTCAATCATTTGTTAACTACTATCTAACTAATCAGAATAATATGGCTTAAAGCTTTTCTTTAAAATTAAAATGATAAGTTCTTTGTGTACATGAGAAACTATTGTAGTGGTCAACACTCCAAACTGTTTTATCATGGCATTGATGTGTGTGTGTTTAAGTCATTTGATACATTTATGAGGTTTCACTCTGGATGTTTCTAGAAAATGAAAAAAGTATTTTTTTTTAAGTAAACAATACAAACACATATTCAAATGGTACAAACATAATTATAATATGTGACATGTAAAATAAATATTACTTAATTCACACTTGTTGATACCACTACAAAAGTCTAGAAGTCACAAAAAAATAACATTTATTTCAATGTCTCATTGTTACTGTGGAATCACTAATTTTCGCGGAGTTCTAATTTTCGCGCCTTTCGCGCTCCCACTATTGCGCAAATTTATGACCACCGCGAATATTTAACATTTTATATAAGTGACTCTTTGAAATCAGATGTACGCGAATTTAAGACCGCGCGAATATGTCCGCGATCCCAAATACGCGAAATTTTTAACCCCCGAATTTAAGTGATTCCACAGTAGTTCTATGTTGTTTGTAAGCGTTTAGTAAGAAAATACACGAAATTTATCCAACATGGTTGTAAATAGCACTGAAAATATTTGATAATAAACTTAAATGTTAAAAGGTTGATGGACATTTTGCAGATTGAAAGTTAAACCATAATCAATAGTCACATTGAGATCTTAAAGGTTCTGAAAGGTTTCTGCTGCCATTGTTCTATGGGTAACAAACGTAATATATTTATTCTAATAAACCAAATATAAAATTCAAACACACAAAACAAATGTGTTAAAATAATTCTTTTTATAATAAAATAAAGATTATCATGATACATTTATATATCACCATTTCAATTAGCTGAGTGATATTCTTTGTAGAATAAGAGCACAATTTTTAGATTGTTTAAGGTATCATAATAATCCCATAAAAGAAAAGCCTATATAGTAACATCATGATACTTATTAATTAATATCTAATATCTACTCATGTCAGTTTATCCTTTGACTGGAAATCTTAGTCAAACTACATGTAGTATATTTTTCACTAAGGACAATATCTTCTATTTCTTGCAGGCCTATTAAAATGGATAGATTATACAAACAAGCTCTGTAATATGATTTGAAAATCATAAATACCTATGAATAATAACAGAATGTTCACTAAAATGGAATGTGTTGCAGTTTATAAACAAATTATCAATATACCAGCCAAATATGTACTTGTATGTGTGTAAAACTCTGCTAAAATGGGTTTCATCCTCAGGAAATGTAACAAAAATAGTTGCTATGTCATATTATTACACATCAACCATTATGGATTATATATGCATAGAAATCAATTTGATCTTAAAGTATGACCTAATGATCAAATTACATGGTAACTATCTGGTTGGTAACGTATCTGGTTGCAATAACTAAACATTATTTAAAATTTAGTAATCATAGCATCAGGCCATAATGTTTATGTACCAACAAAAACCTTACATGATACTCTAACATTGTAAAACATGTTTTCTAAAATTATCTTTCCATTGCACATGATAATGAAAATTCCTTTGGTAACATATCTGTTTGTTTTTTTCAAAAGTAAAACAATAAATGCAGCCTGGACTAACCTTTTTTTTGAAAATTTTGTAAAATTTAACCAAAATTTGATTTTATACATTAGGTTAACATTAAGACAACTCTTACGTAGAATCAGTGTTTTAGTTTCTGTTTATCTTTGATGATGTTGTGTATTCTCGTCCTAATTTGGACTAGAGTTCTGCCTTTAAGTTTGTCTGCTGCTTTCTCTAATTTCCAGGTTGGTGCCATTTCTTTGTTCTTAATTTCCTTGGCGAAGAGTTAAAAAAATCTTCTGTTTTCTTCGGGCTCCCATGGTCTTTTTGTGCCACCCTGACTGTGGCTATAAACAAAAGATCACAGATGAATTGACATGAATACCTTTTGTATAACACACACATAACCAGTCAAGGATTTACCTAGTGGAAGTGGTCCACTATACAATGCTACTCACCAAGTATCTAAGCTCTAGGCTTTGCACTTACAGAGAAGAAGACTTATAAAGATTTTCCTATATAAAGCTATTTAAAATCAAGTGACCCCTGGGGCGGGGCCATGCCCAGGGTCATGATTTTCACAACCATAGTAATGGTCCACTAAACAATGCTACACACTAAATATCTAAGCTCTAGGCCTTGCAGTTTACAGAGAAGACTTTTAATGGTTTATCCTATATGAGACAATGTAAAATCAAGTTACCCCCCCGGGGCGGGGCCAACATCGAGCCATAATTTGAACAAACTTGGAAGAGGTCTATTAGACAATACCGCACACCAAATATCTAGGTTCTAGGCCTTGTGGTTTCTGACAAGAAGATTTTTAAAGTTCTTCATATTGGTTGCCATGGCAACCACAAATTTTAATGGAATTTAATTTTTTTGAACAAATTTGAAAGGGGACCAGCCAAGGAACATTCCTGCAAAGTTTGGTTGCATTGGGGCCAGTGGTGTAAAAGGAGATATTGTCTAAAGAAATGTTTAACGCCACTTAACGACGAACGTCGAACGACGAATGACACACGACGGACACAGAGCGATAGCAAAATCTCACCTTGAGCACATTGTGCTCAGGTGAGCTAAAAATAGAGATATAAAGGTTTGGTAAACCTACGTTTATCTATGCTAGTTGCCATCATTGCCCCAAGATTGGACGTTCCAGGAATGACCAGGATATCGTTCGTACTGGTTTGAAGAACCTGGTCTGCTGACGTGTGCACCAATCGAGGATCTCCATCTGAAATGGTTTGCATCAAAAATAATTATAGTGATATAAAACTTTAACCTGTGCTTCATCATAGTGTAGCTAAAAGCACATTCTCTGGTTCTTCGGGATTATTTGATATATGTTCTATTATGGAAAATAGAGTTATTTTCAAGCCGGTGGTAGGGGGTGTCAGTGATGTAGCGCTTAAGCTTTTCCTCGGATCTTTAATAGTGACTTGACAGCTTTCCCACTTGCGTCAGGTATTGGATATCAGACCTTTAGATACTGTTGTTCATGGACAGATAAACAATGGCCGCAGGGACAGCGCCAATGTTTTTAAATTCTACTGCTTTCAGCCAGGAATAATAAATAAAGCACCTCACATTTTCCATCTGTTAGGCACTATTTCAAGAAAAAAATGGTAGATGCCATCTCTAAGCAATGCTACTTTTTTAAAGTTCTTAAACTTTTCTATTTTAAGCATTTTTGCTTCTGATGTGCATTGAACTAGGATCATTTGCACAACTTTAAAACTCCTAAAGCATGAGAAAAATCGGTCAAGTTGTATAGATGTAGTTGGAAAAAAGTTGTTGACAACAGACACCAATTGATAACAGACACAATGAGTACACTGCGCTGAACTAAGGTAAAATATCTTGCCGGGGTATAGCAAAATGTTTCTAAATGTGAACGTGCAATTGATTATTATGGTAAGCAAAGGCTTCAATTTACCAATTTGGTTATCAGCTGACACTGATTTATCCTCATCAAGAGGCACATCGTCCTCTGCTTTCTTTTCATCAAGAGGTCCATCATCCTCTGCTTTCTCTTCATCAAGAGGTCCATCATCCTCTGCCAAGGGCAGTTCTGCAAGAAGTTCAAATATGCAAAACACATGTGTGTGAGAACATTAAGGATCTGGTTTTTGGAAATTGTCAAATTGCTAAAAAAATGTCTACATGCAAAAGCAGACTTTTGACAGGGAGCTAAAAATGAGACCATGGTAAACACAGATCTTATGATTTTTCTGCTGGGGTGGGGTCAATTTTGACCCAATTATTAAATGAACTGGAACCATTTTAACAACTTTGAAAGAGATTCACCTAAGGATCATTCCTGTGAAGACCGTTTAAAAATCAATCAAGCGGTTTAAGAGAATATGTCGTTTGAAGAAAGAGTTGACAACAAACGGACAACGTACAGAATGCCCATCCCAATAGCTCACCCCGAGCATGTTGTGCTCAGGTGAGGTAAAAAGACTTAAGTATTAGTACTGCTTGAATTAAATTCTATAGTTCTTTTTTGTAACAGTCTTTGTAGTGAAACTACATTTGATACATTTACTATGCTGAAAATATAGTTATGATCAAGCCGGCGCTAGAGAGCGTCAGTGGTGTTGCATTTATTCATTACCACTGATGAACAACTTCAATTAAACCGAAGTCGCTATTTTCATTTAATGTATAATTTGCTTCTGGAAGATCTGCTTAGATCTGTTCCAGATAATATCATTCCTATTAAACTAATCATAGTTGCTAGTTTACTTCAGATGATTAGAATGCTCAATCTCTTGCATGAATATCTTACCATCAAGCGAAATGTCACTCATGGGTCTATCTTTCCACTCATTAACCGTGCCATTTTCAACTGCCATCAACATTCTTGACACATGTGTGCAAACGAATGACATACATTAAAGTTTAAAACTTTCATTTCAATATTGACTTCAGTAAAGAGAGACTGATTACCTGCACTTTGGTAAGTTTGGACTAAGCATAATTTTATATATGCAGCCAAGTATAATATCCAGTATCACTGTGATTACTTATTAAATAGACACTTTTCTTATTTCAAGCTCTGACATAATATTCAAATTAGAGAAACAAATATTTGGTTAGTTTATAAAGGTATAATATACCATAATATTCTCATATAAGTATACAAATCAAAGGCAGTATCAAATAAATGCATAGATTTGTTTTTATCTGCTGGTTAGGGTTCAACATCCTAACATCACTGTAGAAGCTAGGTCTGGCTAGCGCAGTTGATAGCGCACTAGACACCAACAAATCTGAAAGTCATGGGTTTGATTCCCATTACGGCCAGCAACAGACTTTGGTCTGAGTTGACCAAAGGCTTGTCCTAAAGTCACTTGTAAATGACAGGACTTCGAATGTTTGGTTAAAACACGAAAGTGAGCGTAGCTGGGCATCCTCGGGCCGTGAATTAAACATGAGCCCACAGGATTGACAATCCAAATGCTACCAAATGCACTGCTGTACTTGGTGTTATGTATGCATAGACTGACAAAAAAAGAATAGAACAAAAATATTGCAACCATCAGTTTGACAGTTCAGCAGGCTCACTTAGCAGATAAAAAATACAGAAAAATCATAAAAGGAGGGGTTTTCAAGTATACCTATCCTGCATAATGTGTATCTTTTTATGAGAACAAACTCATAAACCTTGGTTTGTTTGTTTGGATTAAACACAACATTGACACCATGAAGGATCATTTAATACGTGATACAATCGTCATGGATTCAAACAAGTGAATTTTCTAGCTTAGGCTGGAATCTTTCACTCTTGAATCAGACGTGGAAAGTGACAGACCTCAGTAGAATCTTTGGTCATATTGATTACCAAAAAGACAATATCAGGGCATGCTAGAATTGGCTATCGAACATAAGACCTTTCGATTGACAGTCCAGAGTGCAACCATCAGCACTACTGTGCTCAGCCTAACCCTTAGTAGTTAACTGACATTTGCATAAGCAACACAGAACTAATTGATGAGGAGAATATTATTAAATTGTAAACCTATGTAGCTTGTTTAATACTGATCACTGTTATAGATAAAATAAAGCAATTAACTCCAATAAATCTTTACCTTTGAAAGTTCTAAAGTTGCAGAAGACAATTGGTAGTACTCTTTATGCGTCTTCACGTCATGACCCAAGTGTTTGGCTAGGAGTCGAAGTTCCTTGTATGTCATATCAAGAATCTGAAAATGACCAATTAATAAACTTAACAAGAGCCATTATTCTGGCCATTGAACACTGTACATCAGAATTACAAGATGGAAATATTTTCAGATAATTCTGCTTTCAGAGGGGGGTGGGGGGGGATAAAAGTGTTTGTACTATATGTTATGCCTGTACAAAATCAAAGGCCCATAACTTAAGGCTATACGACGTTGGAGAAAAACCCTTGATGCACTACAACGTGGTAGCAAACACTCCTGTAATATTTCATGACTCTGTCTCAAACACTTGTGGAGATATGCGTGACACAAGTTTTTCTATATGTAACACCTATGCTCAGTTAAGGGCTCATAACTCTAGGCTATTTGACCTTTTTAAACCCTCGTGCACAACAACATGTAGTGACAAATATTCCAATAATATTTCATAACCCTATCTCAAAAACGTTTGGAGATACATGCAGCACACACTTTTTATATATGTAATACCAAAATCCAATTGAAGGGCAGATAACTCAAAGTGTTTCGGCTTCGGCCGAGTTAAAACCCCTTATGCACAATTTCACATGCCGATAAACATTCCTGTAAGGTTTCATGACTCTGTAACACATTTGAAAATATGCGCGACACAAGTTATGTAACTATATATGTAATGCAAAAATTAAATTTAATTGCAGATAACTCCAAAGTGTTTTGGCTTCGGCAAAGTTAAAACCCAATGCAAAAATTAAATTTAATTGCAGATAACTCCAAAGTGTTTTGGCTTCGGCAAAGTTAAAACCCCTTATGCACAACTTCACATGCAGATAAACAATCCTGTAAGGTTTCATGACTCTGTCTCAAATACTTTTGGAGATATGTGTGATACAAGTTTGTGACAGACAAACAGACGGAATGACGGACAAGGGCACACCTTTATGTCCCCCCCCCCCTTTCAGTATGGGGACATAATTACTGAATGAAACCTCATGCAAGAGTGTGACATACCTGTGACACTGTAGCTGTGTACCTTCTCAATGTTGTTGTTGTTATAGTATCTGTTTTTTTCAAATCTGGGCATTTGTGGACGATTTCCTTGAGGGAGGCCCCTCCAGAAAGTGGAGTGGATGCATTCAACCTTGCAAATATGTACTTGTTGTTCTGAGGAATTCTGACTGCCTCCCTTGTTTCGATCAGGAGCTCGATAGCCTCTCTAGCCTCGGGAGTTATCAGAACAAAGGCGTGGTGATTTTTTTTCGATTTTGCCACGTTCTCCATCATGTCCATTCTACAAAATTCAAAGAGTACATACAAAACACATGAACGGGTAAACATCATTATATATGGGTTTTAATATCAAACAGTTACAGCTTTCCCAAGTGTCCAGGTGCCTACGTGAAAAGTTATTTTCCAGTATAATATCTCCTTAATAGGACTTACCATCTCCTTAAAAACATACCATCTTATTAAAGGTATAAAAGCATATTTTGTCTATGGTGTAGTTTATGTTCCTAATAGTTCCTTACAGTACAGTTAAAAACATCAAAATGATACTCAAACATTGAATAGTTTTACTTCTTTCCACGATTAAACTAGCCCCGGAGCATTTTATTTCGCTATCATTTCTATTGAAAATATATAAAAAAAAGCTAACATCTCTTTCACGATATTGATCTTGCCTATATAATTATCGTAAACACCTGTGTCAAATTTCACCTTTTCTGTTCGCGCATCCCATGTAATATTAAAACGCATAACATAAATGACTATTATGCACATCAATAGACACACAACTCATAGTTGATCAATTTTGAAAATCTATGCTTTTATCCCTTTAAGGCCCCACATGTATATGTGAGCGCCCTAGAGTAATCACATTGTCCGTCCCTTCGTCTGTCCGTCAGTCCCTCTCCACTTTGTGCTTCCATAACTCGAAAAATTTTCAACACAATGTGTGTTACCAAAAGTAGATTTGTATTTGTGCTGCGATAACTCAAATACTTTATGACACCATTCATTCATATTACATATATAGGCAATACACAAGGTTAGGCACACACCAATGCCTTTTTGTGCTGCTCAGAACAAAGGTCAAGGTCATTTTAACTGAAAAAAAGATGTCTTTGTGCAGCGATAACTTAAACACTATTTTACACAATTCATTAATATTAATTATATATAAAAGGCAGCAAAACACCTATACATTTTGGTGCTGCTCAGTGAAAGGTCAAGGTCACTGTTACTAAAAAAAAACCACCTGGATTCAAACTCACAGTGGTGAGATGTCGCGGTATACAAGAGCAGCATGCTTACCGCTAGACCAAGGAGGTAGTCTTCTATATATGATGCAAGCAAAGATGTCATTGAGTTGCAAAAAATGGCCTAGCACTGGTTAGTTATCCAGGAACAGGCTTAGGCTATCTGACGGCCTTAAACTAAAGTGATCTTACATGGTGTTGAACCGGTGTTAAAAACAAATAAACAAGTAAATAAGGATATTGAGAACCGAACATGATAATACAATAGAAGGCAGTCTTACCGTTTTGCCAGCTCTGTCTCCATGTGAGACAAAGACAGCTGGAACTCTTCCGAGTCTGTCCACCTGGGCCTGTTTATGAAGTTGTGGACCATCAAATCCTCCACCTCGGCAACTCTTCTTTTGTTGAACAGGATAAGTCTGCACATTGTCACTTTAGCCAGCCACTGAAAGCCTGCTGCAGTTGGTTTCTGTTTCATCTGGTCAACAGTGTCTCTTAACTCTTCCATCAGGTAGCTCCTTAACGAAACAAGATATTGTGTCTCTGGAATGACCTTGGGTATTTTGACTTTTTTCATTTTGTCTTTGTATTGCTGGAGCATTAACTATGTAACGCCATAAATCTTTGACTTATTCTGTTTTCCAAAGAAAGTGCGTAAGTTAATTTTGTCATATCGCTTCTTGCAGCCATTTCGAGGAGCAAATTTCAACTGAGGTTCAGCTAAAAAAAAAACAAGAGATACATTGATGCTAAGTCACCGAAACTTTTTTTTTTCAACAGTATTTCAGTTATGCACAGGCGGGCAGCTCTCCTAACCACTGTTCCTAGGAAGTACCAGGACTAAGCAGCATCCTCGGACAATACCAAACTTCCAGAGTCTTGTCAGACATTTGTCTGACAGCCTTACATTTTGGTCAGAAATTCTTAGAAAATCTGTCAGACCTTGTCAGAATCTGTCAGACATGTCAGTAGGTCTGACAGAGTTTGGTTTTGTCTGTAAGCAACTACCTACTTTGTCACTTGCAATTTTTTCGACCCCAGCAGGACTCAAAATCATAGCGGTGAGAGGCCGTAGTTTACAAGCGCAATGCTTTAACCACTAGACCACGGGGGTGGCTCACCAAAATAGTAAATTATGAACTGTTGTCATTATTATTATTATTATTATGTCTCCCCTCGACCAGTACTCATGGTAGAGCTTTCATATTTCACATGCTGATGGGTATTTATGAAGACAAGAAGCCTATTGATTTTTGCCTCAGTAGGTCAAAAGTCAAGGTCACAGGGGTCACTTACAGAAAAATTGGTAAAAAATGGTTTCCGCTCAACATCTTGAGAACTATTCATTGCACAGCTTTCATATTTCACATGGTGATTGGTCTTCATGAAGACAAGACCCCTGTTTATTTTTGGTTCAGTAGGTCAAAGGTCAAGGTCACAGGGGTCACTCCTGTAAAAAATGGTTTCTGCTCAATATCTTGAGAACTATTCATTATAGAGCTTTGATGTTTCACATTCTGATTGGTATTTATAAAGAAAATAGCCCTATTGATTTTTGGTTCAATAGGTCAAAGGTCAAGGTCACAGGGGCACTTATGTAAAAATTGGTAAAAAATGGTTTCCGCTCAATATTTTGAGAACTATTCATTGTAGAACTTTCATATTTCACATGGTGATTGGTCTTCCTGAAGATGTTTAAAGTCAACATCATGTTACAAACAGCTAACTCATAGTCAGCTAAAGCTGGAGTCGGGGGAGACATACTACGCTTTCGTTCCGAAAGCAAACGTCTACTTGGTATTGCTTTCAATATAACAACCAATATCATCATAATTATTAAAATACGTTTTAAAGAACTTGATCATTTTCTTTATTTTAGTTGAATATCAGTTTACATTTATCCTACTCAAAAGTAACTTTGGCCGGAAAAGCCAAGAAAGAAGAGTTATCACTATGGGACGGAAACCACACATTATTCCCAGTCTTCGAAATTAACATGTTGAACTTACTTGCCATTCGGGCCCGTAACTTTCTAGAAGTTACTCGCCTGAAACCTACTTTACTTGCCCCAATTACTTAACCTGATTTCGATGTATTTTTTTCACGTTAAGGAAAATAAAGAAAAAACGAACCTTAATACAAGTGTTGTGACAGGATCTTTTTCTGGAGGCCTCATACTTTTTTTTCCATTTTTTGCATAACATACTCGTAAAAAAGCAATTCTGCAAAGTTTTCTAAGGTGTGTGTGTAAGATTTATTTACAACTCGCCGCCAGAATAATTTCCATATGGACGAGCAAAGTATTTAAAAGTAGAAAAAGTCCTTAGTTTAAGTGATATTGGAGAGCAATTTATGAATGAATGATTTAATTAATTTAACACATTTCCACATTTTACAGATGATAAATTATGTTAACTTACAACTTTATATGTAAAAAACTCAACATTTACGACATATTAACGAGACCGGTTGATTCGTTATATTAAAGTACGTGTATAATTTCAAAGTCAATTAGCTCTAATCGACCCAGGTTTCATGTAATGTTGCAGTGATAAACAAGTCTAACTAGGGGCTAAACAATGTGTTGTTACCTGTAAATTCGACACAATCCTCATAACACGCTTTGTATCGGAAATTTTACTTGCCAGAAATTAATTTTTTGGTTGCCCGATTTTTTATTTTATTTGCCAGGGCGATCAGGCAAGTGCTAATTTCGAAGACTGAAATCCTATAAAGAGACCTTTACTTCAAAATTGATTGCAAAGTCACAAAATATTACCATGACTTCTTGTGTTGTCATCTTCATCGGTATCACTTCCTTCATCAATCTGTATGCCAGTCTGCAGTATCTGATCTGTTACACAGCAAAATAATACTGTTGTCTATTATCATTCAACCTGAAAAGCAAAAAAAATGGATTTTGTTCTTTTACTTATGGAATAAAAAAAAACATACAAAACCATAGCCATTTCTCTCTTTTTTTACATGAATGAATTACATCCCATCCAGTAATTGTTACACTGTGTGTACGGAGACTACGGACTCTATAATGCACCAGATATATGTACACATGCTATACGCAATACAAGTAAATCTATATGTATGGACCCTACAATGCACCAGACATATAATATGTATTTTTTTTATTGACCATTCAATGCACCATATATTTTACATATACATGTAATATTCAAAATCTGTATGGACCTTACAATGCACCAATGCATAATCATATCTTACTGAACCTGCTTTCAATTAGTTTTATTCTATAACACTGTGTCACATAGTTTTAATAAGCTATGGTATATAATCCTAATATACATGGACATAGGTATACGATCAAACATTTTCATATTAAACAAGAAGGCCATGATGCCCTGTATCGCTCACCTGAGACTAAGGCAGCAAAATGCCTCAAATGAAATAAATTAAAACACGATTTTTAATGTTTTCACTTTTAAAATCTTTTTTTGACCAAATTATGCAACGGACCAGAACCACTTGAACAACATCTGAGGAGGGTCACCCAAGGATCATCCTGCCACGTTTGGTCAATTTCTGTCATTCAGTTTAGGAGAAGAAGTCGCTTGAAGTTTTCCCTATATACCTCTATGTAAACTTCTGACCGAGCGGGCAGGGCCATTTTTGACCCCAGATGCATAATTTGAACAATCTTTGTAGAGGATCATTAGCTCAAGCTGCATGCCAAAATATCAAATCCCTAGGCCTTGTAGTTTCAGAGAAGATTTTTAAAGTTTTCACTTAAAATTTTTTTTGTAAGCTTCTGTGACCTAATACTGCAATGAACCGGAACCATTTGAACAACTTTGATAGAGAATCTCCTAAGGAACATTCCAGTGAAGTTTGGTCAAAATCCATCAAACAATTGAGGAGGATGTCATTTGAAGAAAAAGTTGACGGACGAACGACGGACAAAGGTCTATCACAATAGCTCAAAAGAGCTGAAAAGAATGGCAGATGTCAACTGAAATCAATATGTTGCATTTTTGTCAAATTGTATAAGTAGCCCATACACAATAAACATTGTATACAGTGCAGCTTGAAAATACAACTTGAAAGTGTCAAAAACATGAAAGTTTGGCGGGTATTATGCTGTCTTCTTATTAATCTAGAAGTTTTAACCATTCAATAGTATTCAGATTATTTTTTTTCACACAATGCACTCAAATGAAGTTTCAATAAATGGAGTTAATGATGAAGACATACTGGTATAAAAAATATGATGTGGACAAGCTGTGTGTATGTTATCAACTTTTGCTGCACTCAAATATAGCACTTTATTCATAATTAAAACAAGACACTGACACAGTATGGCACTAGGACAAAGATAAAAGCATATTTTCTTAAAAATAGAGACAAGATAAACATACCTGCTTTATTACTGCCATTTAAGAACGGAAATATATCAGATGCATCATCAGCATCATCATCTGTCTCTGAACATCGGTCTCTGGTACGTAATCTGGATCACCATCTGTATCTTCATAATCACATTCATCTTCATCAGCTACAAAAATATATTAATAAACATGAATAGCATGAACATTAACTAACAACGTATGCCTGTAGAGAACAAAGCAACATACCATTCTCAGTGAGTGAGCATGATTCATTTAAAACTTTTGTGTCCACTCTGCGACCTGGATACAAGCCACCAACAAGAAAGAAACTGTCGGGACCACTACTTGATTCTGTTACAGAAGAGCTACTGTTGCAGGTAAAGGCACAAATTGAAGGCAAAGACTGTACTCTTATTGAAGATGGCTGGAGTGACTGCCATAATGATCCTGTGACGGCTACGTGTGTCCATGTTGATAAGACAGCATTCTTCATTGATGCCAAGTCAACAGGAGCAACAAGCAAAACAGGGGAAAACCTCCGGGATATGTGTAAAGAATCCATCAAAAAGGCATCGTCTTTATATGGATGTACAGTAAAGAATATTGTGACAGATAACGCCAAGAACATGGAAAAAATGCGACGGCTTCTTCATGAGGAAGACAATGACTTGCTTGTGTATGGATGTAATGCCCATTTACTGAATTTGCTAGGACAAGATATTACACCATCATCTGTAATGAAACATGTTGTTGAAGTGCAAAAATACTTCAGAAATCACCACCAGCCCAGCTCATGGCTGGGTGAATGTGAAGGGAGTGTAAAGCCCCAGCTGCCTGGGGACACAAGGTGGAACAGTCAACTGACCTGTCTTGATACATTTCTGAGAAACAGAGAGTTCATGATAAGAATTACTCAGGAACATGGTGACTCTACTGACTCCAACATAGCAAGGAAAGTTAATGATTTCAATTTGTACCAGCAGGCAAAAGATCTCCACAAACAAATGCGACCAATATCTGAAATGTTAGATCGCATTCAGGGTGACTGCCAATGCTGCTGATGCCATCTACTTCACCATCCAGATCTGACTGAGCACAAAGATGTCATTAATAGTAGAATGAATCAAGCCCTTCAGCCGTTCCATTTGGCAGCATATCTTCTTCATCCAAAATACAAAGGTGCACATCTTAGTGATAAACAAAAAGAAATTGCAAGAAATTGGATCACACAGAAAAACGAGTGTTACATCTCCTCAGTCATCAGCTTTGAGTCCCAGGCTGAACCATATCCATCCTCTTTCTGGACGACTTCGGCAACAAGCATGGATAGCTGTGTTTGGTGGAAGGCTGTGAACAATTCAAACTTTCTGCCAGGATTTGTTGATCTAATGATTAGACTACAAAAACTGCCCGCAAGTTCTGCTTCAGTTGAAAGAGTGTTTTCAAACTTCAGCCATATACAGTCCAATCTAAGGAACCGGCTTGGGATCGAAAAGTCAGGAAAACTTGTTTTCTGCTACCGAATGCTGAGAGGTTCACAGGAGCTGGAGTACTGATTTTCGTATCATAATCACACAATGTGCAAAGTTGAAGGGAGTAGATGGTGTACCTGGAATAATTATTCCAATAATAAGTTTGTAAAGTTTCACTTTTTATTGAAAATATGCATATATTCAATGGTAAAAAGTGCATGTATTTGTTAATTGAATTTGAATAAAGCAGTTTAAACGTATTGTTTTCAATGTCTATAGATTTTGCCATTTTTGCCGGTTTTTTCCAGTTTTTGCCGGTTTTTTCCAATTTTTGCCATCAGCAAGGAAAAAATAAGTTTTTTCCGGAAAAACCCCAAACATATCAAAAAATTTCTCAAATCAGTTAAATTTACAGTGGAAAATTTCTGCAATGTGCATTACTTAAATTCATTCTTAAGATACAATTTGCCTTAATGATTAACTAAAACTGGACAAATTGGCTAAAACATGATAATTTTTAACATCGTAATCTTGAAAACTCTTTTGTATAACAAGATTTTTATTTGCTTAATGTTAATACCAACAAGAGGGCCATGATGGCCCTAGATTGCTCACCTGAGGGACCCTGAGCAGATGGGGAAGGCCCACTTAGAGAGTAGGGGGCATTGTCTGGCTTGGTGAGGGGACAAGTAGAGTAGTGCTTTGGACAATTTATTAAGTGCACACATACTATATACATATAAGGAAAACCCATAACCCCCGGGGCGGGGCCAATTTTGACCCCAAGGCCATAATTTGAACAATCTTGGTAGAGGTACACTAGACAATGTTTCAGGCCAAATATCTAAGCCCTAGCCTTTGTGGTTTCAGAGAAGATTTTTTAAGTTTTTACTATAAAGATATAAGGAAAACCCATGACCACTGGGGCAGGGCCAATTTTGACCCCAGGGCACTAGACAATGCTTCATGCCAAATATCTAAGCTCTAGCACTTGCAGTTTTGGAGATTTATGAAGTTGTTTCGGTTGCCATGGCAACCAGAGTTCTTCATGAAATGGAATTCTTTGAACAACTTTGAAAGAGATTCATGCCAGGAACATTTCTGCCAAGTTTGAGCAACATTGGCCTAGCGGTTTAGGAGGAGATGTTGTTTAAGTGAAAATGTTGACGCACAACGATGGACGACGGATAAAGGCCAGTCACAATAGCCCACCATGAGCACTTCATGCTCAGGTAAGCTGAAAAATAGGAATTACAAGAAATTAGAGTGGCCTAACACATACCAGTACTAGCTGCTCCAACTGTGAAGAGGGAAGATGTAGGGTCATTGGTGGCCTGGCCAAAACTGAAAGGCTTCTTCGCTGATGCCTCTCCTGAATCTGCCAGACAGAAACACACATGCAACAAATCAGCTGATGAAACAAATGAACATTAAATAATGAATATTGAGCTTTATTAAATTTAAATGTAGTGTGATCTAAATCCCTAAAAATATTTTTTTTATACAAATTAATCCAATAATCTTCTATGATATAAAAAAAATTGTCTTTGTGTTCTAAATTCATGAAACATCAAGTGTAAACATTGGCATACCTTCATCTCTGCCTCTCTTGGCTGGTGCGGTAGTATGGGCAGGCTCCGATGTTGGCTTTGTGATTAAGAACATACTTTGCTCAGCTGGCTTACTGGGCAATGTGAAACCACCAAATGCATGGGCAGGGGCCGTTTCTGAAATGAGTTTGAAAGTGTTCAGTTATAGTATTGCTGGAAATATTTTTTCCACCAGTTTTAAGGCAATATTTAATATTTCTACTTAAGATATAATGTTTATCAATATCAAAAATTCATGAATGTACCTTTAGTTGTTGAACTACTCTCTGTGATCTTGGTTGCAATGAAGGCAACTCCACCATTACTAGCAGTTGATGCCACAGAGGAATTGGAGGCAAAGCCACCAAATCCCACAATGCTACTTGATTTAGAGTCGCAGTCATTAGGTGTTGAACTTGAGTCTGTTTTTGAACCAAACACAGGTGTCACAGAGTTTGTTTGCACAGTTTCTTTACTTGCCTCTAATTTACTTCCAAATGAAAACTCTCCCACAATTGATGGTCTGTTCTCAAAGTCTGAGGATTTACCAAAACTAATGCCTCCTGTAAGTAAGGTCTCTTTCTCGTCCTTTTTAGCACTAGCCCCAAATGTGAAGCCACCTATTGAACTAGAGGTTTTATCACTGTCGGCCACTGAACTAACTGCCCCACTCTTACTGTCAGAGTTTGATTCACTAGGCTTACCAAAGGTAAAGCCACCAGGTTTTACTGTGTTCACTTTTGTCTCTTCTGATGATTTACTTTCCTCTGAACTCTTACTTGAACCACCAAATACAAATCCTGAACTACCAGCTTTTTCACTGGTTTTTGTCACATTTTCACCACTAAACTTGAACCCAGACCCTAAGCCAGTAGATAAAGTTGAGGTGGAGTCCAGCTTGATGCCTTCAGTAGAGCTGGAATTGTTTGATTTACTGCCACTGCTGGGCACACCAAAAGTGAAGCCTGATTTCTGTGGTTCACTGGCTGTGGATTTGAAGCTGAACCCACCGCTGCACTTCACCTCTATACTGCCACTGTGGGACATGGAGAACGCCTTTCCACAGCTTGGAACTGTAAACAACAATGCTATGGAAGGTTAGTTCTCAAACATTTCTCTTTTAACAAAAATGTCTAACATTTCTATATTTTTATGCAACAGTATGGCAAAACAGCCTGCTTTATGTCTTTCTAAGAGAGATCATAGCAGTCAATCAAAATCAAAAGAAAAGCAGATACATTAGGACATATTCCTATCATTAAACCAACATTCTATCAACTGGCTCCCGCCTTACCAGCCTGTGTCCTGGGTGGGCCGGGTCTTGCATAGTTGCAGGCCACACAGTTGTCTGTACCCTTGTTGTTCACCAGACAGGTGTCACAAATCCAGTCTCCTGATGGGGGATTGAATGCCTGCAAACAATATTGATGTTAATTGTTAGGTCAAGGCTGTTCAAGTAGTATTACAAAAGAAGAAACAACTTGTCAACATATACACAGCATGAAAATGTATTAACTACTTTACAAAGGAAAAACATGGCATAATTTGATCATAATATAGCAAGTTAAATTGTTGCCTGCAGAGAGTACCATCTACATTTTTCATTGAACTTTTAAGAGTTCTTGCATCCTAACACCCGAGATCTGGAGTACCTTGAGAGGCTTGGGTGTCTGGCATTTGGCACAGTTGGTGTCTTCAGCCTTGTTCCTCATGAGACAGACCTCGCACTGACTGGCGGCCGGTTTGAACTTGGCCAGCAGGCTGTCCTTCACAGCTGGCTTCGTGGAGTTCTCTGTACCTGTTCATTGGCACATGATTACTTTTAAATCCTACTTATTATGTTGCTGTCACAATTGTTAGCACATCGTTTTTCAACATCAACCTTAAAACCAGCGGACACAATTTGTGACACAAGGAAGCCTCCTCTACCTGTAGGTTTGGGTGACTGGCAAGCCCCACATGTGCTGTCATCCTTCTTGTTCTGTATGAGGCAGGTCTGACACATCCAGTTGCCCGGCACAATGCTGCCCGCTGTGATCAATGTGGACGACGTAGTGGCTGCGGGCGTGATGGAGGCTAAAACAGAGACAAGAGCTTCATTAGCCATTGAATATCAATTTAATGCTTAAGAATGACCTAAACTTGAGTCCAAACAAATAAATAAATTTATCAAAAGCTAAAATCTCTAAATTAGATGAGAATTGTATGTGCATTAAAATCATGGTAGAGATAGTTCAATACATTAATTCATTGAATAAAGCCACCATTACCAGGTTTAGGTGTCTGGCAGGCGACACATTTGGCGAGGTCTGGCTTGTTCTGGATGATGCAGGTATCACAGGTCCACTGGCCGGCTGGTGCCTTGATGTTGGAGAAAAGATCGCCACTGCTGCTGCTAATTCTCCAGCAGTGTTTACTAGATTGATGCAAATCACATTTTCAGATTTAAACTTTAGTACTGTATTTAGATGACATTATTGCGATGGCGCGTACCTTTGACGAAGCGGTTGTAAACTTGGAAAATGCGCTTATTCGATTGAGAAAGGCAAATTTGAAACTGCACCATAAGAAATGTAAATTGTTAAGGCAAATTTAAAATGCACCCTAAGAAATGTAAATTGTTTGAAAGACAGGTTACTTTTCTTGGTCATGTGATCAGTGATAAAGGAATTTCTACTTGTCCAAATAAGGTTCAATCAGTAAAAGAATGGCCAGTTCTAAAATCAGCAAAGGATGTTAAAAGTTTTATAGGCTTTGTATCTTTCTATAGGAAATACATTCACAATTTCTCAACAATTGCAAAGCCTTTGCATGAACTATCAGAGAAAGGTGCAAAGTTCATTTTGTCAGAAAATTGTCAACTTGAATTTCAGAGATTAAAAGATGCCTTGATAAACAGTCCTATTTTGGTATACCCCACCCATACAGATAAATTTGTTATTGATGTTGATTCATCAAATATCGGTACTGGAGCAGTTTTGTCTCAGATACAGAATGGACAAGAAAAAGTCATTGCTTATTATTCAAAATGTTTTTCCAAACAGGAAAGAAGTTACTGTGTGACAAGAAAAGAATTAAATAGTGTTGTTCTTTCTATAAAACACTGGCATCCTTATTTGTATGGTCAGGAATTTACTGTAAGAACTGAGCACGCAAGCCTTAAATGTTTAATGCATTTTAAAGACTTGGACGGACAGCTGCGTCGTTGGTTGAATATTCTTTCAAACTACAATTTCACAATTGTTTACAGCCCAGGAAAATTGCATTCTAATTGTGATGCACTAAGCCGTAGACCTAGTTATGATAGTAATTGCTTGCATTGTGAGAGAATTGAATCAAGGTTTGCAGAACAAAACAAGACTTGTGGTAGAAAAAGTACCAATTCAAACCCGAATGTAACTGACAATTCCAAATAGTGCAAGACTGACAAATTGTTTTTGCAATATCTTGTAGTGAGACTAGATTATTACCACTGATTATGACAATGTTGTGTTTACTGATTTTGAGAGATCCTTTGGAAATGATGGTTGTTTGTGTTTGTGCTTTGTTTGTAGGGAATGTTATAGAATCAAGTTCTGGTATTAAAGAGACAAGTTCAGGGTCAGAGATACACTCCATAGTTACAAATAAGCCAAAAGTAGTACAGAATTTGAAGACAGTGATTAAAAAGAAAGTCAAACCCCCTGATAACCGTAAACGAGAGTTGGTGAAAGTTGTTACAAAGCAGGATTCATCAGATTTAGGACCGATTGAATCACCAGTGTATATCGATAACACTGATAGCAAGAAAATTGAATCCGAGGCGTGTAGTGTAAAACGTTACCGCAAGGTATTACACACTTTTGGTATGCCTTAATCAATTTATACTGTTCAGTTTGAGTCAAATTTATTCAAAGAATTGTGTAATCTATTTGGGATTCAGAAAACTAGGACTACACCATATCGCTCACAATCGAATGGTGGAATTGAACGGACGAATAGAACAATTACTAGCATGTTAATTCATTTGTGTCACAATTTTGTGACGACTGGGATCAATATGTACCTTTCTGCTTGATTGCATACAGGTCATCAGTTCACTCTGCTACTGGTCACACGCCTTATAAGATGATGTTCGGTTGTGATACGAGACTAACCATTGATCTAGTTTTTGGTCATCCTTCAAGATCTGAAAATAAACTAAATGACAATTGCATGATTACATAAATACCCAAAGGCATAAAAAGACAAAGCTCAATGATGCACATGATTTTGCAAGAAACAGACTTAAAATTTCAAGTGATGTAGTGAATATGAACTACGACTTAAAAGTCCATTTGCATTCGTATAACATTGGTGATAAAGTTTGGTATTTTATAACCCAAAACGAAAAGTTGGTCTTAGCGGAAAATTGGCACAACAGTGGACTGGACCATGTTTGGTCATTGGAAAACTGTACGATGTTTTGTATCGAATTCGAATTAACAAAAGACAAAGATCTAAAGTTGTACACCATGATAAGTTAAAAAGTATTTTGAAGAAAACTATTAATATTATAATGAATGCAAAGTATCTAAAATAATCGTTCATTTCTCTTTTTTTTTCTTTATAGTTGCAGAAAAAGTATACTTGTCTTGTCTGTGGGCACATTACCTTTCCCACTCGCATGAGATGCTACAACCACGTCGTTGAGCAACATTCAGGTGTTTCGTGGAAATGCGTCAAATGCTTCAAGGTCTTCAACAGAAATACGCCAAGCACGGTCCATGCCATAATTGGAAGGAAGACTATGTCCGCTTTGTTCAGATAACTGGTGCCAGAGGTGCCGATATAGAAAGGGTACTGGAAGAGTTTAAGTTGAAGGTACCATCCCTCGTCAGAGGTAGTAGTTATGAGGCAGCAAGTCGTTGCCAGAATACGGCTCCCCAGGATCATGATCCTACGATGGTCGCAACGAGGCCAGCACCAGTGTTTTCTGGCAAACGAGAGCGGGAAAGCTAGAACCAGTAAACGAGAGCGGGAAAGCCAGAACCAGGAGAACTGGAAACGTAACAAGTTGTCAGACAGTTCCTCATCCATCGGTACCTCTGACGACGAGTCGAGCAGAACATCAGGTGTATCCTCCCTCCAGGATTGTGAACCAGACAATGTGGAGGTCAGTCCATCTGAAAAGGAAGACATTAAAGTGATCAACAAGCTGGAAGTCCAGATTCCTCCAGAGGAAAAAGCAGACAATGTGCCAACAGTAGAGGTCAATGTTGGTGGAAAAATATTTACAACTACCAAGGACACCCTGAAGGGTACCACAATATTAGAATCAAATCTTGTACACAGGGACCCAACTGTTTTTTAAAGAATTCTAAACTACTTACGGTACCGAAATCAGAAATGCCATATCTCTTTGGACATTCTTCCAAACACGAGAAGGGAGCTGGCACAAATCAGTATGGAGGCTAGGTATTTTGGTTTCCACTCACTCTTGAAGATGTGGGAGGAAAAGCGCGCAAATCTAAAATTATAGTGATGTGAAATGTAAAAAAAACAACGATAGTGACGTTTAGTGATGATGGTTTTATTTTATAATGTAACGACAGACATTTTTTGTGTTGATGTTTTCGGAACGATAGTGACGTTCAATTGAAAATGGGACAAAACGAAAGAGACTTTTGAAATGGAATGACAGTGATATTCTTTGAAATTGATAAACGATAGAGATGTTGAATGTTTTAACCATTACTAACATTATATGTTTGTTTGATATGTTAAATTGTTAGTTAATTGAAATGTTTCAGAATTGTTAAAGATAACCGTTACTGAAGAATTAAAAATTTTTTAATGTTGCACCTCAGTGACTTTTGTGAATTGTTTGAATTCTTAATATTAAATGCACTTGACAGTGGTCTTGTTTAATATTGGTAGTTTTCAATGTAAATATGATTATTTTCATTGTGTAATATTTTGAGCATTGTTCATTAATGATATTGACTAAGTATATTAAAAAACATCTAGTTCTGTAACATTTATTGAAATTTCCATATCTTGAATTTACATGGATTTAATATTCCATGTAATAATTTTTTATCCCTTTATTGAATATGGAAACGTTCATTGTGGGAAAAGTTCATTTGCTCCTGGTTTCAAGTTTCTTACAATTAACTGCGTAAATGATCGTATAGATGACATATTAATTGTTGAAATTACCATGAATATAACTGTTTAAATAGATAATGGTGTATGGAAAATGTGTTTGAATGTTTGTTCTGATTCTAAATAAAGTTCACTTTGTCTTTAAACTGAGAAATGTGTCGATTATTTGTTATTATGAAAACAAATATGGTTAAAAAACAATAGATAGTACACTTGCCTTTTGAATTCTATGCATATTTGTACAAAATTCGCTCTCAAATAAGCAAACTGAAAATGCTGTCGCCATTTCTCTTCAGATTTCAATTGGACAGAAACGGAAACGGAAAAGTGGTTTTAAAAAACCGAAAAGTATACAAAATAAAAGAAAAGGTTCGGTTCCACACTACCATCCAAATTCCGACTTTCTACTTCCTCTTGGGGACCAATTCCTGTAGGTTGGGGGGCAATGCCACGACCAAGACTATTGTTCATAATCACTATATTTAATTTATTACAATGTACGTTGAGTACGAATGTAAATCTTTGTTTCTTGCATCATTATTAATTGCCATGTAAGTAGTAATCAATATATTAATATGGAAGGCCACTGACGGACAGTCAGGAACAAAGGGATATAATATGTTCATGGATAATGCCCTTTAAATATTCGAATAAAATCCAAAGAGAATTGTAGTGTCAACAAAACCTATATGTATTATCACTTATACGTTGCATATTAGTAATTACTGTTATAAGTATTAAGAGAGCATTTATCAGACTTTAGGTTATCAATATGGTAATTATTCTCAACTTTTGATGTCATCTTGTTTGAAAAAAATTCTGAAAAAAATACACGCTCATCAAATTAATCGAAAACAATCAATATAATTGTCAATGGGATGCGTCAATGTCTGCAAGAAATTGGGTATTACATTTAGTTTTTGCATTTCTGTAGTTAAATTGTGACGTACTGTTACCACATACAGATACAGTAAATTGTATAAATATTAAATTATGCTCACAAATATGTCAATCAACCCATAAAATAAACTTACAGTATCTACTTACAACAGAAGTATATATGCCCGTTCTTTATACATGTATACACACCAGTATTTTCTCATGTTCACATATGCAGATGGGTTATTAAGATTAGACATGATTCAGTAATAAAATGGCACTCCACACGTCAATTTACATACTGGTACACAAGTTGATATGAATAAACACATAATTTAACCAGAGCTGTATGTAAAACAGGTAAAGTTCTCTAGGTTAAGGAAAAGTTTTAAAAAGCAATTGTGGTGCATATCGAATGAAAACGGTCGTGCATAGAGAGCGCGAACTCTTACAAAAATGCCCTAACTCTGGGGCGATTTGACTGATCATTGAACTTGGCTAAGATATTATGGTCTACAGCATTTTTGTCAAGTTTGCAAGAGGCATTACAATCCAGTGGTTTATCCAAAACTTGATGCACTTTTCCCAATTATAGTTCTTTAGACCATGGCGATATAGGAGGGAATTCCAATGAAGTAAGAAAAATAATAAAAATATTGAAATGCAAGTATCTCCCTGACGTTTAACTTCGAAGATTTATTATCTGCATTATCATTTGGCCATTCATAATTATTATGTATCAAAGAGAATTTTACACCAGTACTAAACTTTTCAGTATGTTGTTGGATTAAACACACAAAATGTATAGAGAAATTGGTACAATTGAATGGGCAGTTCCAGGTCACTAAAGATTAAACCTCTGTCTTCATTTTTAATGCACTCAAAATCAGGTAAACCTATACAGACGTTGAATGACAGATATCTCAGTATCAAAATGAATGTTTACAACAACTGGGTATTTAGTTCGCAAACAACTACACAAGGAATATATTATCAATTCTGGAACCAGACAATAAACGATCACAATATAATAGTAAGGGCACATGAAAGGAACAATAGATTTTAACACAATTGCCATCTTATTTATATTTCATGAAGTACATGTACGTGGGTAAAAATATGAACAGACACAAATCCCTTTAACGTTCATGCCTCTATATATGTTAGAATACAAAAACAAATCATTTTATAAATTTATCAACGTTCGTCAAAGCTAATAAATTTAAAGGTAAAATAACAGTAAACAAAATAAATTGGCAAACATACGAAATCTGTAAATTAACCAGAGTGCAATAAACAATCAAACGCACACACATTCACGCACTATGGCAAGTATCATATCTCAAATGACACAGCCAACTGACGAGGAATTTCCATAAAGCATACAATCACAATAAATGTTTTGAGATATCCCCCTTTAACAATGACGACATTTCAAGTGACCCGAAATACCTTAGAAGACATGTATTGATATTTCTAATGTTTTCTGCACATTTTTGAACGCAGGACTTTCGTATGAATACAGTACAAAGCATTAATAGGTATGTACCAACTGATATGTGTCAATTTGCTTGATATTTCCGATGTTTTATCGCGATGAATAAACCGTAGCCTAGTTTCTGCAACCGGTTCTCAGTTAGCTTTTTTTAAACACGTGTCACTTATTAAAACGCGTTCAGGTTAATTGATAAGCATATAGAGTTGAAACTTTGTTGATTACCTGCAGATGAATTGCTGTTTAAACACCTGTTCGAAATTCACTCCAATAACTATATAGAAAAATGAAGAATAACGGCTCTAGAACTCTACAGATCCTATCAATGTTTTGTAATATAATATCGAGTGAAATGAAGTGCAGACACCTTGCTTATTAATTCATTAAACCAACTTATTGTTATCAAGTATGAAATACTTAATTAATTTTCAGTAATGAATTAATTTAGAGGCTTCATCACACTAAACAGCATTTATCATAAAAGCAATGCTAAATCTAATGTGTTCTGTAATAAAGTATATTTCAAGGATTATCATAAGATAGGGCAAATAACAACATTTTGTACTACACAACTCATTAGCTGAGCAGTACATAGGGGAATGAGTTATGTAGCATCATATATCACAAATCATATTTTTCACACACCTGTGAAGAATAGGATATCATATGTGATATTTAAGTGTGAAGAATGTGATGCGCAATGATCCCAGACAAATATATACATTTCAATGCGTAATACAGCACACTGAACTTGCGTGTTGAGAGAAATTAAGAAACAAGAAGGATATGATGGCGCGAAGCGCTCACCTGAGTAATGGCAAACAAGAAAACCATACTGTTATAGCAGGGATTTTTTAAATAAAGGAATGTGAACAATACACATTTACAGAATGGGTTTTAATTCATACAATCGGCAGTGCAATAGGCTATACAGTCGAGCAATGTTTTTGCTCATGGTTCTCAGATACTTTTTCTAGACATTCTTTTCTGACCCTTGATCATTAAGAAAGTGACAATCCTAACAAATGCAAAAACAGTAGAAGTCGATGTATTTTCGCAGGCAGCTTGAAGAACGAGATGTCATGCGATGGCATTTAACAAATAATTATCTGTCCAATGATGATAAGCAAAGTTAATGCTGGCTGTGAATCCATCAATGCTGATTGTACAGATATTTGCGTGCAATGTGTGCAATAGTTTGATTTCTCATTTCATAGGTTTCCAACCAAATACAATTAAAAAATTAAGCAAATTAATGTCTTTAAAGACGTTCGCAACAAAAAGAAAATAATATGGTTAATTTCTCCTTTTGCTTCATTATTTCTTTATTGTATATAGGTTTCAATATACTAATTTCATCTCTAATGTCAATTCAAAATAAATATTTTTAATAGTAAAAGTTCATAAAGCATTATATATAATAATCAAAAACACACTTATGCAATCTATTTCCAAACAAATTAGTTCAGAAATGATCCATTAAATATATCCATTATATTGATAAGTTGTTTATGTATGTTGAAACGAAACAGGAAAAAAGGCTACACAGGTACCCTATCTGAAATCCAATATTTCCCAAACAACTTCGGTGAGCCATTCTTTTTATTAATGTTTTGGTGTAAGTATACATTGATGAATGTATGTTCGAAATTTTAAGAAAATCTGCCTTTTAGAACAAAATAGGCATTTGATAAACATGAAGTTTCAGAAAGCATTATTAGTTCCCATTTTACACACTTTAATGTCCAGTCAAATTCATTATTTTAGCAGAAAATGTAGGTAAAGCGTTTTTATTAGCAACATACACTTGTTTATTGCCAAACAAAGCATGTACAAACATATTAGTTAAAAGAACCATAACCTTGTTTGAAACAAAAACTATCCTATATACTTAAAACGTTGATAAAAATCAAAACTGAAAAAGATGCTTCGACAGGTACCGTATTCAAAACCTAATATTTCCAAAACAAGGCCGATGACCCATATTTCTTCCGACCGTTTTAGTTTCATTATTCAATGACGCATGTATGTGGGATTTTTTTAACAACATCTGTCGTTTTGAACAAAAGATATTCGTTGATTTGATAAATTATTGGTGTTTTCACAGGCATATCTAATGCACACTTAACCTCGTCAAGTGTCCATTACAAGTCATTTGTTAAATGATGACTGTAGATAAAGCGCGTTTTATAATTTAACTGCACTTGTATATTATCATTTAACTGCACTTGTATATTGCTAAACGATACATTAAAACAAGATGTATAAAAATCTCCATCTTTGTTCGAAAATAAATGCGTTATATTATTCAAAATTCTAAGTAACACAAACTGAAAACAGGCTTCGACAGATACCGTGTTCAAAATTGAATATTTCCGGAATAAGGCCGATGACCCCTATTTTTAAGACTGTTTTAGTTTTAGGATACATTGATGCAAGTTTGTGCCAATTTTTATGAAAATCTGTCGTTGAAAAGAAATTGAAGAAAACTGTTGCGAACTTCTTTAATAGGCTCTGACATGAAGCTTCAAAACACTTGCTAATATCCGGTATTTTTTCAACGGCAAGAAGGTCTCATTTTGCCTAATCAAACGGTAACAGTGCATGTATGCGCACCTGCACGTTGTCAAGACTTGATAAAAAAGTCTCTATCCTGCATGAAGTCCATTTTTTTGCATTTTCTTGGGTATTTTTTCCCACATACAACAGAAAATAACTGTGTTTTTTGTCCAATCTTGAAAACATTCTTATAATTTGAGATATTATGTTCCTAAGCATATTGTACAAGACTGGTTAAGATAGGATGAAAAATGAAGCCTCTATCATGAATAAAGTCCATTTTGTCACGATTGTTATTCATTACTTTCCTGTTTAGTTTGGTTTTCAAAATTTGAATTATTTTGTTTGAGGCTTCACCACAATAATATTCATTGCAAAATCAAATGTCTTCTAATGTGCTTTGTTTCGGGTGTACAGTCTATACAGTCAAATGACCCACTATCAAAACAAGTGTGATGTTAATTTATTAAATCTAGTAACATATTTAAATGAACTTCACATTGATGTTTGTTAAATAGGACAGGTAACTTTTGGGATTTTTGTCTACATAACTAATCTAATTGTGACATAAAGTCGGACACTCGTTAACGTCGTGCTTTCCCATAGTCAGGAATATTAGCCATATGTAGAAATAGCTGTTCTATGTCTGATCACCGTTAAATTGGGTTATGACATTGAGCACCGCAGTGTATTGAAATCGACTCTTTAGTAAAACAACCGTGAACGCCTTCCGAAATATGCATATACGTGCAGATATCTGGCTTATTAAATCACATAATACATTTCCAGTGATTCAGTGAGAAGCTTAGATTATATTAATGAAGTGGTTTAAGGATAAAAGTGTAAATATTTATTTGGTTCTTACGATTTTTTTTCATTATATTCCTGTTCAGTTTCGTTTTCAAACAAATGTGTTTTGTTTGGGGCTACACCACATTAAACATCATTGCAAAATTAAATTTGTTATAATGTTGTTTGTTTCGAGCATATGTACAGCCTATACAATCAAACGACTCAATTACAAAACAAGCTTGAAGTTAATGTAAATACATATTTAATTAAACTTCACATTGAAGTTGTTACGTCAGTTAACTTTTGGAATTTCGTCTACATGGGCTATAACTGATATGATTTTCACATACAGTCGGACACTCGTTAACGTCTATCTCTATCAGCGTCAGGAATAACATTGGCCACATATAGAAATAGCAGTTCTATGTTAAATCAGCGTCTTATAGTTTTAATAAGACCTTGAGGACTGCAGTGTATTGAAGAAGGCTATTTAAGAAAACAACGACTCCCAAAATATGCATGAAAGCACTGATACTTGGCTAATCAATTCTTTAGATACATTTCTCGTCATTCAATGAGAAGCATAGATTATACTTGTAACGCGATATCGTCATAAAAGTGTGTCTGCTTACTTAGTTCTCTCGATTTGTATTCATTCTTTACCCGTGCAGTTTCGATTTCAAACATTAAACATTATTGCAAAATCAAATGTGTTCTGATGTTTTTTGTTACGGATATATACAGTCTACCCATTTAAATGACTTAATAACAACACAAGTATGCAGATAATTTATTTAATGTAATTATATATTAAATTTAATTTCATGTTGAAGTTGTTGAATACAACATGTAATTTTGAAGTCCATCTTGTGTACATATTTAAGACTATTTAAAAGAACAATCAAACCCAAAGTGTAAATGGATATACGTGAAGATTCC
The DNA here is from genome assembly GCA_027627225.1 of Congeria kusceri. Classification (NCBI taxonomy): domain Eukaryota; kingdom Metazoa; phylum Mollusca; class Bivalvia; order Myida; family Dreissenidae; genus Congeria; species Congeria kusceri. The sequence goes on along the minus strand of CM051031.1, from coordinate 65,953,985 downwards.
AGATTACTAAATATACGTTACTACTCATGCAGTATGAATCTTAGATTCTAATAATGAAGTTGTATCGCTATACAATTGCAAAAAACTTACTCAGTGGTCACGATTTTGATTAATCATTTTTTGTTTTTGTTTCGTTTTCCAAAGTTTGAACAACCGCAACCATTTAGGCGATCCTGGTTAATCGAAATAAGCTTTACGTTGTGCTTGTCGAGAGTGGCTGATGTGATTTAATAGTGCGTTTTCGGATGCTATCATTCTAAACACCACGTACACTAGTATCAATGTGTAAACATCGCTTTCGAAATGATTTGTGTATTTTCACGCATGGTATTTCCGGATTCGCAACCCACGTTAGGCTTTCAAATTGATTCATATGCCCACGTGCGCGATAACAAAAAAGTGCTAAAGGCTTATTCTTCAACAATGTAAGTTAGTTACAGTTGCCTGCCGTCATATGCCTTCTTGTTTTACTGATAAAACATTTTTACTGAGCTGAAATTCTATTTAAAACATTAGAATGTATGCTCATTACTGCTATGTGTGTAATTTGCGTCAGATAGCAAGTTAGGTGACAGTTGCCTGCTGTAATATGCCCGCTTGTCTAATTGATGATAAATATCTGCGGAGCTGAATCCGTTTTACAAAGTTAGAAACAGTTAGCTGATGTAAAATTTGCTATAAGAAGCAAATTTGTGAGTGTAATTGAGCTAACTTTTAACATTTTGGCTATGCAAATTAGCCAAAAGTGTCATGGTGTGTGTAATTTGCATCAGATAGCAAGGTTGGTGACAGTTGCCAGCTGTCATATGCCTGCTGTTCCAGCTGATAAATTTTCTGAGCTGAAAGTGTTATACGAAACTACATGTATTTAGTTGATGCGAAATTTGTTAATGTTTATAGAGCGAAAAGTGTGCTAAATGTTCAAATCTTGTCAAGATAATAAACCAGAAAAAAGCAATGATGTGTGTAATTTGCGTCAGATAGCAAGTTAGGTGACTGTTGCCTGCTGTCATATGCCTGCTTGTTTCAATGATGATACATTTTTACTGAGCTGAAACTGTTTTAAATAAAGCACATTGTAACGTGTATTACAGCTATGATGTGCGTAATTTGCGTCAAATTGCAAGTTAGGTGACAGTGTAACTGATGATTCATGTTTACTGAGCTGAAATTCTATTGAAAACCTACAAAAATCTTATGTTTATTACTGTCATTATTTGTTTAATTTGCATTAGATAGCAAGTGAGGCTGTTCCCTGTAGTATTTAATTGTAAATTGCAACTTAGTCGTTCAGTCTGGTTGTTAAAATTGTATTTATTTACATGTAGTTTGGATGAGGCTACTGTCCGTCTTTAAAACTCATTGTTCACCAGGTAACTGGGGAGCTGTCGAACAATGGGCAGCTGATGCGTCGTTTTATGCAGATCTTTGTACTGGCCCCAAAGTCCCGTAAGAAGTACTACGTGCACAACGACATCTTCCGCTATCAGAATGAGGATTTTCATGATAATGATACGGACACTGAGAACATTGAAGATGCACAGGGTGAGCATCAGTATATTGGTACTGGGGAAGCTACAGCATATTAATAATACATATACAATACCATTTTTGACTCCACAATTTTATTGGAAATAGGTGTGTGCCTATTATACTTGTATGTATACATGTGGCTTTCTAAACTTGAACCTTCTGAATATTTGCTATAAGTATCAGACTAGAAAAGAATTTTTTTCAAAACTGTTTAATTCTTACTAAACATTGCATGCAGTGAACTTTATAGAATTCCTTGATGTATGTGTTACTTACAAGTTTATTAATGTGTTAAAGGTTATTTTTGTGGACATCAATTTGGCTTGAGTATCAACATTTACTTGTCTTGAGTATCAGCGTAATAACCTTTTGATGAAGATACACAATAATTCCTTTGTTGTGCAGTTGTTAGCAATCTTTGCATACTAGTCTGACTGAAAATACTGTAGGTTTGTTATTGGTTGAATTTCCAGTATTGTCTCATAATATGAGGTATGTTGTGGGAAAATCGGACTGAATGCATGTGCGTAAAGAGTCATTCTGAATTACCCTGAGTAGTCAGCACTGTCCAAGTTGGGACGACACTTACCACCTACAGTGGATTCTGATTAGAAGAGACTTCCTTGAAACTGAAGATAATACCATAAAAGAGGAAAGTGTCCGCCTGGATTAGTAAAAAAATACCATAAAAGCAGTAAGTGTCGTCCTGGATTAGTCTGTGCAGACTGCACAAGCTAATCCGGGCGACACTTTATGCAGATGCATTAAGCCCTGTTTTCCCATGACTTGCCTCATATCCATTTGCAAGCCATGGCATTGCAGTTGGAATTATGGAGCTATATTTCTTGCAGATTCTGAAGGAGAGATTGTAGATGGTGGTAGTGCCCAGACTGATCTAATCCAAGATTCGCAACAGTTCTATGACACCCATGCTCCATCTCTTAGGTAAGAACCATTTGTGTTGAATGTTAGCTTAAAGCAAATGTTATAAATAAACCTACCGTTGCTGACATTCCTTAAATGTATCCGTTTGTTAATGTCCGCTAAAGAAACCAATTCATTTAGTTTAAGTTTTAAGGTGTCAAAATCCCCTCAAAATGACAATGACTCTTCGGGATGTTACAGACAGTGCCATGCTACAATGAATCATGTAAGGGTGAACATCTTTCAGTTTTAATGTTGATTTCACTATTTTTGAAAGTTTGTCCAATGCAATCAATAATTAAAAAATGCTGTTAAGTATGAAGGTATTTTCAGAAATCTTTACTTTCACAGGTAGACTATATATGAGGCGTGTCTTGGGAAAACCGGGCTTTATGCATGTGCGTAAAGTTTTGTCCCGGATTAGCCTGTGCAGTTCGCACAAGCTAATCCAGGACGACACGTTCCGCTTTTAGGTATTTTCTGTTTCAAGGAAGTCCCTTCTAAACATAAATCCACTATAGGCGGAAAGTGTCGTCCTGGATTAGTGTCCGGTCTGCACAGGCTGATCCAGAACGACACTTCACGCACATGCATTAAGTCCGGTTTTCCAACGACACGCCTCATAGTTTGTACTGTCAGTGGAGTGTTTCGATTGCAGCAACGGCACTGGTCTCTTTGAGGAGGAGCAGGCAGAGTCCCCATCCAGCCCGAAGTCTGAGCCCGAGGAAGTGGAGGAGGTGAAGGAGCAGACCGTCTCCCCGGACTTCGAGTCCCCGCCCATGAAGAAGGAGCCCAAACAGGACGCAGTACAGCTAGAAGAGGAGCCACAGCAGATTCAAGGTAGTCTAGTGGTCTTGGACAAGGTTGATTTTCTGTGCAAACATCTTACTTTTGTTAAAAATAAAATCTACATTTGTGAAAGTTGTTATCATTGTTACTTAGTATGTTTGAAAGCTTTGGTCCAATTGAAACTGCAATAAAAACAAAAATGCACTGATTTCAGTATTTTCGGTACCTTCACACCTGAATCTGGATCAATTACACTTGATAACAAAAATGTGTTGTTTTTTCAGTGATTTGTGAATATGCCCTTGTCTGTGAAATTGTGAAAAAAGTGCCATAAAAGCCTAAATTGTGAAAATATTTGTTTTCATTTATAAAAAGAAACATGAACAAGTAGTATTAAACTTAATATAATATAATAATATAATAACTAGTGGTTTTCTTATATTTAATCAAAATTAAAATACAAACACATCATAAATTTGATTTTAACACACAAATTATGAAAAAGGAAACTTCACTTTGTGAATGGTACCGATTATCGGCACGAAAATAATCCCATAACAAACGCTGGGGACCCATTTCTTTTTACAGGAAGCCGGGGAACTAAATTGCTTGTAATACTACTCTGTTGAAAAATAAGGTGCATTACATTGCGATGTTGCAGAACATATCAGGAATTAAAATTTATTGAATGTGGGTCTATTTTTGTCAGAGGAGCCTCAAGCCAAGCCATTTTCCTGGGCGGCAATGGCCAGCAAGAACACAAATAGTGCTGCCCCTGTGCTAATGATGCCCGTTCAGCCTGTAACTATGGTCAAGCCTGCTCCTGGCTTTGGGACCCGGCAAGAGGTGATACAAGATACAAGCCCAACACCAAAGGAGCAGAGAGGCCCAAGGTATATAAAGGAATTGATGGTGTTTTTAGCTCACCTGAGCACAAAGTGCTCAAGGTAAGCTTTTGTGATCGCCGTCGTGAGTGTGTGCGTGCGTCGTCACCTTTTCTTTCAAACAACATTTCCTAAACCGCTTGGCAGATTTTAACCAAACTTCACAGGAATGATCCTTGGGTGGACCTCTTTCAAATTTTTTCAAATCTTTCCGGTCCGCTGAATATGTAGGTCACCAGAGCTATAAATAGTTTTAAAAACTGAAAAGTTTAAAAATCTTCTTCTATGAAACCGCTAGGCTCAGACCTTCCATATTTGATATGTGACATCCTCTAGAGGTCCTCTACAAAGATTTTTCAAATTATGCCCCTGGGGTCAAAACAGGCCACGCCCCGGGGGTCTTATAATTTATATAGAATATATAGCAAAATGAATTTAAAACTCTTCTCCTCTGAAACCACAAGGTCCAGAGATTTCATATTTGGTATGTAACATCCTATAGTGGTCCTCTACAAAGATTGTTCAAATGATGCGCCTGGGGTCAAAACTGGCCATGCCTTGGGGGTCTCGTGGTTTATATAGAATATTTAGCAAAATGACTTTAAACATCTTTTTCTATGATACCGCAAAGCTCAGACCTTTCATATTTGATATGAGACATCCTCTAGAGGTCCTCTTCAAAGATTGTTCAAATTATGCCCCTGGGGTCAAAACAGGCCTCGGCCCGGGGGTCACATGATTTATATTAAATATTTTCAAAATGACTGTAAAAATCTTCTTCTATGAAACCACAAGGCCCAGAGATTTCATATTTGGTTTGCAACATCCTATAGTGGTCCTCTACAAAGATTGTTCAAATGATGCCCCTGGGGTCAAAACTGACCACGCCCAGGTGGTCTCATAGTTTATATAGAATATTGAGCAAAATGACTTTAAAAATCTTCTCTGAAACCACAAGGCATAGAGGTTTCATAGTTGGTATGTAACATCCTTTAATGGTCCTTTGCAAAGTATGTTCAGATTATGCCAATGGAGTCAAAACGGGCAACGCCCTTGGGGTCACATGGTTTATATAGAATATATAGCAAAATGACTTAAAAACTATCTTCCTCTGAAACCACAAGGCTGAGAGGTTTCATATTTGGTATGTAGCATCCTATTGTGGTCCTCTACAAAGATTGTGCAAATTTTGCCCCTGGGGTCAAAACTGGCCATGCCCCGGGGGTCTCATGGTTTATATATAATATATAGCAAATTGACTTTTAAAATCTTCTCTGAAATCAACAGGCTCAGAGGTTTCATATTTGGTATGTAACATCCTTCAGTGGTTTTAAACAAAGTTTGTTCAAATTATGCCCCTTGGTTCAAAACGGGCTACAACCCGGGGGTCACATGGTTTATATAAAATATATAACAAAATGACTTTTAAAATCTCCTCTGAAACCACATGGCCCAGAGGTTTCATATTTGGTATGTAACATCCTATAGTGGTCCTCTACAAAGATTGTTCAAATTATGCCCCTTGGGACAAAACTGGCCACGCACTGGGGGTCACATGGTTTATATAAACTTATATAGCAATATGTCTTAAAATCTTCTTTGGAACCGCAAGGCCCAGAGGTTTGTATTTGGTGTTAAACATCCTATAGTGGTACTCGACAACGATTGTTCAAATTGTGCCTGATGGGTCAAAACAGACCACACCCGATTGGTCACATGGTTAATATAGACTTAAATAGCAAACTGACTTTAAAATTTCTCTATGCTGAAACTGCAAGGCCTAGAGGTTTCATAATTGGTATGTAACATTGTATAGTGGTCCTTTACATAGAGTGTTCAAATTATGCCCCTGGGGTCAAAACTGGCCACGCCCCAGGGTCTCATGGTTTATATAGACTTAAATAGCAAAATAACTTTAAAAATCTTCACCTCTGAAACGACAAGGCCCACAGCTTTCCTATATTTGTTACGTAACATTGCATAGTGGTCCTCTCCAAAGATTGTTCAAATTATGCCCCATGGGGTCAAATCTGGCCACCCCCTGAGGGGTCACATGGTTTATATAGACTTAAATTTCAAAATGACTTAACAAATCTTTACCTGAAACCGCAAGGCACACATCTTTCTTATATTTGGTTCGTAACATTGAATAGTGGTCCTCTCCAAAGATTGTTCAAATTATGTCCCTGGGGTCAAATCTTGCCTCCGCCCGAGGGGCCACATGGTTTATATAGACTCAAATAGCAAAATAAGTTAAAAAAATCTTTACCTGAAACCACAAGGCCCAGAGGTTTGTTCAGGGTTGTTCAACATATGCCCCTGGGATAAAAATAAGCCACGCCTCTGGGATGCAAATTAATATTGGGTTAGAAGGTGTCAGGTGAGCGTCCTAGGGCCCTCAGGGCCCTCTTGTTTCCTATAAATTCTTGTATTAGTTTTCATGGCTATAAATTAAGCATGTATCATCGTCAAGAAAATGTTATTCACAATGATGTGCGTAACTTGCATCAGATAGCAAGTAAGGTGACAGTTGCCTTCTGTTAAAGGCCTGCTTGTTTAACTGAAGATAACGTTTTTACTGAGCTGAGTTTCTAATTGAAGTAAATAACAAGCTGTTTTTTTTGCTGCGATGATGTTTGTAATTTGCGTCAGATAGCAAGCAAGGTGACAGTTGCCTGCTGTTATATGCCTGCTTGTTCAATTGATGACAAGCTGTACTGAGCAGAATCTTTTCATTATAGACAGCTTTTGTGTCGCCTAAAAAGGCGACGTGTAGGGTTTACTTTGGCGGCTTCGGTGGCGGCGTCCCTTATATATTCAGTAGAAAATATTGAATAACTTAAGAAGTGTTTGTGCAATCATTATGACACTTAAGGGAAGTGTTAGTAGGCATGAAAGGAAGGTTGATTTTGATTTACGGCATAATTGGTCTTGTTTTTGAGTTATGCCCCGTAAGGCGACATATCCGACTCGCAGACTTCTATTGTTCATGTAAGATGTGTTTTCACTAATTTATTTTGTGTTCCATTTAAGTACATGTATTGTTTCAAAATGCTTTTTCAGAAAAGTTGACGCAATTATTTTTTTCCCTAATTTAATTAGACAAGAGACTTGTTTGAAAATAGAGAAATATTAACTGCATTAAGGTTGATGCTTAAGTTAGTGGAATTTACAACGGTTTAATGACATAAAAATGATATAAATATTTCTCATTTTATATACGACACACTTTACTGTAAAATTCAAGTCATGCTTTATTGTTGTTTGTGTTTTAAGACCTGGTCGCGAGCACAGGACGCGAGGATGGGGATAGCAATGTGGACCGGCGTGGAAATCGGTTCCCAGACACCCATCAGTTGTTTGTTGGGAACCTGCCACACAATGTCTCGGAGAAAGACCTGAAAGAATTCTTTGAATGTAATTAAATAAGAGTTGATTTTTTGCATACTTTTAAAGTTGGACAATTTGCAATATATATATTGAGAACTAAGCAGAAATGTGATTTTATCCTCCTTTCAGCTGATCTAAACCCCACCACCATTGGCAGAGCTCTAAATAAGAGTGGTATTTCTGTAAATTCCCTTTAAAATATTGCAAATACCATTTAGAAATTGTAAATAGGGGGTTCCTTCAGAAAATTAAAATTGGGTACTGGTCGACATTAAAAATCTTGACAAAAATTTATTTAATTTCAAAAAACTACATTTTCATTCAGCAATAAAGTTTCTTAATGTATCTAATGAACACTTCTTGTATTTTTTACTATTTACATGCACATTTATAATATATACTTCACAGTAAACACTTAATATCATGGGATTAGAATACCTTTTTAAGCACACTCATACCTGAAGCTCTGAAAATACCCTTTATGATTCTTCAAAACCCTTTATAGCTGATGGTCACGGGGTAAAACCCTTCGACAGAAGTAGTCACGGGGTACAGTACCCTTTAGCATAAAACCTTATCAGGAGCACTGCCCACCACTCAATGAATTTATAGCTCATATTCTACTGCAACTGTTTTTTATATTTTTTTTAATTGTCTGCATAATTTGGAAAGTAGAATTCAAATAATATATAATAACCTTACACAGTGTATTGTGCATTATTTTGATTGTAAAACAACACAGTAAAAAGAATATCTCACTAGAAAATTTGTTTTCAGTATATGGTCCAGTCGTTGAAACCCGCATCAATCAAAATGGAACGGGTGGCAAAATTCCGGTAAATCAGCTAATTTTGTTTTCAGAGTTGTTTAAAGCAGCTAATTTTGTGTTCAAAGTTGTTTCAAAAATATTTATTATTTGTTATTTTTGGAAGTATCTTAGATTACAATTTCTTCACAAAATTGGTTTTGAACAAGATAGTGTTTTCAGTATAATTTTTAAAGAAAAACACAGGATTGAGATACCTCATTTCATTTCATCAAGTATTAACAAAATCCCATAAATATATAATACTTGGACATGGATTGGTTCTTTGAGACACAATCTAACCTTAAATAAGGTCTTTATTTTTGGGCTATTATTTTATTACCATGGATTTTTTTATACCTATGGTTAATCGAGACATGATCTGATTTTACATAAGGGTTTATTGCTGGGCATTATTCTATTTAAATGTTTTATTTTTTCACAACTATGGTTTTGTTGTATTTGAAACCAGTGAGCCAGTGGAGAGTATTCTTAGAAAAACGTCACAAGGACAGGTATTACTGTAAAATAAAATATTCGTTTAGTGTGTGACAAGATTTTGTTGCAGTAAACATTTTGCATTATTCACTTCAGATTAAAAGAGTTTAGGTTCTCATTAGGATTTTTACTGGGATGATACTTAGTGCTCATTGAGAACACAAACTTGTTATAATGAATGTATTTGCTTTGGTTCACAGTTTCCCAAGTTCAATGTAACATAGAAGAAAAGAAGCATAAAGATGGTCGGGCTATGGGGCGAGGCACACCACCCCGATCAGGCAGTGCAGGTGGCGGTGGGGGTGGGTTCGGCAGTCGCGGGGGAAGTGCAGGCAGGGGTATGGGCTCCCGCGGTGGTGGTGGCCCTCCTGGGATCAGAGATGGTGGTCGCGGAGGGGGCGGTGGTAATATGAGCTGCGGTGAAGGCGGCGGGGGAGGGGGTATGGGCGGTCCAAGGCGCTGAGGGAGGTGCTGGGGCGGATGGGGTAATTGAAGATTGTGGGGATATTGATGGTGCTTTGTGTAAAATGGTTAAGAAAGTATGCAATTCTGAGCATGGTGAGGACATATCATATAACCATCACCATCAATTTACAAACTTGATTTTTACTATAATTCAAGATGTGCATTGAGCAGCCGAGTGTTTATGTGTGATTTAAATTCAATAAATAAACATCCCGGTTTGCCTGTGATCAGTTACACACAAATATTTATCTTATTTATTTCTGTTTTATACCAACATGCTATGTGACCTGTGTGACGATTACAAAGGACTAGGAGTTGCCATGATCATTTTGAAATTATCTGAATCCAGTGTTCACTTTGGGAGCTTAGCTATGTGCTATTTCAGAGCAAATAACTTGTGCAGCGTACAGGTTCATGAACATTGTACATACAGTATGATCATTACACAAGCATTCACACAATCCGTTCTTTATTATGTGTTGTATTGATTTCATGTTTCACCATTCATTTATTCAAATCAGAAGCGTTTGTTGATTGGTGTGACGACATATGTGTGTGTGTAACAGAATTGCATATTTTCCAAGTAACATCACTTAAGTGAAAACTAAAGGAAAACTCAATGATATCTAAACACCAACATTTAAAAGGAACATTGAGAAAAAACAACAACATGATTTATAAGTGTCTTATTGTTGATGTCAAATGTTTGTATACTATTTAAATTGTTATTGAACTTGCAAATTCTTTAATCAAAATATATATTTGTTACACAAAATATTTGTCCAATTTTGATGGCATTTTTATTTAGCAGAGTAGTTTTCTCACTTAAAAGATATAACTTTGAACCATAATCCATTCTTCCATAATACTCAAAACAGAAATTGATACACAGGTAATTGTCAGAATTGTTAGGAAATCGTATGTGTTTCTCCCTATTGTGTAATGCATAAAACAACAACAAAAAACGTCATTGCCTGTTACACATATACTTACGATGTAACATAAAGGGTGTAAAATTTGTCTTTCTAATTTTGTTAATACTTGTTTGAAATTTTTAATTATTTGCAATTATTTATACTTGTAATAATAATATAAGTCATACATTGAATTATGAATGCCAACTTTAAATGATGTCGTTATTACGGTATTTTTGTATTTTCCGTTCCTGGAGTTGTTAAATCATGAACATCTGAATACATCATAAAACTGTTTAACTGTTTTTCTCTGAAAGCATAAATGCATAATGCAGAACAGTTGAAGTATATCTATTGAAAGTTGCAGATTGCACACTATAACAGTAATCACAGTTGTCAGTGTTTTGTTGTTGGTAGTTGATAACAAGTACCAAGTTCTAATTAATGCCTTTTATCATATGGTAGTATGCATGAAGTGAACAAATTTGGAAGTTATTGTGATACTAGAGATTTAAGTTAATCATGTTTGCTGGATCGTTAATAAAAGGTATATTTCGTTTAGAGTGAAATGGAGCTTATGAGAAAGTTCTTTTTTGGAAGTTTGGTTGATGTGAAGTGACCTGTTGAAGAAAATGACAAAAAAAGACTTAGAAACATGCAGATAATTCATATCATCATATTTAACTTGATGTACCCATTTACGGTCGGAAGGTCAAATTTAGATGTGTTTATGTGCTAAATGTATGCATTGAAGTTTTGTACTACCAAATTAATAAAAAAATGAAGTTAGTAAGTTAGCATAGACTATTTGTGTACATTGTCCACTTCTCGAGATGTTTCTATGCTTTCATTGTGTCGGAAGGCTATTCCCTCGAAGCTCAGGGAAAGAGGCTTGTATGTTGCTCCAGTTAACTCATATTTATATGTTGTCTGTTTTCTTTTCCTGCATTTTTGTCATCCATCATTTGAATGTTTGTCTTTTACAATGACACTCTTGATTTATGTGCTTCAGATGCTACTATTTTTTCTTTTTGATATTTACAAGATGTTCTGTACTGAGAAAGTACTAAATGATGACTGAGTGTTGAAGGTTACAATTAATAAAAATGTTTTAAAACATAAGCTTGTTATGATGGCATATGTCAAAACAAAAGCATTTAATTATTAAATACACATGTAACATAGTTACAAATAAAGGTACATTTTGGAAACATAATGTCCACATCATGTTTAGAAACATAAATTAAATACCTATATGTGAGTTTTAGTGAATAATCACCTTTCATTTTTAGCCAATTTAAAGGCTACCTGGTGATGAATGTATACTTGTTGTTCGGCATTGCATACAAGTTGGTGTTATAGTTTTGTATTAAAATATCTCACAAATCATTCGAAAATTGAGACCGTTTAAATTTTGCGGTAGTATTTGTTTTCGGTTACTATTAAGTTACAAAAAGAATTCGGATGTGAAAGAAAACTTAATAAACCTATGCAATTATTTCAACTTGATGTTTATTGGTTTGCCAAATCGTTTTTGACACCTGAGTTGTTCATTGTACTTATGGTTAAAATACAACATGTTCATGTACAAACGGCAGGTTTGCTACGTGGTCTAACCACCAACTTGGTTTTTATGAAGTTCAGATGTAATAAAGCTTTCACAAGTATTCATACTTCCATATGTGTAATGGCATAGTGTTTATTTTGAAATAAATTAGTAAATGTGTCTTTTTATCTTCATTTTGTTTGTATGTTCTTAAATATTATTGGTCGCTCCATGAACATTCCTATTCAAACAAATGTGATTACTATTAGGTAATAACAATTACACGCACTGAAATGGATTAACAAAAAATAATAACGTAAAAGTTCACACAGTGTTGAACTAGGAATGAAAAAAATGTTGTCATATACTTATGTAATGTTGTTCTTATGTTCTAGTAATTTTTGTTTGGCTTTATCATTGCTATGTTCTGTTGCATATTGTTTGCATTATTTTTTCTGATGTATTCACTTGATATTAATGTGGCAAACATTAACTGACATTTCAAACTACTTCCTATTTAGATTTTTTCGTAATTATTAAATGTTACTATTTTTTGAAGCTTCTATCAATTTGCAGATACCAACAATAGTACCGGTAGTTTCATTACTCATTTTGGTGAAACAAAAATGACCGCAGATGCTTGTTTTTTTTAATAGACGTTGATTAACCAATAAACTGTTCTGTAATTGTAGTTATTAAACAATATATATTACCTTCGTTTCTGCACATGTATTAAAGCAGGTTAAAATAATTTAAGGTGGACATACTTTGTAAAATCTTCATCTTTAGTTGTTTTAAGTATACAGTTTTGTAGCATGATCTCACTTTTATATATTTTAATTTATCTTGTATAATCGGGGTTTGGCCTAACATGTAAACATGTCGCTTGTATAACTGGTCGAGTGCTTTAATGGATTGGTTTCTGTTATTTTTCCTTTAATTTATACTTGTCTCGGCAATTGGTAATAATTTGTACCTACTGGTTTACTTGGTAAAAATAACATTAAATTTACCGGTAGTTTCGTTAAACTATGGAGTTCAGTATTTATACAAAGTTTCCATAGTAGTTGATTATTTTCCGAGACGCATATATGGATATATACATGATTAATAAATACTGTGGTTCTTGATAGTACATAATGGAGGAAAATTGCTGTGTTTGATGTAGTACTATGTTTTAACTGAAACAACATATATTTATTTAGACTGAACACAATTTATGAAGTTTTGTTTTTGAAACTAGCAATTTACAGTTCATTCACAGAAAATGGTGAAGGATTGTTAACAGGTTAATTATAAAGCGTATACAACAATTGACAAAATATATAATTTTATTAAATTATTATATAAACAATGATCCTTAATTAATAGTAATGATAAAATCGATACGAATGAATGCATGATGTACCATTACGCGCATGAGCAATATTAACAACAGCTGTCAGAAGACAGTGCACTGGACTATTCGAAGTATTTCAGATGGTACATATTTTGGAAAGTGGAAGGGGCATACATTTGTTTAAATACAAGCTGTGTTATTGCAATTATTTCATCAAATTATTAAAGTTTCAATCTTATGAAGTTCTGAAGTTTCAAAAGTTTTGAATATAAACTTTAACCAGAAAATCTGTGAAACAGGGGCATAACTCTGTTAAAATACAGAACAATCTTATAGGGAATGTTGCCTCTTATACTGGAGTTAATGACGAGGTATATTCCAAGTTTCCAGTGAATAATTTGTGTAGTTCTTAAGTTTAAAAACTGTTGACTATACACTTTAACCAGAAAATCTATGTGAAAAAGGGACATAACTCTGTCAAAATACCATACAGTGTTATATGGATTGTTGCCCCTGGCACTGGAGTTGATGACAACGGTATGTTTCAAGTGAATAACTTTTGTAGTTTTGAAGTTACACACTTTTTAGCTCGACTATTCAAAGAATAGGTGAGCTTTCCTACTACCCCCGGGGTCGGCGTCCGCGTCTGAATTTGGTTGAAGTTTTTTTTTTCAAAACTCTTGTAACTTCAAAACTACATAAGCTCTGTTATGTATTTTGACAGAGTTAGCCCACTTTCTTCTTAGACTTTTTTGTTAATTTTTTGTTTCCAAACATTTATAAACTATACAAGTCTTCACTTAAAAGTTTTGTATTTTAACAAATGTATGCCCTGATTTACTTCGATTAGTCGAGCGCGTATCCTCTGACAGCTCTTGTTGAATATAAAGTTTAACCAGAAAATCTATGTGAAAAAGGGGCATAACTCTGTCACAATACAAAACAGAGTTGTGGGGAATATTGCCCCTGATACTGGTGTTGATGACAAAGGTGTGTTTCAAGTGAATAACTTGTGTAGTTTTGATGTCACAAGACTTATGAATAAAAAAATATATTAGCCGACGCCTGGGTAGTAGGAAAGCTCACCTATTCTTCGAATGGTCGAGCTAATAAACGTGTAGCAGAGGTAAGTTTTTAAACGCTATTGGAACCGTGTATCCATTTTTTTGTCTGTGTATGTATTTTTCCGTAACGATAATATCCTTATATTGTTGCTTCTTGATCAATACATACTTAATATAAAAAGTTGCGTATCTTGGTTTTGATATTTGTCAATATATCTGCGAATTACCATCGAATATGGAATCGATATGCCCCTTTAATATATTTAATTTGTATTATAAAATAATCGTATTAACTAAACTCACATATATCTAAGCATTCTATATGTAGATATGCACGCATTTCATACACAACACACTATAATTTTATGTAATGCATGTACGTATAACGTATGCTATTATTATAACATTAATATGTCATGTAAATACATAACTACAAGTGAATAAACTATTTTAATGCATACAAATAGCATAAACGACCAAACTCCTTACAGTGGTCTCCCTTGCTGCAAATTCACAGTTTTCTTTCCTGCTGTGCTGCTTTGACCACTGCCACCACAAGTTGCCCATCCAAATTTTGATGAAGATTTCTGCATTTAATCATCATTATTATTTGTTAATACATATTTTACATGTATTCCATCAAAGTATACGTTTTTGTAACCGTATGTTAAAACATACCACAATTCTCTCTTTTCCATATATCTTATATTAATAACTGTAAAAAGCCAATAAACGTACTATTATTTTTTTCGCTTTTATAAAGTAATGTATATTTTTAGAGCCACCATGGTCACGTGATATTTGTTTCGGCAGTGATTAATCTACCAAAGTGGGAGATGACTGTGATGAGTTTGATATAATAAATTATTTAAAATTATAAATACATAACAAACACAAACAATGTGAAGTCCCTTTATGTAATATAGAAGTGAAAACTTGCTAGAGGTGTAAAATAATTAATGTAGAATCTAAGTTCGTGTCCTCCTACAAGTTCGTGTTACAAACTCTAACGTCATTTCGTTTCAATGACGCGAAGTCTCGGGTCTTAATTCGTCACAAATTTGGCCTAATTTAGAATATTCCGACTCAGAAGAGCAAATACATGCGTAAAACTCAACTTTAAAATATAAATTGTATCGTTCTTTCAGTGAACTCCATTTGTTATGTCCCGTTTTCAACTTTTATAAAGGATTGTTAACATTGTACACTCAGTCTTTTTAAATGTACAAAACACAATTATAAAACTGTCTTAAAATAAGAAGACGTAATAAGTGACCTTGGTACAATTCTAACACATTCATAATAACATAAAGGGACTTAAATAATAATAATAATAATAACATCATGATACAATAATAAATACAATTTTAGTAATACAACTTAGTTAATATTTGTTTCAATAATGACATTATTTTTTTTATTAATGTCTTTCACTTCAACACAATCTACATTTTCAAAGAGCACATCAACTTAATATGTCTTAGTGAATCAATATAATTTTTATTACTGACATTTATAACTGACATGAACTTTTGATTATACTTTGCTAATCTAAATATTATATAAGATCTGAAAAAAGCACGCTAATTAACAGCCATCGCACACAATTAAAATTATTATCACTGGAATGTGTGCATGTCTGCAAGACATGGATATGCTTTTTGTTTCTGCATTTTTTCTTAAGTTAAATAGATGCAAACTGTTAATACATTTGCACATGCAGGTACACCAAATTGTATAAACATCACACTCAGAATATATCCATTTACACTTAAATCAAGCTTGCATTATCTGCTTACAACAAACGTGTGCATGTCCATTCGTTATACATGTATCAACACAGTATTTGTCATGTAGACATCTACCAATGGGTTATTAGTATTGGCAAAGTTTCAGTAATGCAAAGGCATTACATACTTAAATGTACACAATGTTACAAAATTGAAAATGAATAAACATTTTGATAACTGCAACACAATCTACTATTGTAAAGCACATCCCTGGAAAACAATTTACATTGTTACAAAATTCGTCATAAATACAAAGACCATAGAACAAAATCCAGAATTTGCTTCAGAAAACAAATTGCACACCATATTTGGTTATTAACATTCATTTAAGCACACTTAAACATTTTGATAACTGCAAAAATCTATTTTTTTGAAGCGATAAAATGGAAAACAAATAGCATTGTTTCATAACTAAATTTATAAAAGAAGCCATAGACAAAAATCAGAATTGGCCTCTGAAATCAACTAGTAATTGTTAATTCTGTTATATTAAAAAGCTTCAATATTACAGACACACATGCACAAATAATTCACGCCAGGAAAGCATATGTTTCAATAATATAAAAAATGTCAAGTTACAAAATTCGTCGCAATATATTTCAATATATCTAAACATATTGTGCTACTCTTCATCATAAAACACGCAGTTCTTAAATGAATACGTAGGATTTTGAAAAATTATCAAATGAATTGTCCCAAATCAAATCCATCGGTTTTCAAGACTTCTTTGTCAATAAGTATGCTAAATTATTCCAATGTTAATAATTTATAACAAATTCACATTTATTAAACAATTCAATGCGGAAGTCTTAGCAACATCATTGAATTCTGACATGATCACGGTAATTGACATGGGTTAAAGAAAAACAATTAAATGGCAAGACCAAATGACCAACATGTTTTGCTTACTTATAACACGTCTATACCAATGACTTTAGAGTAATAACGCAACAAAATAGACTGTAATAAATACAGTTTGGACCAAGAGGATGAAACCAAACAGCTTGCTGCGTGTGTGGCGCCATATGTACCACAAAAGACCACCTCTACACAAATTGCACGAAGGATTACTTCAATAGGCTACCTTTTAAAATACTATCACAGGTAAGACCTTTGTAGTTTTCAACACTTTTTATTTTTTATTTTTTTAAATATATTTTTTTGCAATATATTTACAATAATAGACATAAACGGAAGGGATACTTACTACAGAAACAGGACTTAATACATAAACACATAAACAAACCACTAACTTATGTTATATGCAAACACTGAATATCTGAACTAAATTAATATGGTCAACGTTTAAGCGAAAATCTCTCAAATCGTTTATTGGGTAAAAAGTTGTTAAAAAAACAAAGCAACTGCACATGACCAAGCTGATTATACGTATATAATTCAAGCAAATATACACAAGGGGATCATTATAGCTCATATTGTGCCCAGTGCCACTAAAATTGTGAACTCTGTATAATAAAAAACATAAACCTAGATATAAATTATTTAGTTCAATATATCAAAACTAAGTACATACAAACTGTATATAAAAAGCTGATTATATACAAACTATAACATTTCAAGATTCTGTGTAATAAATTACATATTTTCACCGAAGATGATTTTTTAAATAATATTTTCCTAATCAAATTCCGACATCATTTGCAGGAAAAAAAAAACTATACTATTTTAACAACTAGTATGATCTTGGCAGAATAAATCAAGAACACGTTAAGCCTTAATTGGTCAACTTATCACCTATTGTTCCCGCAATTTCTAAGTTTCTGATTTCTCTCCAAATCGTTGGTCCCAATCATTGGTCAGTGGCACAAAGGTTTATACTCGGTGATCAACAGTACATCGTATTATTTCATTTAAATATATGATGAACATGAAATATATAGCACAGAGTATTAACTTTTTGTATATCTGCATAGTTGTGCATACCAAACTAAGCACTAAAGTCAAAGCACTTAATTACAACACACGTGTGCAGTTATATATTAAATTTAAGGTGTCTTATGAAAGATAAATTTAAACATATACATTTCTATGCGTCATACTGCACACTGAACGTGTGTGTTGAGAGAAAGGATATGATGGCCCAAAGCGCAAACTTGAGTACTGGCAAAGAAAAAGACCATACTGTTGTAATAGGTTTTTAGCCGGATTTTTCAACGAACAATCTCGGCTTATAGATTAGCGAAAACCGGTGGGTTGGGCGGGCGGTTGGGCGCGCGGGCGGGCGTTGCGAAGTCGTTTACGATTTTCGGAAAAGTTTCGTATTCCTGTCATATTTTCAAACGCTCTTGGTCGATCTTCAGGAAACTTTACATAAATGTTTCTTGGATGGTCCTCTACCAAGCCTGCTAAAATGGTTTCACTTCACTGCACAATATGGCCACCAGAGCTAAAAATATAATTATGTCTAAACGCCATTTTCTTCTTAACCTATAGCTAGATGTTCAACTAATTTTTATTACACAAATGTTCTTTAAGTGTTCCTCTTCCAAAGTTATCCAAATGGTTCCGCCTCACTGCACAAATGGCCACTAGAGCTAAAATAGAATTTGCGTTAAAGTTTTGTATTCCTGTCATATTTTCTAAAGTACTTGATCAATCTTGATGAAACTTTACACTATAACAAACTTATTCAAATGGTTCCGCATCACGGCAAAAAATGGTCACTAGAGCTAAAAATAGAATTTGCGTGAAAATTTTGTTTTCCTGTAATATTTTCAAAAGTTCTTGGTAAATCTTCATGAAACTTTAAAGAAATGTTCCTTGGATGGTCCTCTACCAAACCTGTGAAAATGGTTCGGCTTCACTGCACAAGGTGGCCGCCAGAGTTAAAAATAGAAATATGTCTAAACGCCAATTTCTTCTAAACCTATGGCTAGATTTTCAAATAATGTCACACCAATGTTCGTTTAGTGGTTCTCTATCAAACTTATTTAAATGGTTCCGTCTCACTGCACAAAATGGCCACAAGAGCTAAAAATAGAATTTGCAGGGCAAAATAAAAATCCGGCTTTTTTCTCGACATTCTTTTCTAACGCTATTTCATTAAGGCAGTGACAATCCTGACAAATGCTGACACAGTAGATTTCGATTTACTATCGCAGACAGTTTGAAGACCTATATGTAATATGATGTCTTTAAATTATTTTTTTTATCTGTCCAGTGATGATACGCAATCAATGTTGCTTGTACAGATATTTGCGTGCAAGGTGTGCAATTGTTGAAACTCTAATTTCATCGGTTTTCAACCAAATACAATTAAACAATTAAGCAAACGTTTGTCTTTAATAGGCTCTCACATGCAAATACAAAACGGCTGCTAATATCTGGCATTTTTTTCAACGTCAATAAAAGTCTCTATTTGCCGTAACAAACGGTATCAGTGCATGTATGATCACCGGCACATGTTTGAAATTTCTTGAACAACATGCGACAATAACGCTGTTGTTTGTGGTCCGTATTTTGGAAAAAGACATGCTTACAATTTTTTCATTAATAAGGGCCAATAAATGTATCGTTCCTGCTTCAATCTGGCCCATTACCAATCCAAACTAAGATTTTATGGTCAAATACAAAGTTTGGTCAACATTGAATAAACAATGATGTATCTATTGCATGCGCAAGCTAATTATTAATAGAGTATGGATGCTGTTTTTTTCCACACACAACATACTATAACTCTAATTCTAATAATCTGAGATATTATGGTCATGAACATACTGTACACGATTGGTTAAGATATGATGAAAGATGAAGCCTCTATCGTGAATAAAGTCCATTTTGTCACGATTATTATTCATTACTTTCCTGTTCAGTTTCGTTTTCAAAATTTGATTTATTTCGTTTGAGTCTTTAACAATTATCATTGCAAAATCAAATGTGTTCTAATCTAATGGTGTTTGTTTCGGGTATACAGTCTATACAGTCAAAACACTTAAGTGTGAAGTTAATTTATTAAATTTAATTATAGATTTAAATCAACTTCACATTGATGTTGTTAAATAGGACAGGTAACTTTTGGGGTTTCTTTTGTCTACATAACTAATCTGGTTGTCACATACAGTCGGACAGTCGTTAACGTCGAGCTTTCTCAGGGTCAGGAATAGTATTATCCATATGTAGACATTGATGTTCATTGCCTGATCAGCGTCAAATTGGGTTATGACATTGAGCACTACAGTGCATTGAAATAGACTATTTAAAAAAACAACCGTGAACGCCTCCAGAAATATGCATGTACGTGCAGATACCTGGCTAATTAAATCACATAATACAAATCTAATGATTCAGTGAGAAGCTTAGATTATATGAATGAAGTCGAATATCGATAAAAGTGTAAATACTTACTTAGTTCTAACGATTTTTATTCATTACTTTTATGTCCAGTTTCGTTTTCAAACAAATGTGTTTTGTTTGAGACTACACCACACTAAACATCATTGCAAAATCAAATGTGTTCTAATGTTGTTCGTTTCGAGTATTTGTACAGTTATACAGTCAAATGACTTAATAACAACACAAATGTGAAGTAAATTTCTTTCATGTAAATATATATTTAATTAAACTGTACATTGAAGTTGTTAAGTCAGACAGGTAACTTTTGGAATTTCGTTTGTCTCCATCATGATGTGGTTTTCACATACAGTCAGACAGTCCTTAATGTCAGGAATAACATTGCCCAAATATAGAAATAGAAATTCGATGTATGATCAGCGTCTAATGTGTTCTTATGTTGTTTGTTATGGTTATATACAGTCTACCCAGTCAAATAACTTAATATCAACACAACTATGCAGATAATCTATTTAATGTAATTATATTTAATTTAATTTCATGTTGAAGTTGTTGAATAAGACTTTTGAAGTCCATCTTGTGTACATATATAAGACTATTTAAGAGAACAATTACACCCAAAGTGTGAATGGATATAAGTAAAGATTCCTGGCTAATTTATTCATTCGATTCTATTATTGAAGTTGTATCGCCATAAAATTGGAAATAATTACTTAGTGGTCACAATTTTTATTTATTAATGTTTGTTTCAGTTTCGTTTTTCAAAGTATGAACAACCGTAACCATCCGGTATATCCTGGTTAGGAGAGATAAACTTTACATTCTGCTTGTCGGAAGTGGCTGATGTGATTTATTAGTGCGTTTAAGGATAATATCATTCTAAACACCACGTATACTAGTATCAATGTGTAAACATCGCTCTCGAAATGACCTGCGTATTTTCACGCATGGTATTTTGGAATTCGCAACCCACGTTAGGCTTTCAAATCGATTCATATGCCCACGTGCGCGATAACAAAAAAGTGCTAAAAGCTAATTCTTCAACAATGTTAGTTAGTTACAGTTGCCTGCTGTCATATGCCTGCTTGTTTTACTGATAAAATTTTTTTACTGAGCTGAAATTCTATTTAAAACATATTAGAATGTATGCTTATTACTGCTATGATGTGTGTAATTTGCGTCAGATAGCAAGTTAGGTGACAGCTGCCTGATGTAATAAGCCTGCTTGTTTAACTGATGATAAATATCTGCTGAGCTGAATCCGTTTTACAAAGTTAGAAACAGCTGATGTAAAATTTCCTCTAAGAAGCAAATTTGTGAGTGTAATTGAGCTAAATGTGTGCTAAAGTTTAACATTTTGGCTATGCAAATTAGCCAAAAGAGTCATGACGTGTGTAATTTGCATCAGATAGCAAGTTTGATGACAGTTGCCAGCTGTCATATGCATGCTTTTGTAGCTGATGATATTTTCTGAGCCGAAAGTGTTATACGAAACTACATGTCTTTAGTTTATGCGAAATTTTTTAATGTTTATAGAGCTAAAAGTGTGCTAAATGTTAACATCTTGTCAATATAATAAACCAGAAAAAAAAGCAATGATGTGTGTAATTTGCGTCCGATTGCAAGTTAGGTGACAAATGCCTGCTGTCATATGCCTGCTTGTTTAACTGATGATACATTTTTACTGAGCTGAAATTCTATTGAAAACCCACTAAAATCTATGTTTATTAGTGTTACTATTTGTGTTATTTGCATTTGATAGCAAGTTAGGCTGTACCCTGGAGTATTTAATTTGTTAATTGCACTGTAATAACTTAAACATGGTCATTCAGTTTGGTTGTTAAGATTGTATTTATTTAGTTTGGATGAGGTAATTGTCAGTCTATTAAAACTGTCACTGTTTACCAGGTAACTGGGGAGCTGTCGAACAATGGGCAGCCGATGCGTCGTTTTATGCAGACCTTTGTACTGGCCCCACAGTCCCCTAAGAAGTACTACGTGCACAACGACATCTTCCACTATCAGGATGAGGTTTTCCATGATAATTGTACGGACACTGAGAACATTGAAGATGCACAGGGTGAGCATCAGTATATTGGTATTGGGGTAGCTACAGCATATTACTAATACATATAAAATACACTTTTTGCCTGCAAAATTTTATTGGAAATAGGTGGGTGCCTATTATACTTGTATGTATACATGTGGCTTTCTAAACTTGAACCATCCGCACAAGTAATAGACTAGAACAGAATTTCGTTCAAAATTGTTTAATTCTTACTATACATTGTATGCAGTGACCTTTATAGAATTCCTTGATGTATGTGTTACTTACAAGTTTATTAACGTGTTACAAGTTTATTTTTGTTAACATCGATTTGCCTTGAGTATCAACATTTACTTGCATTGAGTATCATTTGATGAAGATAACACAATACTTTTTTTGTTGTGCTGTTGTTAGCAATCTTTGCATACTAGTCTGACTGAAAATACTGTTTGTTTGTTAATGGTTGCATTTCCAGTATTGTCTCAAAATATGAGTTATGTCATGAGAAAATCTGACTGAATGCATGTGCGTAAAGAGTCAATCCGGATTAGCCTGAGTAGTCCGCACTGTCCAATTTGGGACGACGCTTTCCACCTACAGTGGATTTATGTTTAGAAGAGACTTCCTTGAAACAGAAAAAACATAAAAGAGGAAAGTGTCGTTCTGGATTAGCAAAAAATACCATAAAAACGGTAAGTGTCGTCCTGGATTAGTCTGTGCGGACTACACAAGCTAATCCGGGCGACTATTTATGCAGATGCATTAAGCCCGGTTTTCCAATGACTTACCTAATATTTATTTGCAAGCCATGGCATTACAGTTGAAATTATGGAGCTATATTTTTTGCAGATTCTGAAGGAGAGATTGTAGATGGTGGTAGTGCCCAGACTGATCTAATCCAAGATTCGCAACAGTTCTATGACACCCATGCTCCATCTCTTAGGTTAGAAAAACCATTTTGTGTTGAATGTTTGCTGCAAGAAAAGCTTATAAATGAACCTACCATTGCTGACATTCCTAATATGTATCCGTTTGTTAATGTCCTAAAAAGAAAGTAATTCATTTATTTTATGTTTAAAGGTGTCAAATCCCCTCAAAATGACAACGACTCTTCGAGATGTTACAGACAGTGCCATGCTACAACTAAGCATGTCAGGGTGAACATCTTTCAGTTTTAATATCGATTTCATTATTTTTGAAAGTTAACCAATGCAAACAATAATAAAAATAATGATGTTAAGTATGAGGGTATTTTCAGAAATATTTACATTCACACGTAGATTATATATGAGACGTGTCTTGGGAAAACCGGGCTTTATTAATGTGTGTTAAGTTTTGTCCCGGATTAGCCTGTGCAGTCCGCACAGGCTAATCCAGGAGGACACGTTCCGCTTTTATGGTATTTTCTGTTTCAAGGAAGTCTCTTCCAGACATAAATCCACAGTAGCCCAGAAGTGTCGTCCTGGATTAGCCCATGCGGACTGCACAGGCTGATCAAGGACGACACTTTACGCACATGCATTAAGCCTGGATATCCCACGACACGCCTCGTATTTTATATTTGAATATACTGTAACTGTCAGTGGAGTGTTTCAATTGCAGCAACGGCACTGGTCTCTTTGAGGAGGAGTAGGCAGAGTCCCCATCCATCCCGAAGTCTGAGCCCGAGGAAGTGGAGGAAGTGAAGGAACAGACCGTCTCCCCGGACTTCGAGTCCCCGCCTATGAAGGAGGAACCCAAACAGGACGCAGTACAGCTAGAAGAGGAGCCACAGCAGATTCAAGAGAGTCTAGTGGTCTTGGACAAGGTTGTTGTGCTTTTGTACTTTTGTTCAAAATAAAATCTACGTTTGTAGAAGTTGTTAGTTTTATTACTGAGTATTTTTGAAAGCATTGGTCCAATTGAAACTGCAATAAAAAATCAATGCATTGATTTCAGTATTTGCTGTACCTTCACACCTGAATCTGGATCAATTACACTTGATAACAAAAATGTGTTGTTTTTTTCAGTGATTTGTGAATATGCCCTTTTCTGTGAAATTGTGAAAAAAGTGCCATAAAACCCTAAATTGTGAAAATATTTGATTTCATTTAGAAAAAGAAATATAAACAAGTAGTATCAAAATTCATATACTAACTAGTGGTTTTCTTATATTTAATCAAATTTAAAATACAAACACATCATAAATGTTATTTAAACACTCGTGCAACCATTAAACCTTTAAAAGATTTCATATTTAGCTCGACTTTTCGAAGAAAAGGCAACTATTCGACTCGCCCCGGCGTCGGCGTCCGAGCTAGGTTAAAGGTAAGGTAGTTTCTCAGGAATGGCTTGAGGGATTTCATTCAAACTTGAAACATTTATTTCCCACATTAAAATGAGCCTATAGGCCAAGGTTGGTAACTCTAGTATAAAATTTGTCAAAATTATGGGCCTTTTTTCATTTATAAATTTTACATGGACATTTTACATAGAACTATATGGACAGGTTAAAGTTTTTCGGTACGCTGGTTGCTCAGGAATGGCTTGAGGGATTTCATTCAAACTTCGAACACTTATTCCATATATTAAAATGAACTCATAGGCCAATTTTGATAACTCTAGTTTGAAACTTATCAAAATTATGGGCCTTTGTACACTTAGGAATTTTACATGTAAGCTATATGGACAGGTTAAAGTTTTTCGGTTAGCTAGTTTCTCAATTTTCTGTTTCCGCTCTCTAACTTGAGAACGGATTAAGCAATTGTAGTGAAACTTCAAACTTAGATACCTTATTGCGAGTCCTTACTTGGGATTACATATGGGGTGGGTGGGGTCAATGTCACCGTTACTGAAAATAGAAAAATGGTTTCCGTTCAATAACTAGTTATTATAGAGAACGTATTGTGATATTTTAATAACTCTTAATATGTAGGTGCCTTATATCAAGACCTCACTTGGGATTGCATAACGGGTGGGTGGGGTCAAGGTCAAGGTCACTGTTACTAAAAAAAGAAAAACGGTATTCGCTCAATAACATGTGAACGCATTGAGATATTTTAATGAAACTTAATACATACATACCTTATATCGATACCTCAATTGCGATTGCGTATAAGGTTAAGGTCAATGCATTGTTACTAATGTAGAAAAACGGTTTCCGGTCAATAACTTGAGAACACATTGACATATTTAAATAAACTAATGGAACTTAATACATATATACCTTATATCGAGACCTAGCGTGGGATTGAATATGGGGTGGGTGGGGTCCAGGTCACCAGGTTACTAAAAATATAAAACTGGTTTCCGCTCAATAACGTGAGAATGCATTGATACATTTTTATGAAATTTACTACATAGATACCTAATATCGAGACTTCGCTTGGGATTGCATATGGGGTTGGTGGGGTCAAGGTCAAGTTTACCATAACTAAATTTTTTATCGATGAGCTGACTTTAATGCTTTTTATTTGAAAAATTTGTTTTTCGTGGAATTTTGATGTTTCTTGTTTAAGAAAAAATGCCAGTAACTCTGTCAAGCACAAGAAAAGTCGAGCGTGCTGTCCTCAAACAGCTCTTGTTTTTTATCAACTTTTCCAATTTGTGAATTTAGATCAAAATTTGTGAAAAAGTAAACTTTCTTTGCTTTGTGAATGGTACGGATTATCGGCACGAAAATAATGCCAAATCAAACGCTGGGGACCCAGTCCTTTTTAATGAAGCCGGGGAACTAAATTGCTTGTAATACTACTCTGTTGAAAAATAATGTGCAGTACATTTTAATGTTGCAGAACATATCAGGAATTAATATTTATTAAATGTGGGTCTATTTTTGTCAGAGGAGCCTCAACCCAAGCCATTTTTCTGGGCGGCCATGGACAGCAAGAACACAAACAGTGCTGCCCCTGTGCTACAGATGTCTGTTCAGCCTGTTGCCCAGGTCAAGTCTGCTCCTGGCTTTGGGACGCGGGAAGAGTTGACACAAGATACAAACCCAACACCAAAGAAACAGAGTGGCCCAAGGTAAATTAAGGAATTGATGTTGTCTATTTCTATAACTTCTTGTATTAGTTTTCATAGCTATAAATTTAGCATGTTCCCTTGTCAAGAAAATGTTATTCACAATGATGTGCGTTATTTGCGTCAGATAGTAAGGTGACAGTTGCATGCTGTTATAGGCCTGCTTGTTTACCTGAGGATAACGTTTTTACTGAGCTAAGTTTCTAATTGAAGTAAATAAGTAAATAAGAATCTGATTTTGTTTACTGCGATGATGTTTGTAATTTGCGTCAAATAGCAAGTGAGGTGACAGTTGCCTGCTGTTATATGCGTGCTTGTTCAATTGATGACAAGCTGTACTTAGCATAATCTTTTCATTATAGACAGCTTTTGTGTTGCCTGAAAAGGCGACATTTAGGGATTACTTTGTCTGCTTCGGTGGCGGCGTGCCTTTTAGATTGAGTAGACAATATTGAATAACTTAAGAAGTGTTTGTGCAATCATTATGAAACTTACGGGAAGTGTTAGTAGGCATAAAAGGAAGGTTGAGTTTTCGGCATAATTGCTCTTGTACTTGAGTTACGCCCCGTCAAGCGACATATCCGATTCGCACACTTCTATTGTTCATGTAAGATGTATTTTCACTAATTTAATTTGTGTTCCATTTAAGTACATGTATTGTTTCAAAATGCTTTTTCAGAAAAGTTGACATAATTATTTTTTCCCAAATTTAATTATAAAAGATACTTGTTTGAAAATAGAGAAATATTAACTGCATTAAGGTTGATGCTGAAACGTGTTTTAAGTTAGTGGAATTTACAATTGTTTAAAGATATAAAAATGATATAAATATTCTCATTGTATACATGACACACTTTACTCTAAAATTCAAGTCATGCTTTATGTTGTTCGCGTTTCAAGACCTGGTCATGCTCGTTCTGATCGTGGACGTGATCGTATGAACACAGGACGCGAGAACGGGGATATCACTGTGGATCGGCGTGGAAATCGGTTCCCAGACAGCCATCAGGTGTTTATTGGGAACCTGCCACACAATGTCTCGGAGAAAGACCTGAAAGAAGTCTTTGAAGGTAATTAAAGTAAGAGTTGATTTTTACCATACTTGAAAGTGGGACAATTGCCAATATATATTAAGAACAAAGCAGAAATGTGATTTTCTCCTTCTGTAAGCTGATCCTAACCGAGCAGATTTCCAGATAAGATGAGTATTTCTGTAAATTCCCTTTAAATATTGCAAATACCCTTTAGAAATTGTAAGTGGGATGTAATAGTCCCCTTCATAAAGTTTAAAGTTGGAAACTGGTCAATATTAAAAATCTTGCCAAAACTTATTAAATTTGAAAACAACAACAGTTTAATTCCGCAATCAAATTTCGTAATGTATCTTATTAGTCCCTTACCGGTGTTTCACCGGAGGCCACTATAGGGCTGACTTCCGTCCGTCCGTCCATCCGTAATTCCGTCTATCCGCAAAATATTGTTCCTGCGATAACTCAAACAGTACTGAAGATATTTCGATGAAGCTTGGTATATATATAAACGGCAAAACGAGCATTATACACGACCTTTTATTTTTAACCAGATGTCAAAGGTCAAGTGACTGTTACTAAAAATAGAAATAAACTAAAACAAACTGGATCCTGCGATAACTCGATGAAACGTGGTATATCTATAAACAGCAATGTGAGAGTTATGTCTATGATTTTGTTGCAGTAAACATTTTGCATTATTCACTTGCACCATACTTTATTGAAACAGTTACTTTGTACATTCGATTGTGTCTGCATTAGATTGTTTTTGCAAGCTTTATCATCTTGGATACTGCCTTAGGGCAGATAATTTTGATAGCAGATTAAAAGTGTTTAGGTTCTCATTTCTTTCAAAAGTTCTTATCTCGGCCAAAACTTGTCCGAAAATAAATTTCTATGAATTGTATGATTGGATTTTACTCTGATGATACTTTGTGCTCATTGAGAATATACAATTCTTATAATGAATGTATTTGCTTTGGTTCACAGTTTCCCAAGTTCAATGAACAGCGTCTTAACATAGAAGAAAAGAAGCCTAAAGATCGTCGGCCTATGGGGCGAGGCCCACCACCCAGATCAGGCAGTGCAGGTGGCGGTGGGGGTGGGTTCGGCAGTCGCGGGGGAAGTGCAAGCAGGAGTATGGGCCCTCGCGGTGGAGGTGTCCCTCCTGGGATTAGAGATGGCGGTCGCGGTAGGGGCGGCGGTAACATGAACCGTGGAGGAGTGGGTATGGGCGGTCCAAGGCGCTGAGGGGGGTGCTGGGGCGGGTGGGGTAATTGACGTTTATGGGGATGTTGATGGTGATTTGTGTAAAATGGTTTAGAAGTATGCAATGCTGAGTATGGTGAGGACATATCATATAACAATCACCATCTATTTACAAACTTGATTTTTACTAGAATTCAAGGTGTGCATTAAGTTGCCGAGTGTTTATGTGTGATTTAAATTCAATAAATAAACATCCCGGTTTGCCTGTGATCAGTTACACACAAATATTTATCTTATTTATTTCTGTTTTATACCAACATGCTATGTGACCTGTGTGACGATTACAGCGGACTAGGAGTTGCCATGATCATTTTGAAATTATCTGAATCCAGTGTCCACTTTGGGAGCTTAGCTATGTGTGCTATTACAGAGCAAATAACTTGTGCAGCGTACAGGTTCATAAACATTGTACATACAGTATGATCATTATACAAGCATTCACACTTTTCATTCTATATTATGTGTTGTCTTGATTTCATGTTTTACCATTCATTTCTTCAAATCAGAAGCGTTTGTTGATTAGTGTGACGGCATATGTGTGTGTGTAACAGAATTGCATATTTTCCACGTAACATCATTTAAGTGAAAACTAAAGGAAAACTAAATGATATCTAAGAGGTTCTCTAAACACCAAAATTTAAAAGGAACATTGAGAAAAAACAACAACATGATTTATAAGTGTTTTATTGCTGATGTCATATGTTTGTATACTATTTAAATTGTTATTGAACTTACAATTCTTAAATCAAATATATATTACACAAAATATTAGTCCAATTTTGATGGCATTTTTATTAAGCAGAGTAGTTTTCTCACATGAAAGATATAACTTTGAACCATAATATTTTCTTTCATAATACTCAAAACAGAAATTGATACACAGGTAATTGTTAGAATTATTAGGAAAATCGTATGTGTTTCTCCCTATTGTGTAATGCATAAAACAACAACAAAAAAACGTCATTGCCTATTACACATATACTTACGATGTAACATAAAGGGTGTTAAATTTGTCTTGGTAATTTTGTTAATACTTGTTTGAAATTTTAATTATTTGCAATTTTTCATACTTGTAATAATAATATAAGTCATTCATTGAATTATGAATGCCAACTTTATATGATGTCTTTATTACGGTATTTTTGCATTTCCCATTCCTGGAGTTGTTAAATCATGAACATCTGAATACAACATAGAATTGTTTAACTGTTTTTCTCTAGAAGCATACATGCATAATGCAGTACAGTTGAAGTATATATATTGAAAGTTGCAGATTGCACACTATAACAGTAATCACAGTTGTCAGTGTTTTGTTGTATGTAGCTGATAACAAGTACCAAGTTCTAATTAATGCATTTTATCATTTTGTAGTATGCATGAAGTGAACAAATGTGGAAGTTATTGTGATACTAGAGATTTAAGTTAATCATGTTTGCTGGATCGTTAATAAAAGGTATATTTCGTTAAGAGTGAAATGGAGCTTATGAGAAAGTTCTTTTTTGGAAGTTTGGTTGATGTGAAGTGACCTGTTGAAGAAAATGACAAAAAAAAAGACTTCGAAACATGCAGATAATTCATATCATCATATTTAACTTGATGTACTCATTTATGGTCGGAAGGTCAAATTTAGATGTGTTTATATGCTAAATGGATGCATTGAAGTTTTGTACTACCAAATTAATAAACAAATGAAGTTAGTAAGGCACGTAGCATAGACTATTTGTGTACATTGTCCACTTCTCGAGATGTTTCTATGCTTTCATTGTGTCGGAAGGCTATTCCCTAGAAGCTCATGGAAAGAGACTTGTATGTTTCTCCAGTTAAGTCATATTTATATGTTGTCTGTTTTCTTTTCCTGCATTTTTGTCATCCATCATTTGAATGTTTGTCTTTTACAATTACGCTCTTGATTTATGTGCTGCAGATGCTACTATTTTTTCTTTTTGATATTTACAAGATGTTCTGTACTTATAAAGTACTAAATGATGACTGAGTGTTGAAGGTTACAATTTAAAAAAATGTACTAAAACATAAGATTGTTATGATGGCATAAGTAAAAACAAAAGCATTTAATTACATAAATACACATGTAACATAGTTACAAATAAAGGTACATTTTGGAAACATAATGACCACATCATGTTTAGAAACATATATTAAATACCTATATGTATGTTTTAGTGAATAATCACCTTTCAATTTTAGCCAATTTAAAGGGTACCTCGTGATGAATGTATACTTGTTGTTCGGCATTGCATACAAGTTGGAGTTATAGTTTTGTATTAAAATATGTCACAAATCATTAGAAAATTGAGTAAGTTTAAATTTTGCGGTAGTATTTGTTTTTGGTTACTATTAAGTTACAAAAAGAATTCGGAAGTGAAAGAAAACGTTTAATAAACCTATGCAATTATTTCAACTTGATGTTTATTGGTTTGCCAATTCTTTTTTGACACCTGAGTTGTTCATTGTACTTATGGTTAAAATAAGACATGTTCATGTACAAACGGCAGGTTTGCTACGTGGTCTAACCACCAACTTGGTTTTCATGAAGTTCCAGATGTAATAAAGCTTACACAAGTATTCATACATCCATATGTGTAATGGCATAGTGTTTATTTTGAAATAAATTAGTAAATGTGGCTTGTTTTATTTATCTTCATTTTTTATGTTCTTATATATTACTGGTCGCCCCATGAACATTCCTCTTCAAACAAATGTGGTTACTATGAGGTAATAACAACTACACGCACTGAAATGGATTAACGAATTAACAAAATAATAACGTAGAAGTTCACACAGTGTTGAACTAGGAATGAAACAAGTGTTGTCATATACTTATGTAATGATGTTCTTGCTATGTTCTAGTAATTTTTGTTTGGCTTTATCATAGCTATGTTCTGTTGCATATTGTTTGCATTATTTTTTATGATGTATTCACTTGATATTAATGTGGCAAACATTAACTGACATTTCAAACTACTTCCTATTTAGATTTTTTCGTAATTATTAAATGTTACTATTTTTGAAGCTTATATCCATTTGCAGATACCAACAATAGTACCGGTAGTTTCAGTACCCATTTTGGTGAAACAAAAATGACCGCAAATGCTTCGTTTTTTTTTATAGACGTTGATTAACCAATACACTGTTCTGTAATATTAGTAACTAAACAATATATATTACCTTCGTTTCATTTAAAGTTCTGCACAGGTATTAAAGCAGGTTAAAATAATTTAAGGTGGACATACTTTGTAAAATCTCCATCTTTAGTTGTTTTAAGTATTAAGTTTTGTAGCATGATCTCACTTTTATATATTTTAATTTAATTTGTATAATCGGGGTTTGGCCTAACATGTAAACATGTCACTTGTATAACTGTTCGAGTGCTTTAATGGATTGCTTTCTGTTATTTTTCCTTTAAATTATACTTGTCTCGGCAATTGGTAATAATTTGTACCTACTGGTTTACTTGGTAAAAATAACATTAAATTTACCGGTAGTTTCGTTAAACTATGGAGTTCAGTATTTATCCAAAGTTTCCATAGTAGGTGATTATTTTCCGAGACGCATATATGGATATATACATGATTAATAAATACTGTGGTTCTTGTTAGTACACAATGGAGGAAAATTCCTGTCTTTGATGTAGTACAATGTTTTAACTGAAACAACATATATTTATTTAGACTGACCACAATTTATGAAGTTTTGTTTTTGAAACTAGGAATTAACTATTTTAAGGTTTGGCATATTCCAAGTCTGGTTTGAACTAGCTTTGGTTTTGCATGTCGCTGACTTCGAGAGCCAAAAACAACATTTTGCAGTGTTCTTGCACATGTAAATTTGATTTAATACTGAATGTTCTTTTAATTGTAGCCCACTTTTCAACTACCTGGGCCCAGTTGCTCATAACTTTTAACGGCCAATTAAGCTAACAGTCGTTAACTTTTGGTTGAGGTTTTTGATGTAAATTAAATGTTAAAATTTGTATTTAATTTTAATAAATTGATATGCTCAAATAATTGTCAAATGCTTCATAAGCGATATGCTTGTAATATTAGTTTTACTTACATCTAAAGTTAACAGGCCGTTAGCTTAATCAGCCGTTAAAGTTTTGGGCAACTGGGCCCAGGTAGTTAACTCGGTGGTTTAATATTTGTCGTGTCCTGGGAAAACCGGACTTAATGCATGTGAGTCAAGTAACGTCCCGGATTAGGCTGTGCAGTCCGTACAGGCTAATGGGGGCGGCACTTTCCGCCTAAAGATGATTTATGTTTAGAAGAGACTTCCTTGACACGGGAAAAAGCATGAAAGCGGAAAGTTCCGTCCTTTCGTGTTGTCTTGGAATGCCTTTTCCAATATTATGATAGACCAAGCATTAAGTATGTTTGTATGCACATGTACCAAGAACTTACTTCGATGACTACATCTGTGAAGCATTTAACATTCTGGAATGTTTTCAACCGGTATTTATGATTATATAATGAGGTTAGTTTAAATATTACCAGGTATATATTATAAAGTGTAACCAAAATTTGCTAATCCAATGTTCGGGGCTGTTTTGTGATTGAGTGTTGGAGTTGGATAGAGCTAAACGTATTAGATACCAGGTTTAAATGAAATAGTCGTGTAATATTTTATTTCTTAATACCTTATAGAATTGGTGCATATTTTTAACAAGCTCAATTGTTACTTTATATTTGTATAGCCAAGTAGGCAGGATGGTGTACAGCTTCCTTTATTTTTACTAACTAATGATTATTCAATTTTACGATGGTTTTTTCATGTGTGAATTTAAGGAATATATCTAATACAGATTCTTTATTGTTTTCGGAAGTGCAGTGATTTTGTTTTTTTTGCTAAAATGTATTGAAATTGAACACTTTCTGAGGCTAGCTATTTTTGGGTAAATAATAAATGAATTATAAAAGAACTGTCAAAACAACACTAATAATATTATGGTGAATATATTCTTTATTGTGTAATTCAAGCATTGTTACAAGCAAAGTAGTTTACTATATGACATACATATTACTGTCCTAAATCTGAAATTAAAAAATAAAAATGTTAAATATTTTTCTTTATTGTGCTTAATTTCGTAGGAATTTTTTCACGTATGTCGTGTTACAAAATCAAAAAACAATTAACATAGAAAATACAAGTTTATAGTACTGATATACAGTATATCGCCATGGATTGCCTGTATAATCTACAATTAAACATACTAAAGTAGATATAACGTTTTTGTAATCCGAAAAAAAGTCAACCATGTAAACTGTTTATAAACACAGTCTGTTTACATATCTGAATAGTGTTACACCATGCTATACTGTCCGAATCGTAAAATATGTGCATTACGTCTAGTGTTTCATAGCTATTAAGCGTTTTACAGTTACGTCTTAAAACTGTAAGTATGGTAAAGCACAGAATATATATTTTATCAATACATTGCCGTGTATACCTTTATTTTAAATTCCAATTCAAAGTGTTTTTTTGGTCATAAAAAAGTCACAATTGTATGCACACCATTTGCATTGAATGGATGATTATATATAACCATCATCTATGTTTAAAATTTCGAAGGCCCTTTCTAGATAAAATGTTCCTTAGAAAAAGTCTTTATTTGTGTGCATAGAAGCCAAATATACATGTATATGAACATTTGCACATAGTAATTACTTAAACAATCATTTAAAGAGAATTAACTTGCTATATTTTAGCTTTCAACTTGTGATTGTAGTTAGTGCAGAATTACACATAATATCTGAAAAATACCCACACATTAAAGGCCTAGTTTAATCCGTCGTTACTGTAACCCTGTGTATTGACACCCTGCTGTGGTCATAGTGTGGACACAGTGTGGCAACTCTGACCAGCTGAGATCAAACCACTGCTGCAGTGGTAGCGATAAATTGAAACAGTGCACTCAACCGTTGCTCGGTCCGGTGAGAGAAAATATTGCAGACATTGATAAGAGATTTGATGGTAGACCAATACACAGAGTTGAATACCCCATGGAGAGGCCTGACATTCCTTAAACTAGGCCGTTAACATATACAGCACACAAACATTATCACTGTAATAGGTTTAATGGATACCAACAAAAATTTAAAGCGGCATCTCGACAGTAGATTGACAATAACATTTGGAAATACAGTTCATTCACAGAAAATGGTGAAGGATTGTTAACAGGTTAATTATAAAGCGTATAAAACAATTGACAAAGTATATAATTTTATTAAATTATTATATAAACAATGATCATTAATTAGTAGTAATGATAAAATCGATATGAATAGATGCACGATGTACCATTACGTGCATGAGCATTAGTAACAAGAGCTGTCAGAAGACAGTGCACTGGACTATTCGAAGTATTTCAGATGGTATATATTTTGGAAAGTGGAAGGGGCATACATTTGTTTAAATACAAGCTGTGTTATTGCAATTATTTCATCAAATTATTAAAGTTTCAATCTTATGAAATTCTGAAGTTTCAAAAGATTTGAATATAAACTTTAACCAGGAAATCTGTGAAAAAGGGGCATAACTCTGTTACAATACAGAACAGTTTTATTGGGAATGTTGCCTCTTATACTGGAGTTAATTACAAGGTATATTCCAAGTTTCCAGTGAATAATTTGTGTAGTTCTTAAGTTCCAAAACTGTTGACTATACACTTTAACCAGAAAATCTATGTGAAAAAGGGACATCTGTCAAAATACAAAACAGAGTTATATGGAATGTTGCCTCTGACACTGGAGTTGATGACAAAGGTATGTTTCAAGTGAATAACTTTTGTAGTTTTGAAGTTACACAATTTTTAGCTCTACTATTCAAACATAGGTGAGCTTTCCTTCTACGCCCGGCGTCGGCGTCCACGTCTGAATTTGGTTGATTTTTTTTTTTTAAAGTCTTGTCACTCTAAAACTACATAAACTCTGTTATGTATTATGACAGAGTTTGCCCACTTTTCTTAGACTTTTTTGTTAATTGTTTGTTCCAAACATTTATAAACTATACAAGGCTTCACTTAAAAGTTTTGTATTTTAACAAATGTATGCCAAGAAATACTTCGAATAGTCGAGCGCGTGTCCTCTGACAGCTCTTGTTGAATATAAACTTTAACCAGAAAATCTATGTGAAAAAGGCGCATAACTTTGTCACAATGCAAAACAGAGTTGTGGGGAATGTTGCCCCTGATAATAGTGTTGATGACAAAGGTGTGTTTCAAGTGAATAACTTGTGTAGTTTTGATGTTAGAAGACTTCTGAATAAAAAAAAATACATTAGCTGACGCCGGGGTAGTAGGAAAGCTCACCTAGTCTTCGAATGGTCGAGCTAATAAACGTGTAGCAGAGGTAAGTTTTTGTACGCTACTAAAACCGTGTATCCATTTTTTTGTCTGTGTATGTATTTTTCCTTAACTATAATATTCATATATTGTTGCTTCTTGTTCACTAAATACTTGATATAAATAGTTGCGCATCTTGGTTTTAATATTGGTCAATATATCTGCGAATTACAATCGAATATGGCATCGATATGCCCCTGTTATATATTTAATTTGTGTTATAACGTAACCGTATTAACTAAACTCACATATATCTAAGCATTCTATATGTAGATATGCACGCATTTCCTACACAACACACTATCATTTTATGTAATGCATGTACGTATAACATATAATATTATAACATTAATATGTCATGTAAATACATAACTACAGTGAATAAACTATTTCAATGTATACAAATAGCATAAATGACCAAACTCCTTACAGTGGTCTCCCTTGCTGCAAATTCACAGTTGTCTTTCCTGCTGTACTGTTTTGACCACTGCCACCACAAGTTGCCCATCCAAATTTTGATGAAGATTTCTGCATTTAATCATCATTATTATTTTTTAATACATATTTGTCATGTATTCCATCAAAGTATACGTTTTTGTAACCGTATGTTAAAACATAACACAATTATCTCTTTTCCATATATCTTATATTAATAACTGTAAATACCAATAAACGTACTATTATTTTAGCGCTTTTATACAGTAATGTATAATTTGAGAGCCATATTGTCACGTGATATTTGTTTCGGCAATGATGAACCTACCAAAGTGGGAGATCACTGTGATGAGTTTGATATAATAAATTATTTAAGATAATAAATACATAACAAACACAAACAATGTGAAGTCCCTTTATGTAATATAGAAGTGAAAGTTTGCTGAAGTGTAAAATAATTAATGTAGAATCTAATTTCGTGGCCTCCTACAAGTTCGTGTTGCAAACTCTAACGTCATTTCGTTTGAATGACGCGAAGTATCGAGTCTTAATTCGTCACAAATTTGGCATAATTTACAATAATCCGACTCAGAAGAGCAAATACATGCGTAAAACTCAACTTTAAATTATAAATTGTATCGTTCCTTCAGTGAACTCCATTTGTTATGCCCCGTTTTCAACTTTTATAAAGGATTGTTAACATTGTACACTCAGTCTTTTTAAATGTATAAAACACAATTATAAAACTTTGTCTTAAAATAAGAAGACGTAATAAGTGACCTTGTACAATAATCTAACACATTCATAATACATAAAGAAACTTAAATAATAATAATAATATTAATAACATCATGATACAATAATAAATACAATTTTAGTAATACAACTAAGTTAATATTTGTGTCAATAATGACATTATGTTTTATTAATGTCAACTTCAACTCAATCTACATTTTCAAAGAGCACATCAACTTAATATGTCTTAGTGAATCAATATAATTTTTATTACTGACATTGATAACTGACATGAAATGTTGATTATACTTTGCTAATCTAAATATTACATAAAATCAAAAAAAAGCGCGCTAATTAACAGCCATCGCACACAATTAAAATTATTATCACTGGAATGTGTGTATGTCTGCAAGACATGGACATGCTTTTTGTTTCTACATTTTTTCTTAAGTTAAATAGATGCAAACTATTAATACATTTGCACATGCAGGTACACCAAATTGTATAAACATAACACTCAGAATATATCCATTTACACTTAAATCAAGCTTGCCTTATCTGCTTACAACAAAACGTGTGCATGATCATTCGCTATACATGTATCAACTCAGTATTTGTCATGAAGACATATACAAATGGATTATTAGTATTGGCAAAGTGTCAGTAATGCAAAAGCATTACATACTTAAATGTACACAATGTTACAAAATTGAAAATGAATAAACATTTTGATAACTGCAACACAATCTACTATTTTAAAGCACATCCATGGAAAACAATATATAACCAAATTTGTCATAAACACAAAAACCATAGAACAAAATCCAGAATTTTCTTTAGGAAACAATTTTCAATTACTACTGCTATTGTATCAAAACCTTCAACGTTACAAAACACACACACAAATAAATCACACCAGTATTTCGTTATTAACATTCATAAAAGCACACTTTAACATTCATTTAAGCACACTTAAACATTTTGATAACTGCAAAAATCTATTCTTTTTGAAGCAATACAATGGAAAACAAATAGCATTGTTTCATAACTAAATTTATTTTTAAAAAAATAAGCCATAGACTAAAATCAGAATTGGACTCTAAAACCAAATTGTAATTGTTAATTCTATTCTATTAAAAAGCTTCAATATTACAGATACACGTGCACAAATAATTCACGCCAGCAAAATAATATGTTTCAATAATATAAAAAATGTCAAGTTACACAATTCGTCGCAATATATTTCAATATATCTAAACATCACTGCAAAAAATGGCCACTAGAGCTAAAAATTGAATTTGCGTTAAAATTTTGTTTTCCTGTAATATTTTCAAAAGTTCTTGGTAAATCTTCATGAAACTTTAAAGAAATGTTCCTTGCATCGTCCTCTACCAAACCTGTGAAAATGGTTCGGCTTCACTGCACAAGGTGGCCGCCGGAGTTAAAAATAGAAATATGTCTAAACGCCAATTTCTTCTAAACCTATGGCTAGATTTTCAAATAATGTCACACCAATGTTCGTTTAGTGGTTCTCTACCAAACTTATTTAAATGGTTCCGTCTCACTGCACAAAATGGCCACAAGAGCTAAAAATAGAATTTGCAGGGCAAAATATAAATCCGGCTTTTTTCTCGACATTCTTTTCTGACCCTATTTCATTAAGGCAGTGACAATCCTGACAAATGCTGACACAGTAGATTTCGATTTACTATCGCAGACAGTTTGAAGACCTAGATGTAATACGATGTCTTTAAATTATTTTTTTTTATCTGTCCAATGATGATAAGCAATCAATGTTGCTTGTACAGATATTTGCGTGCAAGGTGTGCAATTGTTGAAACTCTAATTTCATCGGTTTTCAACCAAATACAATTAAACAATTAAGCAAACGTTTGTCTTTAATAGGTTCTCACATGCAAATACAAAACGGCTGCTAATATCTGGCATTTTTTTCAACGTCAATAAAAGTCTCTATTTGCCGTAACAAACGGTATCACTGCATGTATGATCACCGGCACATGTTTGAAATTTCTTGAACAACATGGGACAATAACGCTGTTGTTTGTGGTCCGATCTGGCCAATGTTTAGCTTTTGCTTAGACCGCATGGTCATACACAATCTTTGATTGTTTGGTCAAGATTAGATGACATATAAAGTCCGTATTTTGGAAAAAGACATGCTTACAATTTTTTCATTAATAAGGGCCAATAAATGTATCGTTCCTGCTTCAATCTGGCCCATTACCAATCCAAACTAAGATTTTATGGTCAAATACAAAGTTTGGTCAACATTGAATAAACAATGATGTATCTATCGCATGCGCAAGCTAATTATTAATAGCGTATGGATGCTGTTTTTTTCCACACACAACATACTATAACTCTGATGTGTTTTGTCCAATCTTGATAATATTCTAATAATCTGAGATATTATGGTCATGAACATACTGTACACGATTGGTTAAGATATGATGAAAGATGAAGCCTCTATCGTGAATAAAGTCCATTTTGTCACGATTATTATTCATTACTTTCCTGTTCAGTTTCGTTTTCAAAATTTGATTTATTTCGTTTGAGTCTTTAACAATTATCATTGCAAAATCAAATGTGTTCTAATCTAATGGTGTTTGTTTCGGGTATACAGTCTATACAGTCAAAACACTTAATATCAACACAAGTGTGAAGTTTATTTATTAAATTTAATTATAGATTTAAATGAACTTCAAATAGGACAGGTAACTTTTGGGGTTTCTTTTGTCTATATAACTAATCTGGTTGTCACATACAGTCGGACAGTCGTTAACGTCGAGCTTTCTCAGGGTCAGGAATAGTATTATCCATATGTAGACATTGATGTTCATTGCCTGATCAGCGTCAAATTGGGTTATGACATTGAGCACTACAGTGCATTGAAATAGACTATTTAACAAAACAACCGTGAACGCCTCCAGAAATATGCATGTACGTGCAGATACCTGGCTAATTAAATCACATAATACAAATCTAATGATTCAGTGAGAAGCTTAGATTATATGAATGAAGTCGAATATCGATAAAAGTGTAAATACTTACTTAGTTCTAACGATTTTTATTCATTACTTTTATGTCCAGTTTCGTTTTCAAACAAATGTGTTTTGTTTGAGACTACACCACACTAAACATCATTGCAAAATCCAATGTGTTCTAATGTTGTTCGTTTCGAGTATTTGTACAGTTATACAGTCAAATGAATTAATAACAACACAAATGTAAAGTAAATTTCTTTCATGTAAATATATATTTAATTAAACTGTAAATTGAAGTTGTTAAGTCAGACAGGTAACTTTTGGAATTTCGTTTGTCTCCATAATGATGTGGTTTTCACATACAGTCAGACAGTCCTTAATGTCAGGAATAACATTGCCCAAATATAGAAATAGAAATTCGATGTATGATCAGCGTCTAATGTGTTCTTATGTTGTTTGTTATGGTTATATACAGTCTACCCAGTCAAATAACTTAATATCAACACAACTATGCAGATAATCTATTTAATGTAATTATATTTAATTTAATTTCATGTTGAAGTTGTTGAATAAGACTTTTGAAGTCCATCTTGTGTACATATATAAGACTATTTAAGAGAACAATTACACCCAAAGTGTGAATGGATATAAGTAAAGATTCCTGGCTAATTTATTCATTCGATTCTATTATTGAAGTTGTATCGCCATAAAATTGGAAATAATTACTTAGTGGTCACAATTTTTATTTATTAATGTTTGTTTCAGTTTCGTTTTTCAAAGTATGAACAACCGTAACCATCCGGTATATCCTGGTTAGGAGAGATAAACTTTACATTCTGCTTGTCGGAAGTGGCTGATGTGATTTAATAGTGCGTTTAATATCATTCTAAACACCACGTATACTAGTATCAATGTGTAAACATCGCTCTCGAAATGACCTGCGTATTTTCACGCATGGTATTTTGGAATTCGCAACCCACTTTAGGCTTTCAAATCGATGCATATGCCCACGTGCGCGATAACAAAAAAGTGCTAAAAGCTAATTCTTCAACAATGTTAGTTAGTTACAGTTGCCTGCTGTCATATGCCTGCTTGTTTTACTGATAAAACATTTTTACTGAGCTGAAATTCTATTTAAAACACATTAGAATGTATGCTTATTACTGCTATGATGTGTGTAATTTGCGTCAGATAGCAAGTTAGGTGACAGCTGCCTGATGTAATAAGCCTGCTTGTTTAACTGATGATAAATATCTGCTGAGCTGAATCCGTTTTACAAAGTTAGAAACAGCTGATGTAAAATTTCCTCTAAGAAGCAAATTTGTGAGTGTAATTGAGCTAAATGTGTGCTAAAGTTTAACATTTTGGCTATGCAAATTAGCCAAAAGAGTCATGACGTGTGTAATTTGCATCAGATAGCAAGTTTGATGACAGTTGCCAGCTGTCATATGCATGCTTTTGTAGCTGATTATATTTTCTGAGCTGAAAGTGTTATACAAAACTACATGTCTTTAGTTGATGCGAAATTTGTTAATGTTTATAGAGCTAAAAGTGTGCTAAATGTTAACATCTTGTCAATATAATAAACCAGAAAAAAAAGCAATGATGTGTGTAATTTGCGTCCGATTGCAAGTTAGGTGACAAATGCCTGCTGTCATATGCCTGCTTGTTTAACTGATGATACATTTTTACTGAGCTGAAATTCTATTGAAAACCCACTAAAATCTATGTTTATTAGTGTTACTATTTGTGTTATTTGCATTTGATAGCAAGTTAGGCTGTACCCTGAAGTATTTAATTTGTTAATTGCACTGTAATAACTTAAACATGGTCATTCAGTTTGGTTGTTAAGATTGTATTTATTTAGTTTGGATGAGGTAATTGTCAGTCTATTAAAACTGTCACTGTTTACCAGGTAACTGGGGAGCTGTCGAACAATGGGCAGCCGATGCGTCGTTTTATGCAGACCTTTGTACTGGCCCCACAGTCCCCTAAGAAGTACTACGTGCACAACGACATCTTCCACTATCAGGATGAGGTTTTCCATGATAATTGTACGGACACTGAGAACATTGAAGATGCACAGGGTGAGCATCAGTATATTGGTATTGGGGTAGCTACAGCATATTACTAATACATATAAAATACACTTTTTGCCTGC
Organism: Congeria kusceri; assembly: GCA_027627225.1. Lineage (NCBI taxonomy): Eukaryota > Metazoa > Mollusca > Bivalvia > Myida > Dreissenidae > Congeria > Congeria kusceri. The sequence continues at coordinate 65,911,694 of CM051031.1, read as the reverse complement.
AAAATTTTATTGGAAATAGGTGGGTGCCTATTATACTTGTATGTATACATGTGGCTTTCTAAACTTGAACCATCCGCACAAGTAATAGACTAGAACAGAATTTCGTTCAAAATTGTTTAATTCTTACTATACATTGTATGCAGTGACCTTTATAGAATTCCTTGATGTATGTGTTACTTACAAGTTTATTAACGTGTTACAAGTTTATTTTTGTTAACATCGATTTGCCTTGAGTATCAACATTTACTTGTATTGAGTATCATTTGATGAAGATAACACAATACTTTTTTTGTTGTGCTGTTGTTAGCAATCTTTGCATACTAGTCTGACTGAAAATACTGTTTGTTTGTTAATGGTTGCATTTCCAGTATTGTCTCAAAATATGAGTTATATCATGAGAAAATCTGACTGAATGCATGTGCGTAAAGAGTCAATCCGGATTAGCCTGAGTAGTCCGCACTGTCCAATTTGGGACGACGCTTTCCACCTACAGTGGATTTATGTTTAGAAGAGACTTCCTTGAAACAGAAAAAACATAAAAGAGGAAAGTGTCGTTCTGGATTAGCAAAAAATACCATAAAAACGGTAAGTGTCGTCCTGGATTAGTCTGTGCGGACTACACAAGCTAATCCGGGCGACTATTTATGCAGATACATTAAGCCCGGTTTTCCATTGAATTACCTAATATTTATTTGCAAGCCATGGCATTACAGTTGAAATTATGGAGCTATATTTTTTGCAGATTCTGAAGGAGAGATTGTAGATGGTGGTAGTGCCCAGACTGATCTAATCCAAGATTCGCAACAGTTCTATGACACCCATGCTCCATCTCTTAGGTTAGAAAAACCATTTTGTGTTGAATGTTTGCTGCAAGAAAAGCTTATATATGAACCTACCATTGCTGACATTCCTAATATGTATCCGTTTGTTAATGTCCTAAAAAGAAAGTAATTCATTTATTTTATGTTTAAAGGTGTCAAATCCCCTCAAAATGACAATGACTCTTCGGGATGTTACAGACAGTGCCATGCTACAACTAAGCATGTCAGGGTGAACATCTTTCAGTTTTAATATCGATTTCATTATTTTTGAAAGTTAACCAATGCAAACAATAATAAAAATAATGATGCTAAGTATGAGGGTATTTTCAGAAATATTTACATTCACACGTAGACTATATATGAGACGTGTCTTGGGAAAACCGGGCTTTATTAATGTGTGTTAAGTTTTGTCCCGGATTAGCCTGTGCAGTCCGCACAGGCTAATCCAGGAGGACACGTTCCGCTTTTATGGTATTTTCTGTTTCAAGGAAGTCTCTTCCAGACATAAATCCACAGTAGCCCAGAAGTGTCGTCCTGGATTAGCCCGTGCGGACTTTACGCACATGCATTAAGCCTGGATATCCCACGACACGCCTCGTATTTTATATTTGAATATACTGTAACTGTCAGTGGAGTGTTTCAATTGCAGCAACGGCACTGGTCTCTTTGAGGAGGAGTGGGCAGAGTCCCCATCCATCCCGAAGTCTGAGCCCGAGAAAGTGGAGGAAGTGAAGGAACAGACCGTCTCCCCGGACTTCGAGTCCCCGCCTATGAAGGAGGAACCCAAACAGGACGCAGTACAGCTAGAAGAGGAGCCACAGCAGATTCAAGAGAGTCTAGTGGTCTTGGACAAGGTTGTTTTGCTTTTGTACTTTTGTTCAAAATAAAATCTACGTTTGTAGAAGTTGTTAGTTTTATTACTGAGTATTTTTGAAAGCATTGGTCCAATTGAAACTGCAATAAAAAATCAATGCATTGATTTCAGTATTTGCTGTACCTTCACACCTGAATCTGGATCAATTACAATTGATAACAAAAATGTGTTGTTTTTTCAGTGATTTGTGAATATGCCCTTTTCTGTGAAATTGTGAAAAAAGTGCCATAAAACCCTAAATTGTGAAAATATTTGATTTCATTTAGAAAAAGAAATATAAACAAGTAGTATCAAAATTCATATACTAACTAGTGGTTTTCTTATATTTAATCAAATTTAAAATACAAACACATCATAAATGTTATTTAAACACTCGTGCAACCATTAAACCTTTAAAAGATTTCATATTTAGCTCGACTTTGCGAAGAAAAGGCAAGCTATTCGACTAGCCCCGGCGTCGGCGTCCGAGCTAGGTTAAATGTAAGGTAGTTTCTCAGGAATGGCTAGAGGGATTTCATTCAAACTTGAAACATTTATTTCCCACATTAAAATGAGCCTATAGGCCAAGGTTGGTAACTCTAGTTTAAAATTTGTCAAAATTATGGGCCTTTTTACATTTATAAATTTTACATGGACATTTTACATAGAACTATATGGACAGGTTAAAGTTTTTCGGTACGCTGGTTGCTCAGGAACGGCTTGAGGGATTTCATTCAAACTTCGAACACTTATTCCCTATATTAAAATGAACTCATAGGCCAATTTTGATAACTCTAGTTTGAAACTTATCAAAATTATGGGCCTTTGTACACTTAGGAATTTTACATGTAAGCTATATGGACAGGTTAAAGTTTTTCGGTTAGCTAGTTTCTCAATTTTCTGTTTCCGCTCTCTAACTTGAGAACGGATTAAGCAATTGTAGTGAAACTTCAAACTTAGATACCTTATTGCGAGTCCTTACTTGGGATTACATACGGGGTGGGTGGGGTCAATGTCACCGTTACTGAAAATAGAAAAATGGTTTCCGTTCAATAACTAGTTATTATAGAGAACGTATATGATATTTTAATAACTCTTAATACGTAGGTGCCTTATATCAAGACCTCACTTGGGATTGCATAACGGGTGGGTGGGGTCAAGGTCAAGGTCACTGTTACTAAAAAAAGAAAAACGGTATTCGCTCAATAACTTGTGAACGCATTGAGATATTTTAATGAAACTTAATACATACATACCTTATATCGATACCTCAATTGCGATTGCGTATAAGGTTAAGGTCAATGCATTGTTACTAATGTAGAAAAACGGTTTCCGGTCAATAACTTGAGAACACATTGACATATTTAAATAAACTAATGGAACTTAATACATATATACCTTATATCGAGACCTAGCGTGGGATTGAATATGGGGTGGGTGGGGTCCAGGTCACCAGGTTACTAAAAATATAAAACTGGTTTCCGCTCAATAACGTGAGAATGCATTGATACATTTTTATGAAATTTACTACATAGATACCTAATATCGAGACTTCGCTTGGGATTGCATATGGAGTTGGTGGGGTCAAGGTCAAGTTTACCATAACTAAAATTTTTATCGATGAGCTGACTTTAATGCTTTTTATTTGAAAAATTTGATTTTCGTGGAATTTTGATGTTTCTTGTTTAAGAAAAAATGCCAGTAACTCTGTCAAGCACAAGAAAAGTCGAGCGTGCTGTCCTCAAACAGCTCTTGTTTTTTATCAACTTTTCCAATTTGTGAATTTAGATCAAAATTTGTGAAAAAGTAAACTTTCTTTGCTTTGTGAATGGTACGGATTATCGGCACGAAAATAATGCCAAATCAAACGCTGGGGACCCAGTCCTTTTTAAGGAAGCCGGGGAACTAAATTGCTTGTAATACTACTCTGTTGAAAAATAATGTGCAGTACATTTTAAATGTTGCAGAACATATCAGGAATTAATATTTATTAAATGTGGGTCTATTTTTGTCAGAGGAGCCTCAACCCAAGCCATTTTTCTGGGCGGCCATGGACAGCAAGAACACAAACAGTGCTGCCCCTGTGCTACAGATGTCTGTTCAGCCTGTTGCCCAGGTCAAGTCTGCTCCTGGCTTTGGGACGCGGGAAGAGTTGACACAAGATACAAACCCAACACCAAAGAAACAGAGTGGCCCAAGGTAAATTAAGGAATTGATGTTGTCTATTTCTATAACTTCTTGTATTAGTTTTCATAGCTATAAATTTAGCATGTTCCCTTGTCAAGAAAATGTTATTCACAATGATGTGCGTTATTTGCGTCAGATAGTAAGGTGACAGTTGCATGCTGTTATAGGCCTGCTTGTTTACCTGAGGATAACGTTTTTACTGAGCTAAGTTTCTAATTGAAGTAAACAAGTAAATAAGAATCTGATTTTGTTTACTGCGATGATGTTTGTAATTTGCGTCAAATAGCAAGTGAGGTGACAGTTGCCTGCTGTTATATGCGTGCTTGTTCAATTGATGACAAGCTGTACTTAGCATAATCTTTTCATTATAGACAGCTTTTGTGTTGCCTGAAAAGGCGACATTTAGGGATTACTTTGTCTGCTTCGGTGGCGGCGTCCCTTTTAGATTGAGTAGACAATATTGAATAACTTAAGAAGTGTTTGTGCAATCATTATGAAACTTACGGGAAGTGTTAGTAGGCATAAAAGGAAGGTTGAGTTTTCGGCATAATTGCTCTTGTACTTGAGTTACGCCCCGTCAAGCGACATATCCGATTCGCACACTTCTATTGTTCATGTAAGATGTATTTTCACTAATTTAATTTGTGTTCCATTTAAGTACATGTATTGTTTCAAAATGCTTTTTCAGAAAAGTTGACATAATTATTTTTTCTCAAATTTAATTATAAAAGAGACTTGTTTGAAAATAGAGAAATATTAACTGCATTAAGGTTGATGCTGAAACGTGTTTTAAGTTAGTGGAATTTACAATTGTTTAAAGATATAAAAATGATATAAATATTTATCATTGTATACATGACACACTTTACTCTAAAATTCAAGTCATGCTTTATGTTGTTCGCGTTTCAAGACCTGGTCATGCTCGTTCTGATCGTGGACGTGATCGTATGAACACAGGACGCGAGAACGGGGATATCACTGTGGATCGGCGTGGAAATCGGTTCCCAGACAGCCATCAGGTGTTTATTGGGAACCTGCCACACAATGTCTCGGAGAAAGACCTGAAAGAAGTCTTTGAAGGTAATTAAAGTAAGAGTTGATTTTTACCATACTTGAAAGTGGGACAATTGCCAATATATATTAAGAACAAAGCAGAAATGTGATTTTCTCCTTCTGTAAGCTGATCATAACCGAGCAGATTTCCAGATAAGATGAGTATTTCTGTAAATTCCCTTTAAATATTGCAAATACCATTTAGAAATTGTAAGTGGGATGTAATAGTCCCCTTCATAAAGTTTAAAGTTGGAAACTGGTCAATATTAAAAATCTTGCCAAAACTTATTAAATTTGAAAACAACAACAGTTTAATTCAGCAATCAAATTTCGTAATGTATCTTATTAGTCCCTTACCGGTGTTTCACCGGAGGCCACTATAGGGCTGACTTCCGTCCGTCCGTCCATCCGTAATTCCGTCTATCCGCAAAATATTGTTCCTGCGATAACTCAAACAGTACTGAAGATATTTCGATGAAGCGTGGTATATATATAAACGGCAAAACGAGCATTATACACGACCTTTTATTTTTAACCAGATGTCAAAGGTCAAGTGACTGTTACTAAAAATAGAATTAAACTAAAACAAACTGGATCCTGCGATAACTCGATGAAACGTGGTATATCTATAAACAGCAATGTGAGAGTTATGTCTCGGATTTTGTTGCAGTAAACATTTTGCATTATTCACTTGCATCATACTTTATTGAAACAGTTACTTTGTACATTCGATTGTGTCTGCATTAGATTGTTTTTGCAAGCTTTATCATCTTGGATACTGCCTTAGGGCAGATAATTTTGATAGCAGATTAAAAGTGTTTAGGTTCTCATTTCTTTCAAAAGAGTTGTTTCTTCTTATCTCGGCCAAAACTTGTCCGAAAATAAATTTCTATGAATTGTATGATTGGATTTTACTCTGATGATACTTTGTGCTCATTGAGAATATACAATTCTTATAATGAATGTATTTGCTTTGGTTCACAGTTTCCCAAGTTCAATGAACAGCGTCTTAACATAGAAGAAAAGAAGCCTAAAGATCGTCGGCCTATGGGGCGAGGCCCACCACCCAGATCAGGCAGTGCAGGTGGCGGTGGGGGTGGGTTCGGCAGTCGCGGGGGAAGTGCAAGCAGGAGTATGGGCCCTCGCGGTGGAGGTGTCCCTCCTGGGATTAGAGATGGCGGTCGCGGTAGGGGCGGCGGTAACATGAACCGTGGAGGAGTGGGTATGGGCGGTCCAAGGCGCTGAGGTGGGTGCTGGGGCGGGTGGGGTAATTGACGTTTATGGGGATGTTGATGGTGATTTGTGTAAAATGGTTTAGAAGTATGCAATGCTGAGTATGGTGAGGACATATCATATAACAATCACCATCTATTTACAAACTTGATTTTTACTAGAATTCAAGGTGTGCATTAAGTTGCCGAGTGTTTATGTGTGATTTAAATTCAATAAATAAACATCCCGGTTTGCCTGTGATCAGTTACACACAAATATTTATCTTATTTATTTCTGTTTTATACCAACATGCTATGTCACCTGTGTGACGATTACAGTGGACTAGGAGTGGCCATGATCATTTTGAAATTATCTGAATCCAGTGTCCACTTTGGGAGCTTAGCTATGTGTGCTATTACAGAGCAAATAACTTGTGCAGCGTACAGGTTCATGAACATTGTACATACAGTATGATCATTACACAAGCATTCACACTTTTCATTCTATATTATGTGTTGTCTTGATTTCATGTTTTACCATTCATTTCTTCAAATCAGAAGCGTTTGTTGATTAGTGTGACGGCATATGTGTGTGTGTAACAGAATTGCATATTTTCCACGTAACATCATTTAAGTGAAAACTAAAGGAAAACTAAATGATATCTAAGAGGTTCTCTAAACACCAAAATTTAAAAGGAACATTGAGAAAAAACAACAACATGATTTATAAGTGTTTTATTGCTGATGTCATATGTTTGTATACTATTTAAATTGTTATTGAACTTACAATTCTTAAATCAAATATATATTTGTTACACAAAATATTAGTCCAATTTTGATGGCATTTTTATTAAGCAGAGTAGTTTTCTCACATGAAAGATATAACTTTGAACCATAATATTTTCTTTCATAATACTCAAAACAGAAATTGATACACAGGTAATTGTTAGAATTATTAGGAAAATCGTATGTGTTTCTCCCTATTGTGTAATGCATAAAACAACAACAAAAAAACGTCATTGCCTATTACACATATACTTACGATGTAACATAAAGGGTGTTAAATTTGTCTTGGTAATTTTGTTAATACTTGTTTGAAATTTTAATTATTTGCAATTTTTCATACTTGTAATAATAATATAAGTCATTCATTGAATTATGAATGCCAACTTTATATGATGTCTTTATTACGGTATTTTTGCATTTCCCATTCCTGGAGTTGTTAAATCATGAACATCTGAATACAACATAGAATTGTTTAACTGTTTTTCTCTAGAAGCATACATGCATAATGCAGTACAGTTGAAGTATATCTATTGAAAGTTGCAGATTGCACACTATAACAGTAATCACAGTTGTCAGTGTTTTGTTGTAGGTAGCTGATAACAAGTACCAAGTTCTAATTAGAAAATTGAAGAAAATGACAAAAAAAAGACTTCGAAACATGCAGATAATTCATATCATCATATTTAACTTGATGTACTCATTTATGGTCGGAAGGTCAAATTTAGATGTGTTTATGTGCTAAATGGATGCATTGAAGTTTTGTACTACCAAATTAATAAACAAATGAAGTTAGTAAGGCACGTAGCATAGACTATTTGTGTACATTGTCCACTTCTCGAGATGTTTCTATGCTTTCATTGTGTCGGAAGGCTATTCCCTAGAAGCTCATGGAAAGAGACTTGTATGTTTCTCCAGTTAAGTCATATTTATATGTTGTCTGTTTTCTTTTCCTGCATTTTTGTCATCCATCATTTGAATGTTTGTCTTTTACAATTACGCTCTTGATTTATGTGCTGCAGATGCTACTATTTTTTCTTTTTGATATTTACAAGATGTTCTGTACTTATAAAGTACTAAATGATGACTGAGTGTTGAAGGTTACAATTTAAAAAAATGTGCTAAAACATAAGATTGTTATGATGGCATAAGTAAAAACAAAAGCATTTAATTATATAATACACATGTAACATAGTTACAAATAAAGGTACATTTTGGAAACATAATGACCACATCATGTTTAGAAACATATATTAAATACCTATATGTATGTTTTAGTGAATAATCACCTTTCAATTTTAGCCAATTTAAAGGGTACCTCGTGATGAATGTATACTTGTTGTTCGGCATTGCATACAAGTTGGAGTTATAGTTTTGTATTAAAATATGTCACAAATCATTAGAAAATTGAGTAAGTTTAAATTTTGCGGTAGTATTTGTTTTTGGTTACTATATAGTTACAAAAAGAATTCGGAAGTGAAAGAAAACGTTTAATAAACCTATGCAATTATTTCAACTTGATGTTTATTGGTTTGCAAATTCTTTTTTGACACCTGAGTTGTTCATTGTACTTATGGTTAAAATAAGACATGTTCATGTACAAACGGCAGGTTTGCTACGTGGTCTAACCACCAACTTGGTTTTCATGAAGTTCCAGATGTAATAAAGCTTACACAAGTATTCATACTTCCATATGTGTAATGGCATAGTGTTTATTTTGAAATAAATTAGTAAATGTGGCTTGTTTTTTTTATCTTCATTTTTTATGTTCTTATATATTACTGGTCGCCCCATGAACATTCCTCTTCAAACAAATGTGGTTACTATGAGGTAATAACAACTACACGCACTGAAATGGATTAACGAATTAACAAAATAATAACGTAGAAGTTCACACAGTGTTGAACTAGGAATGAAACAAGTGTTGTCATATACTTATGTAATGATGTTCTTGCTATGTTCTAGTAATTTTTGTTTGGCTTTATCATTGCTATGTTATGTTGCATATTGTTTGCATTATTTTTTATGATGTATTCACTTGATATTAATGTGGCAAACATTAACTGACATTTCAAACTACTTCCTATTTAGATTTTTTCGTAATTATTAAATGTTACTATTTTTGAAGCTTATATCCATTTGCAGATACCAACAATAGTACCGGTAGTTTCAGTACCCATTTTGGTGAAACAAAAATGACCGCAAATGCTTCGTTTTTTTTATAAACGTTGATTAACCAATACACTGTTCTGTAATATTAGTAACTAAACAATATATATTACCTTCGTTTCATTTAAAGTTCTGCACAGGTATTAAAGCAGGTTAAAATAATTTAAGGTGGACATACTTTGTAAAATCTCCATCTTTAGTTGTTTTAAGTATTAAGTTTTGTAGCATGATCTCACTTTTATATATTTTAATTTAATTTGTATAATCGGGGTTTGGCCTAACATGTAAACATGTCACTTGTATAACTGTTCGAGTGCTTTAATGGATTGGTTTCTGTTATTTTTCCTTTAAATTATACTTGTCTCGGCAATTGGTAATAATTTGTACCTACTGGTTTACTTGGTAAAAATAACATTAAATTTACCGGTAGTTTCGTTAAACTATGGAGTTCAGTATTTATCCAAAGTTTCCATAGTAGTTGATTATTGTCCGATACGCATATATGGATATATACATGATTAATAAATACTGTGGTTCTTGTTAGTACACAATGGAGGAAAATTCCTGTCTTTGATGTAGTACAATGTTTTAACTGAAACAACATATATTTATTTAGACTGACCACAATTTATGAAGTTTTGTTTTTGAAACTAGGAATTAACTATTTTAAGGTTTGGCATTTTCCAAGTCTGGTTTGAACTAGCTTTGGTTTTGCATGTCGCTGACTTCGAGAGCCAAAAACAACATTTTGCAGTGTTCTTGCACATGTAAATTTGATTTAATACTGAATGTTCTTTTAATTGTAGCCCACTTTTCAACTACCTGGGCCCAGTTGCTCATAACTTTTAACGGCCAATTAAGCTAACAGTCGTTAACTTTTGATTGAGGTTTTTGATGTAAATTAAATGTTAACATTTGTATTTAATTTTAATAAATTGATATGCTCAAATAATTGTCAAATGCTTCATAAGCGAGATGCTTGTAATATTAGTTTTACGTACATCTAAAGTTAACAGGCCGTTAGCTTAATCAGCCGTTAAAGTTTTGGGCAACTGGGCCCAGGTAGTTAACTCGGTGGTTTAATATTTGTCGTGTCCTGGGAAAACCGGACTTAATGCATGTGAGTCAAGTAACGTCCCGGATTAGGCTGTGCAGTCCGTACAGGCTAATGGGGGCGGCACTTTCCGCCTAAAGATGATTTATGTTTAGAAGAGACTTCCTTGACACGGGAAAAAGCATGAAAGCGGAAAGTTCCGTCCTTTCGTGTTGTCTTGGAATGCCTTTTCCAATATTATGATAGACCAAGCATTAAGTATGTTTGTATGCACATGTACCAAGAACGTACTTCGTTGACTACATCTGTGAAGCATGTAACATTCTGGAATGTTTTCAACCGGTATTTATGATTATATAATGAGGTTAGTTTAAATATTACCAGGTATATATTATAAAGTGTAACCAAAATTGGCTAATCCAATGTTCGGGGCTGTTTTGTGATTGAGTGTTGGAGTTGGATAGAGCTAAACGTATTAGATACCAGGTTTAAATGAAATAGTCGTGTAATATTTTATTTCTTAATACCTTATAGAATTGGTGCATATTTTTAACAAGCTCAATTGTTACTTTATATTTGTATAGCCAAGTAGGCAGGATGGTGTACAGCTTCCTTTATTTTTACTAACTAATGATTATTCAATTTTACGATGGTTTTTTCATGTGTGAATTTAAGGAATATATCTAATACAGATTCTTTATTGTTTTCGGAAGTGCAGTGATTTTGTTTTTTTTGCTAAAATGTATTGAAATTGAACACTTTCTGAGGCTAGCTATTTTTGGTTAAATAATAAATGAATTATAAAAGAACTGTCAAAACAACACTAATAATATTATGGTGAATATATTCTTTATTGTGTAATTCAAGAATTGTTACAAGCAAAGTAGTTTACTATATGACATACATATTACTGTTCTAAATCTGAAATTAAAAAATAAAAATGTTAAATATTTTTCTTTATTGTGCTTAATTTCGTAGGAATTTTTTCACGTATGTCGTGTTACAAAATAAAAAAAAACTTAACATAGAAAATACAACTTTATAGTACTGATATACAGTATATCGCCATGGATTGCCTGTATAATCTACAATTAAACATACTAAAGTAGATATAACGTTTTTGTAATCCGAAAAAAAGTCAACCATGTAAACTGTTTATAAACACAGTCTGTTTACATATCTGAATAGTGTTACACCATGCTATACTGTCCGAATCGTAAAATATGTGCATTACGTCTAGTGTTTCATAGCTATTAAGCGTTTTACAGTTACGTCTTAAAACTGTAAGTATGGTAAAGCACAGAATATATATTTTATCAATACATTGCCGTGTATACCTTTATTTTAAATTCCAATTCAAAGTGTTTTTTTGGTCATAAAAAAGTCACAATTGTATGCACACCATTTGCATTGAATGGATGATTATATATAACCATCATCTATGTTTAAAATTTCGAAGGCCCTTTCTAGATAAAATGTTCCTTAGAAAAAGTCTTTATTTGTGTGCATAGAAGCCAAATATACATGTATATGAACATTTGCACATAGTAATTACTTAAACAATCATTTAAAGAGAATTAACTTGCTATATTTTAGCTTTCAACTTGTGATTGTAGTTAGTGCAGAATTACACATAATATCTGAAAAATACCCACACATTAAAGGCCTAGTTTAATCCGTCGTTACTGTACTCCTGTGTATTGACACCCTGCTGTGGTCATAGTGTGGACACAGTGTGGCAACTCTGACCAGCTGAGATCAAACCACTGCTGCAGTGGTAGCGATAAATTGAAACAGTGCACTCAACCGTTGCTCGGTCCGGTGAGAGAAAATATTGCAGACATTGATAAGAGATTTGATGGTAGACCAATACACAGAGTTGAATACCCCATGGAGAGGCCTGACATTCCTTAAACTAGGCCGTTAACATATACAGCACACAAACATTATCACTGTAATAGGTTTAATGGATACCAACAAAAATTTAAAGCGGCATCTCGACAGTAGATTGACAATAACATTTGGAAATACAGTTCATTTACAGAAAATGGTGAAGGATTGTTAACAGGTTAATTATAAAGCGTATAAAACAATTGACAAAGTATATAATTTTATTAAATTATTATATAAACAATGATCATTAATTAGTAGTAATGATAAAATCGATATGAATAGATGCACGATGTACCATTACGTGCATGAGCATTAGTAACAAGAGCTGTCAGAAGACAGTGCACTGGACTATTCGAAGTATTTCAGATGGAATATATTTTGGAAAGTGGAAGGGGCATACATTTGTTTAAATACAAGCTGTGTTATTGCAATTATTTCATCAAATTATTAAAGTTTCAATCTTATGAAATTCTGAAGTTTCAAAAGATTTGAATATAAACTTTAACCAGGAAATCTGTGAAAAAGGGGCATAACTCTGTTACAATACAGAACAGTTTTATTGGGAATGTTGCCTCTTATACTGGAGTTAATTACAGGTATATTCCAAGTTTCCAGTGAATAATTTGTGTAGTTCTTAAGTTCCAAAACTGTTGACTATACACTTTAACCAGAAAATCTATGTGAAAAAGGGACATCTGTCAAAATACAAAACAGAGTTATATGGAATGTTGCCCCTGACACTGGAGTTGATGACAAAGGTATGTTTCAAGTGAATAACTTTTGTAGTTTTGAAGTTACACAATTTTTAGCTCTACTATTCAAACATAGGTGAGCTTTCCTTCTACGCCCGGCGTCGGCGTCCACGTCTGAATTTGGTTGAATTTTTTTTTTTTAAAGTCTTGTCACTCTAAAACTACATAAACTCTGTTATGTATTATGACAGAGTTTGCCCACTTTTTTCTTAGACTTTTTTGTTAATTGTTTGTTCCAAACATTTATAAACTATACAAGGCTTCACTTAAAAGTTTTGTATTTTAACAAATGTATGCCAAGAAATACTTCGAATAGTCGAGCGCGTGTCCTCTGACAGCTCTTGTTGAATATAAACTTTAACCAGAAAATCTATGTGAAAAAGGCGCATAACTTTGTCACAATGCAAAACAGAGTTGTGGGGAATGTTGCCCCTGATAATAGTGTTGATGACAAAGGTGTGTTTCAAGTGAATAACTTGTGTAGTTTCGATGTTAGAAGACTTCTGAATAAAAAAAAATACATTAGCTGACGCCGGGGTAGTAGGAAAGCTCACCTAGTCTTCGAATGGTCGAGCTAATAAACGTGTAGCAGAGGTAAGTTTTTGTACGCTACTGAAACCGTGTATCCATTTTTTTGTCTGTGTATGTATTTTTCCTTAACTATAATATCCATATATTGTTGCTTCTTGATCACTAAATACTTGATATAAATAGTTGCGCATCTTGGTTTTAATATTGGTCAATATATCTGCGAATTACAATCGAATATGGCATCGATATGCCCCTGTTATATATTTAATTTGTGTTATAACGTAACCGTATTAACTAAACTCACATATATCTAAGCATTCTATATGTAGATATGCACGCATTTCCTACACAACACACTATCATTTTATGTAATGCAGTAATGCATGTACGTATAACATATAATATTATAACATTAATATGTCATGTAAATACATAACTACAGTGAATAAACTATTTCAATGTATACAAATAGCATAAATGACCAAACTCCTTACAGTGGTCTCCCTTGCTGCAAATTCACAGTTGTCTTTCCTGCTGTACTGTTTTGACCACTGCCACCACAAGTTGCCCATCCAAATTTTGATGAAGATTTCTGCATTTAATCATCATTATTATTTTTTAATACATATTTTTCATGTATTCCATCAAAGTATACGTTTTTGTAACCGTATGTTAAAACATAACACAATTATCTCTTTTCCATATATCTTATATTAATAACTGTAAATACCAATAAACGTACTATTATTTTAGCGCTTTTATACAGTAATGTATAATTTGAGAGCCATATTGTCACGTGATATTTGTTTCGGCAATGATGGACCTACCAAAGTGGGAGATCACTGTGATGAGTTTGATATAATAAATTATTTAAGATAATAAATACATAACAAACACAAACAATGTGAAGTCCCTTTATGTAATATAGAAGTGAAAGTTTGCTGAAGTGTAAAATAATTAATGTAGAATCTAATTTCGTGGCCTCCTACAAGTTCGTGTTGCAAACTCTAACGTCATTTCGTTTGAATGACGCGAAGTATCGAGTCTTAATTCGTCACAAATTTGGCATAATTTACAATAATCCGACTCAGAAGAGCAAATACATGCGTAAAACTCAACTTTAAATTATAAATTGTATCGTTCCTTCAGTGAACTCCATTTGTTATGCCCCGTTTTCAACTTTTATAAAGGATTGTTAACATTGTACACTCAGTCTTTTTAAATGTATAAAACACAATTATAAAACTTTGTCTTAAAATAAGAAGACGTAATAAGTGACCTTGTACAATAATCTAACACATTCATAATACATAAAGAAACTTAAATAATAATAATAATATTAATAACATCATGATACAATAATAAATACAATTTTAGTAATACAACTAAGTTAATATTTGTGTCAATAATGACATTATGTTTTATTAATGTCAACTTCAACTCAATCTACATTTTCAAAGAGCACATCAACTTAATATGTCTTAGTGAATCAATATAATTTTTATTACTGACATTGATAACTGACATGAAATGTTGATTATACTTTGCTAATCTAAATATTACATAAAATCAAAAAAAAGCGCGCACAATTAAAATTATTATCACTGGAATGTGTGTATGTCTGCAAGACATGGACATGCTTTTTGTTTCTACATTTTTTCTTAAGTTAAATAGATGCAAACTATTAATACATTTGCACATGCAGGTACACCAAATTGTATAAACATAACACTCAGAATATATCCATTTACACTTAAATCAAGCTTGCCTTATCTGCTTACAACAAAACGTGTGCATGATCATTCGCTATACATGTATCAACTCAGTATTTGTCATGAAGACATATACAAATGGATTATTAGTATTGGCAAAGTTTCAGTAATGCAAAAGCATTACATACTTAAATGTACACAATGTTACAAAATTGAAAATGAATAAACATTTTGATAACTGCAACACAATCTACTATTTTAAAGCACATCCATGGAAAACAATATATAACCAAATTTGTCATAAACACAAAGACCATAGAACAAAATCCAGAATTTGCTTTAGGAAACAATTTTCAATTACTACTGCTATTGTATCAAAACCTTCAACGTTACAAAACACACACACAAATAAATCACACCGGTATTTCGTTATTAACATTCATAAAAGCACACTTTAACATTCATTTAAGCACACTTAAACATTTTGATAACTGCAAAAATCTATTCTTTTTGAAGCAATACAATGGAAAACAAATAGCATTGTTTCATAACTAAATTTATTTAAAAAAAATTAAGCCATAGACTAAAATCAGAATTGGCCTCTAAAACCAAATAGTAATTGTTAATTCTATTATATTAAAAAGCTTCAATATTACAGATACACGTGCACAAATAATTCACGCCAGCAAAATAATATGTTTCAATAATATAAAAAATGTCAAGTTACACAATTCGTCGCAATATATTTCAATATATCTAAACATCACTGCAAAAAATGGCCACTAGAGCTAAAAATTGAATTTGCGTTAAAATTGTGTTTTCCTGTAATATTTTCAAAAGTTCTTGGTAAATCTTCATGAAACTTTAAAGAAATGTTCCTTGGATGGTCCTCTACCAAACCTGTGAAAATGGTTCGGCTTCACTGCACAAGGTGGCCGCCAGAGTTAAAAATAGAAATATGTCTAAACGCCAATTTCTTCTGAACCTATGGCTAGATTTTCAAATAATGCCACACCAATGTTCGTTTAGTGGTTCTCTACCAAACTTATTTAAATGGTTCCGTCTCACTGCACAAAATGGCCACAAGAGCTAAAAATAGAATTTGCAGGGCAAAATATAAATCCGGCTTTTTTCTCGACATTCTTTTCTGACCCTATTTCATTAAGGCAGTGACAATCCTGACAAATGCTGACACAGTAGATTTCGATTTACTATCGCAGACAGTTTGAAGACCTAGATGTAATACGATGTCTTTAAATTATTTTTTTTTATCTGTCCAATGATGATAAGCAATCAATGTTGATTGTACAGATATTTGCGTGCAAGGTGTGCAATTGTTGAAACTCTAATTTCATCGGTTTTCAACCAAATACAATTAAACAATTAAGCAAACGTTTGTCTTTAATAGGTTCTCACATGCAAATACAAAACGGCTGCTAATATCTGGCATTTTTTTCAACGTCAATAAAAGTCTCTATTTGCCGTAACAAACGGTATCAGTGCATGTATGATCACCGGCACATGTTTGAAATTTCTTGAACAATATGGGACAATAACGCTGTTGTTTGTGGTCCGATCTGGCCAATGTTTAGCTTTTGCTTAGACCGCATGGTCATACACAATCTTTGATTGTTTGGTCAAGATTAGATGACATATAAAGTCCGTATTTTGGAAAAAGACATGCTTACAATTTTTTCATTAATAAGGGCCAATAAATGTATCGTTCCTGCTTCAATCTGGCCCATTACCAATCCAAACTAAGATTTTATGGTCAAATACAAAGTTTGGTCAACATTGAATAAACAATGATGTATATATCGCATGCGCAAGCTAATTATTAATAGCGTATGGATGCTGTTTTTTTCCACACACAACATACTATAACTCTGATGTGTTTTGTCCAATCTTGATAATATTCTAATAATCTGAGATATTATGGTCATGAACATACTGTACACGATTGGTTAAGATATGATGAAAGATGAAGCCTCTATCGTGAATAAAGTCCATTTTGTCACGATTATTATTCATTACTTTCCTGTTCAGTTTCGTTTTCAAAATTTGATTTATTTCGTTTGAGTCTTTAACAATTATCATTGCAAAATCAAATGTGTTCTAATCTAATGGTGTTTGTTTCGGGTATACAGTCTATACAGTCAAAACACTTAATATCAACACAAGTGTGAAGTTTATTTATTAAATTTAATTATAGATTTAAATGAACTTCAAATAGGACAGGTAACTTTTGGGGTTTCTTTTGTCTACATAACTAATCTGGTTGTCACATACAGTCGGACAGTCGTTAACGTCGAGCTTTCTCAGGGTCAGGAATAGTATTATCCATATGTAGACATTGATGTTCATTGCCTGATCAGCGTCAAATTGGGTTATGACATTGAGCACTACAGTGCATTGAAATAGACTATTTAACAAAACAACCGTGAACGCCTCCAGAAATATGCATGTACGTGCAGATACCTGGCTAATTAAATCACATAATACAAATCTAATGATTCAGTGAGAAGCTTAGATTATATGAATGAAGTCGAATATCGATAAAAGTGTAAATACTTACTTAGTTCTAACGATTTTTATTCATTACTTTTATGTCCAGTTTCTTTTTCAAACAAATGTGTTTTGTTTGAGACTACACCACACTAAACATCATTGCAAAATCAAATGTGTTCTAATGTTGTTCGTTTCGAGTATTTGTACAGTTATACAGTCAAATGACTTAATAACAACACAAATGTAAAGTAAATTTCTTTCATGTAAATATATATTTAATTAAACTGTAAATTGAAGTTGTTAAGTCAGACAGGTAACTTTTGGAATTTCGTTTGTCTCCATAATGATGTGGTTTTCACATACAGTCAGACAGTCCTTAATGTCAGGAATAACATTGCCCAAATATAGAAATAGAAATTCGATGTATGATCAGCGTCTAATGTGTTCTTATGTTGTTTGTTATGGTTATATACAGTCTACCCAGTCAAATAACTTAATATCAACACAACTATGCAGATAATCTATTTAATGTAATTATATATTTAATTTAATTTCATGTTGAAGTTGTTGAATAAGACTTTTGAAGTCCATCTTGTGTATATATATAAGACTATTTAAGAGAACAATTACACCCAAAGTGTGAATGGATATAAGTAAAGATTCCTGGCTAATTTATTCATTCGATTCTATTATTGAAGTTGTATCGCCATAAAATTGGAAATAATTACTTAGTGGTCACAATTTTTATTTATTAATGTTTGTTTCAGTTTCGTTTTTCAAAGTATGAACAACCGTAACCATCCGGTATATCCTGGTTAGGAGAGATAAACTTTACATTCTGCTTGTCGGAAGTGGCTGATGTGATTTAATAGTGCGTTTAATATCATTCTAAACACCACGTATACTAGTATCAATGTGTAAACATCGCTCTCGAAATGACCTGCGTATTTTCACGCATGGTATTTTGGAATTCGCAACCCACGTTAGGCTTTCAAATCGATGCATATGCCCACGTGCGCGATAACAAAAAAGTGCTAAAAGCTAATTCTTCAACAATGTTAGTTAGTTACAGTTGCCTGCTGTCATATGCCTGCTTGTTTTACTGATAAAACATTTTTACTGAGCTGAAATTCTATTTAAAACACATTAGAATGTATGCTTATTACTGCTATAATGTGTGTAATTTGCGTCAGATAGCAAGTTAGGTGACAGCTGCCTGATGTAATAAGCCTGCTTGTTTAACTGATGATAAATATCTGCTGAGCTGAATCCGTTTTACAAAGTTAGAAACAGCTGATGTAAAATTTCCTCTAAGAAGCAAATTTGTGAGTGTAATTGAGCTAAATGTGTGCTAAATTTTAACATTTTGGCTATGCAAATTAGCCAAAAGAGTCATGACGTGTGTAATTTGCATCAGATAGCAAGTTTGATGACAGTTGCCAGCTGTCATATGCATGCTTTTGTAGCTGATTATATTTTCTGAGCTGAAAGTGTTATACAAAACTACATGTCTTTAGTTGATGCGAAATTTGTTAATGTTTATAGAGCTAAAAGTGTGCTAAATGTTAACATCTTGTCAATATAATAAACCAGAAAAAAAAGCAATGATGTGTGTAATTTGCGTCCGATTGCAAGTTAGGTGACAAATGCCTGCTGTCATATGCCTGCTTGTTTAACTGATGATACATTTTTACTGAGCTGAAATTCTATTGAAAACCCACTAAAATCTATGTTTATTAGTGTTACTATTTGTGTTATTTGCATTTGATAGCAAGTTAGGCTGTACCCTGGAGTATTTAATTTGTTAATTGCACTGTAATAACTTAAACATGGTCATTCAGTTTGGTTGTTAAAATTGTATTTATTTAGTTTGGATGAGGTAATTGTCAGTCTATTAAAACTGTCACTGTTTACCAGGTAACTGGGGAGTTGTCGAACAATGGGCAGCCGATGCGTCGTTTTATGCAGACCTTTGTACTGGCCCCACAGTCCCCTAAGAAGTACTACGTGCACAACGACATCTTCCGCTATCAGGATGAGGTTTTCCATGATAATTGTACGGACACTGAGAACATTGAAGATGCACAGGGTGAGCATCAGTATATTGGTATTGGGGTAGCTACAGCATATTACTAATACATATAAAAGACACTTTTTGCCTGCAAAATTTTATTGGAAATAGGTGGGTGCCTATAATACTTGTATGTATACATGTGGCTTTCTAAACTTGAACCATCCGCACATTTGCTTAAAGTAATAGACTAGAACAGAATTTCGTTCAAAATTGTTTAATTCTTACTATACATTGTATGCAGTGACCTTTATAGAATTCCTTGATGTATGTGTTACGTACAAGTTTATTAACGTGTTACAAGTTTATTTTTGTTAACATCGATTTGCCTTGAGTATCAACATTTACTTGTATTGAGTATCATTTGATGAAGATAGTACAATACTTTTTTTGTTGTGCTGTTGTTAGCAATCTTTGCATACTAGTCTGACTGAAAATACTGTTTGTTTGTTAATGGTTGCATTTCCAGTATTGTCTCAAAATATGAGTTATGTCATGAGAAAATCTGACTGAATGCATGTGCGTAAAGAGTCAATCCGGATTAGCCTGAGTAGTCCGCACTGTCCAATTTGGGACGACGCTTTCCACCTACAGTGGATTTATGTTTAGAAGAGACTTCCTTGAAACAGAAAAAACATAAAAGAGGAAAGTGTCGTTCTGGATTAGCAAAAAATACCATAAAAACGGTAAGTGTCGTCCTGGATTAGTCTGTGCGGACTACACAAGCTAATCCGGGCGACTATTTATGCAGATGCATTAAGCCCGGTTTTCCATTGACTTACCTAATATTTATTTGCAAGCCATGGCATTACAGTTGAAATTATGGAGCTATATTTTTTGCAGATTCTGAAGGAGAGATTGTAGATGGTGGTAGTGCCCAGACTGATCTAATCCAAGATTCGCAACAGTTCTATGACACCCATGCTCCATCTCTTAGGTTAGAAAAACCATTTTGTGTTGAATGTTTGCTGCAAGAAAAGCTTATAAATGAACCTACCATTGCTGACATTCCTAATATGTATCCGTTTGTTAATGTCCTAAAAAGAAAGTAATTCATTTATTTTATGTTTAAAGGTGTCAAATCCCCTCAAAATGACAATGACTCTTCGGGATGTTACAGACAGTGCCATGCTACAACTAAGCATGTCAGGGTGAACATCTTTCAGTTTTAATATCGATTTCATTATTTTTGAAAGTTAACCAATGCAAACAATAATAAAAATAATGATGTTAAGTATGAGGGTATTTTCAGAAATATTTACATTCACACGTAGACTATATATGAGACGTGTCTTGGGAAAACCGGGCTTTATTAATGTGTGTTAAGTTTTGTCCCGGATTAGCCTGTGCAGTCCGCATAGGCTAATCCAGGAGGACACGTTCCGCTTTTATGGTATTTTCTGTTTCAAGGAAGTCTCTTCCAGACATAAATCCACAGTAGCCCAGAAGTGTCGTCCTGGATTAGCCCGTGCGGACTGCACAGGCTGATCAAGGACGACACTTGACGCACATGCATTAAGCCTGGATATCCCACGACACGCCTCGTATTTTATATTTGAATATACTGTAACTGTCAGTGGAGTGTTTCAATTGCAGCAACGGCACTGGTCTCTTTGAGGAGGAGTAGGCAGAGTCCCCATCCATCCCGAAGTCTGAGCCCGAGAAAGTGGAGGAAGTGAAGGAACAGACCGTCTCCCCGGACTTCGAGTCCCCGCCTATGAAGGAGGAACCCAAACAGGACGCAGTACAGCTAGAAGAGGAGCCACAGCAGATTCAAGAGAGTCTAGTGGTCTTGGACAAGGTTGTTGTGCTTTTGTACTTTTGTTCAAAATAAAATCTACGTTTGTAGAAGTTGTTAGTTTTATTACTGAGTATTTTTGAAAGCATTGGTCCAATTGAAACTGCAATAAAAAATCAATGCATTGATTTCAGTATTTGCTGTACCTTCACACCTGAATCTGGATCAATTACAATTGATAACAAAAATGTGTTGTTTTTTTCAGTGATTTGTGAATATGCCCTTTTCTGTGAAATTGTGAAAAAAGTGCCATAAAACCCGAAATTGTGAAAATATTTGATTTCATTTAGAAAAAGAAATATAAACAAGTAGTATCAAAATTCATATACTAACTAGTGGTTTTCTTATATTTAATCAAATTTAAAATACAAACACATCATAAATGTTATTTAAACACTCGTGCAACCATTAAACCTTTAAAAGATTTCATATTTAGCTCGACTTTGCGAAGAAAAGGCAAGCTATTCGACTAGCCCCGGCGTCGGCGTCCGAGCTAGGTTAAATGTAAGGTAGTTTCTCAGGAATGGCTAGAGGGATTTCATTCAAACTTGAAACATTTATTTCCCACATTAAAATGAGCCTATAGGCCAAGGTTGGTAACTCTAGTTTAAAATTTGTCAAAATTATGGGCCTTTTTACATTTATAAATTTTACATGGACATTTTACATAGAACTATATGGACAGGTTAAAGTTTTTCGGTACGCTGGTTGCTCAGGAATGGCTTGAGGGATTTCATTCAAACTTCGAACACTTATTCCCTATATTAAAATGAACTCATAGGCCAATTTTGATAACTCTAGTTTGAAACTTATCAAAATTATGGGCCTTTGTACACTTAGGAATTTTACATGTAAGCTATATGGACAGGTTAAAGTTTTTCGGTTAGCTAGTTTCTCAATTTTCTGTTTCCGCTCTCTAACTTGAGAACGGATTAAGCAATTGTAGTGAAACTTCAAACTTAGATACCTTATTGCGAGGCCTTACTTGGGATTACATATGTGGTGGGTGGGGTCAATGTCACCGTTACTGAAAATAGAAAAATGGTTTCCGTTCAATAACTAGTTATTATAGAGAACGTATTGTGATATTTTAATAACTCTTAATACGTAGGTGCCTTATATCAAGACCTCACTTGGGATTGCATAACGGGTGGGTGGGGTCAAGGTCAATGTCACTGTTACTAAAAAAAGAAAAACGGTATTCGCTCAATAACTTGTGAACGCATTGAGATATTTTAATGAAACTTAATACATACATACCTTATATCGATGCCTCAATTTCGATTGCGTATAAGGTTAAGGTCAATGCATTGTTACTAATGTAGAAAAACGGTTTCCGGTCAATAACTTGAGAACACATTGACATATTTAAATAAACTAATGGAACTTAATACATATATACCTTATATCGAGACCTAGCGTGGGATTGAATATGGGGTGGGTGGGGTCCAGGTCACCAGGTTACTAAAAATATAAAACTGGTTTCCGCTCAATAACGTGAGAATGCATTGATACATTTTTATGAAATTTACTACATAGATACCTAATATCGAGACTTCGCTTGGGATTGCATATGGGGTTGGTGAGGTCAAGGTCAAGTTTACCATAACTAAAATTTTTATCGATGAGCTGACTTTAATGCTTTTTATTTGAAAAATTTGTTTTTCGTGGAATTTTGATGTTTCTTGTTTAAGAAAAAATGCCAGTAACTCTGTCAAGCACAAGAAAAGTCGAGCGTGCTGTCCTCAAACAGCTCTTGTTTTTTATCAACTTTTCCAATTTGTGAATTTAGATCAAAATTTGTGAAAAAGTAAACTTTCTTTGCTTTGTGAATGGTACGGATTATCGGCACGAAAATAATGCCAAATCAAACGCTGGGGACCCAGTCCTTTTTAAGGAAGCCGGGGAACTAAATTGCTTGTAATACTACTCTGTTGAAAAATAATGTGCAGTACATTTTAATGTTGCAAAACATATCAGGAATTAATATTTATTAAATGTGGGTCTATTTTTGTCAGAGGAGCCTCAACCCAAGCCATTTGTCTGGGCGGCCATGGACAGCAAGAACACAAACAGTGCTGCCCCTGTGCTACAGATGTCTGTTCAGCCTGTTGCCCAGGTCAAGTCTGCTCCTGGCTTTGGGACGCGGGAAGAGTTGACACAAGATACAAACCCAACACCAAAGAAACAGAGTGGCCCAAGGTAAATTAAGGAATTGATGTTGTCTATTTCTATAACTTCTTGTATTAGTTTTCATAGCTATAAATTTAGCATGTTCCCTTGTCAAGAAAATGTTATTCACAATGATGTGCGTTATTTGCGTCAGATAGTAAGGTGACAGTTGCATGCTGTTATAGGCCTGCTTGTTTACCTGAGGATAACGTTTTTACTGAGCTAAGTTTCTAATTGAAGTAAACAAGTAAATAAGAATCTGATTTTGTTTACTGCGATGATGTTTGTAATTTGCGTCAAATAGCAAGTGAGGTGACAGTTGCCTGCTGTTATATGCGTGCTTGTTCAATTGATGACAAGCTGTACTTAGCATAATCTTTTCATTATAGACAGCTTTTGTGTTGCCTGAAAAGGCGACATTTAGGGATTACTTTGTCTGCTTCGGTGGCGGCGTCCCTGTTAGATTGAGTAGACAATATTGAATAACTTAAGAAGTGTTTGTGCAATCATTATGAAACTTACGGGAAGTGTTAGTAGGCATAAAAGGAAGGTTGAGTTTTCGGCATAATTGCTCTTGTACTTGAGTTACGCCCCGTCAAGCGACATATCCGATTCGCACACTTCTATTGTTCATGTAAGATGTATTTTCACTAATTTAATTTGTGTTCCATTTAAGTACATGTATTGTTTCAAAATGCTTTTTCAGAAAAGTTGACATAATTATTTTTTCCCAAATTTAATTATAAAAGAGACTTGTTTGAAAATAGAGAAATATTAACTGCATTAAGGTTGATGCTGAAACGTGTTTTAAGTTAGTGGAATTTACAATTGTTTAAAGATATAAAAATGATATAAATATTTCTCATTGTATACATGACACACTTTACTCTAAAATTCAAGTCATGCTTTATGTTGTTCGCGTTTCAAGACCTGGTCATGCTCGTTCTGATCGTGGACGTGATCGTATGAACACAGGACGCGAGAACGGGGATATCACTGTGGATCGGCGTGGAAATCGGTTCCCAGACAGCCATCAGGTGTTTATTGGGAACCTGCCACACAATGTCTCGGAGAAAGACCTGAAAGAAGTCTTTGAAGGTAATTAAAGTAAGAGTTGATTTTTACCATACTTGAAAGTGGGACAATTGCCAATATATATTAAGAACAAAGCAGAAATGTGATTTTCTCCTTCTGTAAGCTGATCCTAACCGAGCAGATTTCCAGATAAGATGAGTATTTCTGTAAATTCCCTTTAAATATTGCAAATACCCTTTAGAAATTGTAAGTAGGATGTAATAGTCCCCTTCATAAAGTTTAAAGTTGGAAACTGGTCAATATTAAAAATCTTGCCAAAACTTATTAAATTTGAAAACAACAACAGTTTAATTCCGCAATCAAATTTCGTAATGTATCTTATTAGTCCCTTACCGGTGTTTCACCGGAGGCCACTATAGGGCTGACTTCCGTCCGTCCGTCCATCCGTAATTCCGTCTATCCGCAAAATATTGTTCCTGCGATAACTCAAAAAGTACTGAAGATATTTCGATGAAGCTTGGTATATATATAAACGGCAAAACGAGCATTATGCACGACCTTTTATTTTTAACCAGATGTCAACGGTCAAGTGACTGTTACTAAAAATAGAAATAAACTAAAACAAACTGGATCCTGCGATAACTCGATGAAACGTGGTATATCTATAAACAGCAATGTGAGAGTTATGTCTCGGATTTTGTTGCAGTAAACATTTTGCATTATTCACTTGCACCATACTTTATTGAAACAGTTACTTTGTACATTCGATTGTGTCTGCATTAGATTGTTTTTGCAAGCTTTATCATCTTGGATACTGCCTTAGGGCAGATAATTTCCCAAGTTCAATGAACAGCGTCTTAACATAGAAGAAAAGAAGCCTAAAGATCGTCGGCCTATGGGGCGAGGCCCACCACCCAGATCAGGCAGTGCAGGTGGCGGTGGGGGTGGGTTCGGCAGTCGCGTGGGAAGTGCAAGCAGGAGTATGGGCCCTCGCGGTGGAGGTGTACCTCCTGGGATTAGAGATGGCGGTCGCGGTAGGGGCGGCGGTAACATGAACCGTGGAGGAGTGGGTATGGGCGGTCCAAGGCGCTGAGGGGGGTGCTGGGGCGGGTGGGGTAATTGACGTTTGTGGGGATGTTGATGGTGATTTGTGTAAAATGGTTTAGAAGTATGCAATGCTGAGTATGGTGAGGACATATCATATAACAATCACCATCTATTTACAAACTTGATTTTTACTAGAATTCAAGGTGTGCATTAAGTTGCCGAGTGTTTATGTGTGATTTAAATTCAATAAATAAACATCCCGGTTTGCCTGTGATCAGTTACACACAAATATTTATCTTATTTATTTCTGTTTTATACCAACATGCTATGTGACCTGTGTGACGATTACAGTGGACTAGGAGTGGCCATGATCATTTTGAAATTATCTGAATCCAGTGTCCACTTTGGGAGCTTAGCTATGTGCTATTACAGAGCAAATAACTTGTGCAGCGTACAGGTTCATGAACATTGTACATACAGTATGATCATTACACAAGCATTCACACTTTTCATTATATATTATGTGTTGTCTTGATTTCATGTTTTACCATTCATTTCTTCAAATCAGAAGCGTTTGTTGATTAGTGTGACGGCATATGTGTGTGTGTAACAGAATTGCATATTTTCCACGTAACATCATTTAAGTGAAAACTAAAGGAAAACTAAATGATATCTAAGAGGTTATCTAAACACCAAAATTTAAAAGGAACATTGAGAAAAAACAACAACATGATTTATAAGTGTTTTATTGCTGATGTCATATGTTTGTATACTATTTAAATTGTTATTGAACTTACAATTCTTAAATCAAATATATATTTGTTACACAAAATATTAGTCCAATTTTGATGGCATTTTTATTAAGCAGAGTAGTTTTCTCACATGAAAGATATAACTTTGAACCATAATATTTTCTTTCATAATACTCAAAACAGAAATTGATACACAGGTAATTGTTAGAATTATTAGGAAAATCGTATGTGTTTCTCCCTATTGTGTAATGCATAAAACAACAACAAAAAAACGTCATTGACTATTACACATATACTTACGATGTAACATAAAGGGTGTTAAATTTGTCTTGGTAATTTTGTTAATACTTGTTTGAAATTTTAATTATTTGCAATTTTTCATACTTGTAATAATAATATAAGTCATTCATTGAATTATGAATGCCAACTTTATATGATGTCTTTATTACGGTATTTTTGCATTTCCCATTCCTGGAGTTGTTAAATCATGAACATCTGAATACAACATAGAATTGTTTAACTGTTTTTCTCTAGAAGCGTACATGCATAATGCAGTACAGTTGAAGTATATCTATTGAAAGTTGCAGATTGCACACTATAACAGTAATCACAATTGTCAGTGTTTTGTTGTAGGTAGCTGATAACAAGTACCAAGTTCTAATTAATGCATTTTATCATTTTGTAGTATGCATGAAGTGAACAAATGTGGAACTTATTGTGATACTAGAGATTTAAGTTAATCATGTTTGCTGGATCGTTAATAAAAGGTATATTTCGTTAAGAGTGAAATGGAGCTTATGAGAAAGTTCTTTTTTGGAAGTTTGGTTGATGTGAAGTGACCTGTTGAAGAAAATGACAAAAACAAGACTTCGAAACATGCAGATAATTCATATCATCATATTTAACTTGATGTACTCATTTATGGTCGGAAGGTCAAATTTAGATGTGTTTATGTGCTAAATGGATGCATTGAAGTTTTGTACTACCAAATTAATAAACAAATGAAGTTAGTAAGGCACGTAGCATAGACTATTTGTGTACATTGTCCACTTCTCGAGATGTTTCTATGCTTTCATTGTGTCGGAAGGCTATTCCCTAGAAGCTCATGGAAAGAGACTTGTATGTTTCTCCAGTTAAGTCATATTTATATGTTGTCTGTTTTCTTTTCCTGCATTTTTGTCATCCATCATTTGAATGTTTGTCTTTTACAATTACGCTCTTGATTTATGTGCTGCAGATGCTACTATTTTTTCTTTTTGATATTTACAAGATGTTCTGTACTTATAAAGTACTAAATGATGACTGAGTGTTGAAGGTTACAATTTAAAAAAATGTGCTAAAACATAAGATTGTTATGATGGCATAAGTAAAAACAAAAGCATTTAATTATATAATACACATGTAACATAGTTACAAATAAAGGTACATTTTGGAAACATAATGACCACATCATGTTTAGAAACATATATTCAATACCTATATGTATGTTTTAGTGAATAATCACCTTTCAATTTTAGCCAATTTAAAGGGTACCTCGTGATGAATGTATACTTGTTGTTCGGCATTGCATACAAGTTGGGGTTATAGTTTTGTATTAAAATATGTCACAAATCATTAGAAAATTGAGTAAGTTTAAATTTTGCGGTAGTATTTGTTTTTGGTTACTATTAAGTTACAAAAAGAATTCGGAAGTGAAAGAAAACGTTTAATAAACCTATGCAATTATTTCAACTTGATGTTTATTGGTTTGCCAATTCTTTTTTGACACCTGAGTTGTTCATTGTACTTATGGTTAAAATAAGACATGTTCATGTACAAACGGCAGGTTTGCTACGTGGTCTAACCACCAACTTGGTTTTCATGAAGTTCCAGATGTAATAAAGCTTACACAAGTATTCATACTTCCATATGTGTAATGGCATAGTGTTTATTTTGAAATAAATTAGTAAATGTGGCTTGTTTTTTTTATCTTCATTTTTTATGTTCTTATATATTACTGGTCGCCCCATGAACATTCCTCTTCAAACAAATGTGGTTACTATGAGGTAATAACAACTACACGCACTGAAATGGATTAACGAATTAACAAAATAATAACGTAGAAGTTCACACAGTGTTGAACTAGGAATGAAACAAGTGTTGTCATATACTTATGTAATGATGTTCTTGCTATGTTCTAGTAATTTTTGTTTGGCTTTATCATTGCTTTGTTATGTTGCATATTGTTTGCATTATTTTTTATGATGTATTCACTTGATATTAATGTGGCAAACATGAACTGACATTTCAAACTACTTCCTATTTAGATTTTTTCGTAATTATTAAATGTTACTATTTTTGAAGCTTATATCCATTTGCAGATACCAACAATAGTACCGGTAGTTTCAGTACCCATTTTGGTGAAACAAAAATGACCGCAAATGCTTCGTTTTTTTTATAGACGTTGATTAACCAATACACTGTTCTGTAATATTAGTAACTAAACAATATATATTACCTTCGTTTCATTTAAAGTTCTGCACAGGTATTAAAGCAGGTTAAAATAATTTAAGGTGGACATACTTTGTAAAATCTCCATCTTTAGTTGTTTTAAGTATTAAGTTTTGTAGCATGATCTCACTTTTATATATTTTAATTTAATTTGTATAATCGGGGTTTGGCCTAACATGTAAACATGTCACTTGTATAACTGTTCGAGTGCTTTAATGGATTGGTTTCTGTTATTTTTCCTTTAAACTATACTTGTCTCGGCAATTGGTAATAATTTGTACCTACTGGTTTACTTGGTAAATATAACATTAAATTTACCGGTAGTTTCGTTAAACTATGGAGTTCAGTATTTATCCAAAGTTTCCATAGTAGTTGATTATTTTCCGAGACGCATATATGGATATATACATGATTAATAAATACTGTGGTTCTTGTTAGTACACAATGGAGGAAAATTCCTGTCTTTGATGTAGTACAATGTTTTAACTGAAACAACATATATTTATTTAGACTGACCACAATTTATGAAGTTTTGTTTTTGAAACTAGGAATTAACTATTTTAAGGTTTGGCATATTCCAAGTCTGGTTTGAACTAGCTTTGGTTTTGCATGTCGCTGACTTCGAGAGCCAAAAACAACATTTTGCAGTGTTCTTGCACATGTAAATTTGATTTAATACTGAATGTTCTTTTAATTGTAGCCCACTTTTCAACTACCTGGGCCCAGTTGCTCATAACTTTTAACGGCCAATTAAGCTAACAGTCGTTAACTTTTGATTGAGGTTTCTGATGTAAATTAAATGTTAACATTTGTATTTAATTTTAATAAATTGATATGCTCAAATAATTGCCAATGCTTCATAAGCGAGATGCTTGTAATATTAGTTTTACTTACATCTAAAGTTAACAGGCCGTTAGCTTAATCAGCCGTTAAAGTTTTGGGCAACTGGGCCCAGGTAGTTAACTCGGTGGTTTAATATTTGTCGTGTCCTGGGAAAACCGGACTTAATGCATGTGAGTCAAGTAACGTCCCGGATTAGGCTGTGCAGTCCGTACAGGCTAATGGGGGCGGCACTTCCCGCCTAAAGATGATTTATGTTTAGAAGAGACTTCCTTGACACGGGAAAAAGCACGAAAGCGGAAAGTTCCGTCCTTTCGTGTTGTCTTGGAATGCCTTTTCCAATATTATGATAGACCAAGCATTAAGTATGTTTGTATGCACATGTACCAAGAACTTACTCGATGACTACATCTGTGAAGCATTTAACATTCTGGAATGTTTTCAACCGGTATTTATGATTATATAATGAGGTTAGTTTAAATATTACCAGGTATATATTATAAAGTGTAACCAAAATTTGCTAATCCAATGTTCGGGGCTGTTTTGTGATTGAGTGTTGGAGTTGGATAGAGCTAAACGTATTAGATACCAGGTTTAAATGAAATAGTCGTGTAATGTTTTATTTCTTAATACCTTATAGAATTGGTGCATATTTTTAACAAGCTCAATTGTTACTTTATATTTGTATAGCCAAGTAGGCAGGATGGTGTACAGCTTCCTTTATTTTTACTAACTAATGATTATTCAATTTTACGATGGTTTTTTCATGTGTGAATTTAAGGAATATATCTAATACAGATTCTTTATTGTTTTCGGAAGTGCAGTGATTTTGTTTTTTTTGCTAAAATGTATTGAAATTGAACACTTTCTGAGGCTAGCTATTTTTGAGTAAATAATAAATGAATTATAAAAGAACTGTCAAAACAACACTAATAATATTATGGTGAATATATTCTTTATTGTGTAATTCAAGAATTGTTACAAGCAAAGTAGTTTACTATATGACATACATATTACTGTTCTAAATCTGAAATTAAAAAATAAAAATGTTAAATATTTTTCTTTATTGTGCTTAATTTCGTAGGAATTTTTTCACGTATGTCGTGTTACAAAATCAAAAAAAATATTAACATAGAAAATACAAGTTTATAGTACTGATATACAGTATATCGCCATGGATTGCCTGTATAATCTACAATTAAACATACTAAAGTAGATATAACGTTTTTGTAATCCGAAAAAAAGTCAACCATGTAAACTGTTTATAAACACAGTCTGTTTACATATCTGAATAGTGTTACACCATGCAATACTGTCCGAATCGTAAAATATGTGCATTACGTCTAGTGTTTCATAGCTATTAAGCGTTTTACAGTTACGTCTTAAAACTGTAAGTATGGTAAAGCACAGAATATATATTTTATCAATACATTGCCGTGTATACCTTTATTTTAAATTCCAATTCAAAGTGTTTTTTTGGTCATAAAAAAGTCACAATTGTATGCACACCATTTGCATTGAATGGATGATTATATATAACCATCATCTATGTTTAAAATTTCGAAAGCCCTTTCTAGATAAAATGTTCCTTAGAAAAAGTCTTTATTTGTGTGCATAGAAGCCAAATATACATGTATATGAACATTTGCACATAGTAATTACTTAAACAATCATTTAAAGAGAATTAACTTGCTATATTTTAGCTTTCAACTTGTGATTGTAGTTAGTGCAGAATTACACATAATATCTGAAAAATACCCACACATTAAAAGCCTAGTTTAATCCGTCGTTACTGTACCCCTGTGTATTGACACCCTGCTGTGGTCATAGTGTGGACACAGTGTGGCAACCCTGACCAGCTGAGAACCACTGCTGCAGTGGTAGCGATAAATTGAAACAGTGCACTCAACCGTTGCTCGGTCCGGTGAGAGAAAATATTGCAGACATTGATAAGAGATTTGATGGTAGACCAATACACAGAGTTGAATACCCCATGGAGAGGCCTGACATTCCTTAAACTAGGCCGTTAACATATACAGCACACAAAATCACTGTAATTGGTTTAATGGATACCAACAAAAATTTAAAGCGGCATCTCGACAGTAGATTGACAATAACATTTGGAAATACAGTTCATTCACAGAAAATGGTGAAGGATTGTTAACAGGTTAATTATAAAGCGTATAAAACAATTGACAAAGTATATAATTTTATTAAATTATTATATAAACAATGATCATTAATTAGTAGTAATGATAAAATCGATATGAATAGATGCACGATGTACCATTACGTGCATGAGCATTAGTAACAAGAGCTGTCAGAAGACAGTGCAATAGACTATTCGAAGTATTTCAGATGGTATATATTTTGGAAAGTGGAAGGGGCATACATTTGTTTAAATACAAGCTGTGTTATTGCAATTATTTCATCAAATTATTAAAGTTTCAATCTTATGAAATTCTGAAGTTTCAAAAGATTTGAATATAAACTTTAACCAGGAAATCTGTGAAAAAGGGGCATAACTCTGTTACAATACAGAACAGTTTTATTGGGAATGTTGCCTCTTATACTGGAGTTAATTACAAGGTATATTCCAAGTTTCCAGTGAATAATTTGTGTAGTTCTTAAGTTCCAAAACTGTTGACTATACACTTTAACCAGAAAATCTATGTGAAAAAGGGACATCTGTCAAAATACAAAACAGAGTTATATGGAATGTTGCCCCTGACACTGGAGTTGATGACAAAGGTATGTTTCAAGTGAATAACTTTTGTAGTTTTGAAGTTACACAATTTTTAGCTCTACTATTCAAAAATAGGTGAGCTTTCCTTCTACGCCCGGCGTCGGCGTCCACGTCTGAATTTGGTTGAATTTCTTTTTAAAAGTCTTGTCACTGTAAAACTACATAAACTCTGTTATGTATTATGACAGAGTTTGCCCACTTTTTTCTTAGACTTTTTTGTTAATTGTTTGTTCCAAACATTTATAAACTATACAAGGCTTCACTTAAAAGTTTTGTATTTTAACAAATGTATGCCAAGAAATACTTCGAATAGTCGAGCGCGTGTCCTCTGACAGCTCTTGTTGAATATAAACTTTAACCAGAAAATCTATGTGAAAAAGGCGCATAACTTTGTCACAATGCAAAACAGAGTTGTGGGGAATGTTGCCCCTGATAATAGTGTTGATGACAAAGGTGTGTTTCAAGTGAATAACTTGTGTAGTTTTGATGTTAGAAGACTTCTGAATAAAAAAAAATACATTAGCTGACGCCGGGGTAGTAGGAAAGCTCACCTAGTCTTCGAATGGTCGAGCTAATAAACGTGTAGCAGAGGTAAGTTTTTGTACGCTACTGAAACCGTGTATCCATTTTTTTGTCTGTGTATGTATTTTTCCTTAACTATAATATCCATATATTGTTGCTTCTTGATCACTAAATACTTGATATAAATAGTTGCGCATCTTGGTTTTAATATTGGTCAATATATCTGCGAATTACAATCGAATATGGCATCGATATGCCCCTGTTATATATTTAATTTGTGTTATAACGTAACCGTATTAACTAAACTCACATATATCTAAGCATTCTATATGTAGATATGCACGCATTTCCTACACAACACACTATCATTTTATGTAATGCAGTAATGCATGTACGTATAACATATAATATTATAACATTAATATGTCATGTAAATACATAACTACAGTGAATAAACTATTTCAATGTATACAAATAGCATAAATGACCAAACTCCTTACAGTGGTCTCCCTTGCTGCAAATTCACAGTTGTCTTTCCTGCTGTACTGTTTTGACCACTGCCACCACAAGTTGCCCATCCAAATTTTGATGAAGATTTCTGCATTTAATCATCATTATTATTTTTTAATACATATTTGTCATGTATTCCATCAAAGTATACGTTTTTGTAACCGTATGTTAAAACATAACACAATTATCTCTTTTCCATATATCTTATATTAATAACTGTAAATACCAATAAACGTACTATTATTTTAGCGCTTTTATACAGTAATGTATAATTTGAGAGCCATATTGTCACGTGATATTTGTTTCGGCAATGATGAACCTACCAAAGTGGGAGATCACTGTGATGAGTTTGATATAATAAATTATTTAAGATAATAAATACATAACAAACACAAACAATGTGAAGTCCCTTTATGTAATATAGAAGTGAAAGTTTGCTGAAGTGTAAAATAATTAATGTAGAATCTAATTTCGTGGCCTCCTACAAGTTCGTGTTGCAAACTCTAACGTCATTTCGTTTGAATGACGCGAAGTATCGAGTCTTAATTCGTCACAAATTTGGCATAATTTAGAATAATCCGACTCAGAAGAGCAAATACATGCGTAAAACTCAACTTTAAATTATAAATTGTATCGTTCCTTCAGTGAACTCCATTTGTTATGCCCCGTTTTCAACTTTTATAAAGGATTGTTAACATTGTACACTCAGTCTTTTTAAATGTATAAAACACAATTATAAAACTTTGTCTTAAAATAAGAAGACGTAATAAGTGACCTTGTACAATAATCTAACACATTCATAA
The DNA here is from genome assembly GCA_027627225.1 of Congeria kusceri. Taxonomy (NCBI): domain Eukaryota; kingdom Metazoa; phylum Mollusca; class Bivalvia; order Myida; family Dreissenidae; genus Congeria; species Congeria kusceri. The sequence goes on along the minus strand of CM051031.1, from coordinate 65,877,381 downwards.
TACATAAAGAAACTTAAATAATAATAATAATATTAATAACATCATGATACAATAATAAATACAATTTTAGTAATACAACTAAGTTAATATTTGTGTCAATAATGACATTATGTTTTATTAATGTCAACTTCAACTCAATCTACATTTTCAAAGAGCACATCAACTTAATATGTCTTAGTGAATCAATATAATTTTTATTACTGACATTGATAACTGACATGAAATGTTGATTATACTTTGCTAATCTAAATATTACATAAAATCAAAAAAAAGCGCGCTAATTAACAGCCATCGCACACAATTACACATGGACATGCTTTTTGTTTCTACATTTTTTCTTAAGTTAAATAGATGCAAACTATTAATACATTTGCACATGCAGGTACACCAAATTGTATAAACATAACACTCAGAATATATCCATTTACACTTAAATCAAGCTTGCCTTATCTGCTTACAACAAAACGTGTGCATGATCATTCGCTATACATGTATCAACTCAGTATTTGTCATGAAGACATATACAAATGGATTATTAGTATTGGCAAAGTGTCAGTAATGCAAAAAAGCATTACATACTTAAATGTACACAATGTTACAAAATTGAAAATGAATAAACATTTTGATAACTGCAACACAATCTACTATTTTAAAGCACATCCATGGAAAACAATATATAACCAAATTTGTCATAAACACAAAGACCATAGAACAAAATCCAGAATTTGCTTTAGGAAACAATTTTCAATTACTACTGCTATTGTATCAAAACCTTCAACGTTACAAAACACACACACAAATAAATCACACCAGTATTTCGTTATTAACATTCATAAAAGCACACTTTAACATTCATTTTAGCACACTTAAACATTTTGATAACTGCAAAAATCTATTCTTTTTGAAGCAATACAATGGAAAACAAATAGCATTGTTTCATAACTAAATTTATTTTAAAAAATTAAGCCATAGACTAAAATCAGAATTGGCCTCTAAAACCAAATAGTAATTGTTAATTCTATTATATTAAAAAGCTTCAATATTACAGATACACGTGCACAAATAATTCACGCCAGCAAAATCATATGTTTCAATAATATAAAAAGTGTCAAGTTACACAATTCGTCGCAATATATTTCAATATATCTAAACATCACTGCAAAAAATGGCCACTAGAGCTAAAAATAGAATTAGCGTTAAAATTTTGTTTTCCTGTAATATTTTCAAAAGTTCTTGGTAAATCTTCATGAAACTTTAAAGAAATGTTCCTTGGATGGTCCTCTACCAAACCTGTGAAAATGGTTCGGCTTCACTGCACAAGGTGGCCGCCAGAGTTAAAAATAGAAATATGTCTAAACGCCAATTTCTTCTAAACCTATGGCTAGATTTTCAAATAATGTCACACCAATGTTCGTTTAGTGGTTCTCTACCAAACTTATTTAAATGGTTCCGTCTCACTGCACAAAATGGCCACAAGAGCTAAAAATACAATTTGCAGGGCAAAATAAAAATCCGGCTTTTTTCTCGACATTCTTTTCTGACCCTATTTCATTAAGGCAGTGACAATCCTGACAAATGCTGACACAGTAGATTTCGATTTACTATCGCAGACAGTTTGAAGACCTAGATGTAATACGATGTCTTTAAATTATTTTTTTTTATCTGTCCAATGATGATAAGCAATCAATGTTGCTTGTACAGATATTTGCGTGCAAGGTGTGCAATTGTTGAAACTCTAATTTCATCGGTTTTCAACCAAATACAATTAAACAATTAAGCAAACGTTTGTCTTTAATAGGCTCTCACATGCAAATACAAAACGGCTGCTAATATCTGGCATTTTTTTCAACGTCAATAAAAGTCTCTATTTGCCGTAACAAACGGTATCAGTGCATGTATGATCACCGGCACATGTTTGAAATTTCTTGAACAACATGGGACAATAACGCTGTTGTTTGTGGTCCGATCTGGCCAATGTTTAGCTTTTGCTTAGACCGCATGGTCATACACAATCTTTGATTGTTTGGTCAAGATTAGATGACATATAAAGTCCGTATTTTGGAAAAAGACATGCTTACAATTTTTTCATTAATAAGGGCCAATAAATGTATCGTTCCTGCTTCAATCTGGCCCATTACCAATCCAAACTAAGATTTTATGGTCAAATACAAAGTTTGGTCAACATTGAATAAACAATGATGTATCTATCGCATGCGCAAGCTAATTATTAATAGCGTATGGATGCTGTTTTTTCCACACACAACATACTATAACTCTGATGTGTTTTGTCCAATCTTGATAATATTCTAATAATCTGAGATATTATGGTCATGAACATACTGTACACGATTAGTTAAGATATGATGAAAGATGAAGCCTCTATCGTGAATAAAGTCCATTTTGTCACGATTATTATTCATTACTTTCCTGTTCAGTTTCGTTTTCAAAATTTGATTTATTTCGTTTGAGTCTTTAACAATTATCATAGCAAAATCAAATGTGTTCTAATCTAATGGTGTTTGTTTCGGGTATACAGTCTATACAGTCAAAACACTTAATATCAACACAAGTGTGAAGTTTATTTATTAAATTTAATTATAGATTTAAATGAACTTCAAATAGGACAGGTAACTTTTGGGGTTTCTTTTGTCTACATAACTAATCTGGTTGTCACATACAGTCGGACAGTCGTTAACGTCGAGCTTTCTCAGGGTCAGGAATAGTATTATCCATATGTAGACATTGATGTTCATTGCCTGATCAGCGTCAAATTGGGTTATGACATTGAGCACTACAGTGCATTGAAATAGACTATTTAACAAAACAACCGTGAACGCCTCCAGAAATATGCATGTACGTGCAGATACCTGGCTAATTAAATCACATAATACAAATCTAATGATTCAGTGAGAAGCTTAGATTATATGAATGAAGTCGAATATCGATAAAAGTGTAAATACTTACTTAGTTCTAACGATTTTTATTCATTACTTTTATGTCCAGTTTCGTTTTCAAACAAATGTGTTTTGTTTGAGACTACACCACACTAAACATCATTGCAAAATCAAATGTGTTCTAATGTTGTTCGTTTCGAGTATTTGTACAGTTATACAGTCAAATGACTTAATAACAACACAAATGTAAAGTAAATTTCTTTCATGTAAATATATATTTAATTAAACTGTACATTGAAGTTGTTAAGTCAGACAGGTAACTTTTGGAATTTCGTTTGTCTCCATAATGATGTGGTTTTCACATATAGTCAGACAGTCCTTAATGTCAGGAATAACATTGCCCAAATATAGAAATAGAAATTCGATGTATGATCAGCGTCTAATGTGTTCTTATGTTGTTTGTTATGGTTATATACAGTCTACCCAGTCAAATAACTTAATATCAACACAACTATGCAGATAATCTATTTAATGTAATTATATATTTAATTTAATTTCATGTTGAAGTTGTTGAATAAGACTTTTGAAGTCCATCTTGTGTACATATATAAGACTATTTAAGAGAACAATGACACCCAAAGTGTGAATGGATATAAGTAAAGATTCCTGGCTAATTTATTCATTCGATTCTATTATTGAAGTTGTATCGCCATAAAATTGGAAATAATTACTTAGTGGTCACAATTTTTATTTATTAATGTTTGTTTCAGTTTCGTTTTTCAAAGTATGAACAACCGTAACCATCCGGTATATCCTGGTTAGGAGAGATAAACATTACATTCTGCTTGTCGGAAGTGGCTGATGTGATTTAATAGTGCGTTTAAGGATAATATCATTCTAAACACCACGTATACTAGTATCAATGTGTAAACATCGCTCTCGAAATGACCTGCGTATTTTCACGCATGGTATTTTGGAATTCGCAACCCACGTTAGGCTTTCAAATCGATGCATATGCCCACGTGCGCGATAACAAAAAAGTGCTAAAAGCTAATTCTTCAACAATGTTAGTTAGTTACAGTTGCCTGCTGTCATATGCCTGCTTGTTTTCCTGATTAAACATTTTTACTGAGCTGAAATTCTATTTAAAACACATTAGAATGTATGCTTATTACTGCTATGATGTGTGTAATTTGCGTCAGATAGCAAGTTAGGTGACAGCTGCCTGATGTAATAAGCCTGCTTGTTTAACTGATGATAAATATCTGCTGAGCTGAATCCGTTTTACAAAGTTAGAAACAGCTGATGTAAAATTTCCTCTAAGAAGCAAATTTGTGAGTGTAATTGAGCTAAATGTGTGCTAAATTTTAACATTTTGGCTATGCAAATTAGCCAAGAGAGTCATGACGAGTGTAATTTGCATCAGATAGCAAGTTTGATGACAGTTGCCAGCTGTCATATGCATGCTTTTGTAGCTGGTGATATTTTCTGAGCTGAAAGTGTTATACGAAACTACATGTCTTTAGTTGATGCGAAATTTGTTAATGTTTATAGAGCTAAAAGTGTGCTAAATGTTAACATCTTGTCAATATAATAAACCAGAAAAAAAAGCAATGATGTGTGTAATTTGCGTCCGATTGCAAGTTAGGTGACAAATGCCTGCTGTCATATGCCTGCTTGTTTAACTGATGATACATTTTTACTGAGCTGAAATTCTATTGAAAACCCACTAAAATCTATGTTTATTAGTGTTACTATTTGTGTTATTTGCATTTGATAGCAAGTTAGGCTGTACCCTGGAGTATTTAATTTGTTAATTGCACTGTAATAACTTAAACATGGTCATTCAGTTTGGTTGTTAAACTTGTATTTATTTAGTTTGGATGAGGTAATTGTCAGTCTATTAAAACTGTCACTGTTTACCAGGTAACTGGGGAGCTGTCGAACAATGGGCAGCCGATGCGTCGTTTTATGCAGACCTTTGTACTGGCCCCACAGTCCCCTAAGAAGTACTACGTGCACAACGACATCTTCCGCTATCAGGATGAGGTTTTCCATGATAATTGTACGGACACTGAGAACATTGAAGATGCACAGGGTGAGCATCAGTATATTGGTATTGGGGTAGCTACAGCATATTACTAATACATATAAAAGACACTTTTTGCCTGCAAAATTTTATTGGAAATAGGTGGGTGCCTATTATACTTGTATGTATACATGTGGCTTTCTAAACTTGAACCATCCGCACATTTGCTTAAAGTAATAGACTAGAACAGAATTTCGTTCAAAATTGTTTAATTCTTACTATACATTGTATGCAGTGACCTTTATAGAATTCCTTGATGTATGTGTTACTTACAAGTTTATTAACGTGTTACAAGTTTATTTTTGTTAACATCGATTTGCCTTGAGTATCAACATTTACTTGTATTGAGTATCATTTGATGAAGATAACACAATACTTTTTTTGTTGTGCTGTTGTTAGCAATCTTTGCATACTAGTCTGACTGAAAATACTGTTTGTTTGTTAATGGTTGCATTTCCAGTATTGTCTCAAAATATGAGTTATGTCATGAGAAAATCTGACTGAATGCATGTGCGTAAAGAGTCAATCCGGATTAGCCTGAGTAGTCCGCACTGTCCAATTTGGGACGACGCTTTCCACCTACAGTGGATTTATGTTTAGAAGAGACTTCCTTGAAACAGAAAAAACATAAAAGAGGAAAGTGTCGTTCTGGATTAGCAAAAAATACCATAAAAACGGTAAGTGTCGTCCTGGATTAGTCTGTGCGGACTACACAAGCTAATCCGGGCGACTATTTATGCAGATGCATTAAGCCCGGTTTTCCAATGACTTACCTAATATTTATTTGCAAGCCATGGCATTACAGTTGAAATTATGGAGCTATATTTTTTGCAGATTCTGAAGGAGAGATTGTAGATGGTGGTAGTGCCCAGACTGATCTAATCCAAGATTCGCAACAGTTCTATGACACCCATGCTCCATCTCTTAGGTTAGAAAAACCATTTTGTGTTGAATGTTTGCTGCAAGAAAAGCTTATAAATGAACCTACCATTGCTGATATTCCTAATATGTATCCGTTTGTTAATGTCCTAAAAAGAAAGTAATTCATTTATTTTATGTTTAAAGGTGTCAAATCCCCTCAAAATGACAATGACTCTTCGGGATGTTACAGACAGTGCCATGCTACAACTAAGCATGTCAGGGTGAACATCTTTCAGTTTTAATATCGATTTCATTATTTTTGAAAGTTAACCAATGCAAACAATAATAAAAATAATGATGTTAAGTATGAGGGTATTTTCAGAAATATTTACATTCACACGTAGACTATATATGAGACGTGTCTTGGGAAAACCGGGCTTTATTAATGTGTGTTAAGTTTTGTCCCGGATTAGCCTGTGCAGTCCGCACAGGCTAATCCAGGAGGACACGTTCCGCTTTTATGGTATTTTCTGTTTCAATGAAGTCTCTTCCAGACATAAATCCACAGTAGCCCAGAAGTGTCGTCCTGGATTAGCCCGTGCGGACTGCACAGGCTGATCAAGGACGACACTTTACGCACATGCATTAAGCCTGGATATCCCACGACACGCCTCGTATTTTATATTTGAATATACTGTAACTGTCAGTGGAGTGTTTCAATTGCAGCAACGGCACTGGTCTCTTTGAGGAGGAGTAGGCAGAGTCCCCATCCATCCCGAAGTCTGAGCCCGAGGAAGTGGAGGAAGTGAAGGAACAGACCGTCTCCCCGGACTTCGAGTCCCCGCCTATGAAGGAGGAACCCAAACAGGACGCAGTACAGCTAGAAGAGGAGCCACAGCAGATTCAAGAGAGTCTAGTGGTCTTGGACAAGGTTGTTGTGCTTTTGTACTTTTGTTCAAAATAAAATCTACGTTTGTAGAAGTTGTTAGTTTTATTACTGAGTATTTTTGAAAGCATTGGTCCAATTGAAACTGCAATAAAAAATCAATGCATTGATTTCAGTATTTGCTGTACCTTCACACCTGAATCTGGATCAATTACACTTGATAACAAAAATGTGTTGTTTTTTACAGTGATTTGTGAATATGCCCCTTTCTGTGAAATTGTGAAAAAAGTGCCATAAAACCCTAAATTGCGAAAATATTTGATTTCATTTAGAAACAGAAATATAAACAAGTAGTATCAAAATTCATATACTAACTAGTGGTTTTCTTATATTTAATCAAATTTAAAATACAAACACATCATAAATGTTATTTAAACACTCGTGCAACCATTAAACCTTTAAAAGATTTCATATTTAGCTCGACTTTTCGAAGAAAAGGCAAGCTATTCGACTCGCCCCGGCGTCGGCGTCCGAGCTAGGTTAAAGGTAAGGTAGTTTCTCAGGAATGGCTAGAGGGATTTCATTCAAACTTGAAACATTTATTTCCCACATTAAAATGAGCCTATAGGCCAAGGTTGGTAACTCTAGTTTAAAATTTGTCAAAATTATGGGCCTTTTTACATTTATAAATTTTACATGGACATTTTACATAGAACTATATGGACAGGTTAAAGTTTTTCGGTACGCTGGTTGCTCAGGAATGGCTTGAGGGATTTCATTCAAACTTCGAACACTTATTCCCTATATTAAAATGAACTCATAGGCCAATTTTGATAACTCTAGTTTGAAACTTATCAAAATTATGGGCCTTTGTACACTTAGGAATTTTACATGTAAGCTATATGGACAGGTTAAAGTTTTTCGGTTAGCTAGTTTCTCAATTTTCTGTTTCCGCTCTCTAACTTGAGAACGGATTAAGCAATTGTAGTGAAACTTCAAACTTAGATACCTTATTGCGAGTCCTTACTTGGGATTACATATGGGGTGGGTGGGGTCAATGTCACCGTTACTGAAAATAGAAAAATGGTTTCCGTTCAATAACTAGTTATTATAGAGAACGTATTGTGATATTTTAATAACTCTTAATACGTAGGTGCCTTATATCAAGACCTCACTTGGGATTGCATAGCGGGTGGGTGGGGTCAAGGTCAAGGTCACTGTTACTAAAAAAAGAAACACGGTATTCGCTCAATAACTTGTGAATGCATTGAGATATTTTAATGAAACTTAATACATACATACCTTATATCGATACCTCAATTGCGATTGCGTATAAGGTTAAGGTCAATGCATTGTTACTAATGTAGAAAAACGGTTTCCTGTCAATAACTTGAGAACACATTGACATATTTAAATAAACTAATGGAACATAATACATATATACCTTATATCGAGACCTAGCGTGGGATTGAATATGGGGTGGGTGGGGTCCAGGTCACCAGGTTACTAAACATATAAAACTGGTTTCCGCTCAATAACGTGAGAATGCATTGATACATTTTTATGAAATTTACTACATAGATACCTAATATCGAGTCTTCGCTTGGGATTGCATATGGGGTTGGTGGGGTCAAGGTCAAGTTTACCATAACAAAAATTTGTATCGATGAGCTGACTTTAATGCTTTTTATTTGAAAAATTTGTTTTTCTTGGAATTTTGATGTTTCTTGTTTAAGAAAAAATGCCAGTAACTCTGTCAAGCACAAGAAAAGTCGAGCGTGCTGTCCTCAAACAGCTCTTGTTTTTTTATCAACTTTTCCAATTTGTGAATTTAGATCAAAATTTGTGAAAAAGTAAACTTTCTTTGCTTTGTGAATGGTACGGATTATCGGCACGAAAATAATGCCAAATCAAACGCTGGGGACCCAGTCCTTTTTAAGGAAGCCGGGGAACTAAATTGCTTGTAATACTACTCTGTTGAAAAATAATGTGCAGTACATTTTAATGTTGCAGAACATATCAGGAATTAATATTTATTAAATGTGGGTCTATTTTTGTCAGAGGAGCCTCAACCCAAGCCATTTTTCTGGGCGGCCATGGACAGCAAGAACACAAACAGTGCTGCCCCTGTGCTACAGATGTCTGTTCAGCCTGTTGCCCAGGTCAAGTCTGCTCCTGGCTTTGGGACGCGGGAAGAGTTGACACAAGATACAAACCCAACACCAAAGAAACAGAGTGGCCCAAGGTAAATTAAGGAATTGATGTTGTCTATTTCTATAACTTCTTGTATTAGTTTTCATAGCTATAAATTTAGCATGTTCCTTGTCAAGAAAATGTTATTCACAATGATGTGCGTTATTTGCGTCAGATAGTAAGGAGACAGTTGCATGCTGTTATAGGCCTGCTTGTTTACCTGAGGATAACGTTTTTACTGAGCTAAGTTTCTAATTGAAGTAAATAAGTAAATAAGAATCTGATTTTGTTTACTGCGATGATGTTTGTAATTTGCGTCAAATAGCAAGTGAGGTGACAGTTGCCTGCGGTTATATGCGTGCTTGTTCAATTGATGACAAGCTGTACTTAGCATAATCTTTTCATTATAGACAGCTTCTGTGTTGCCTGAAAAGGCGACATTTAGGGATTACTTTGTCTGCTTCGGTGGCGGCGTCCCTTTTAGATTGAGTAGACAATATTGAATAACTTAAGAAGTGTTTGTGCAATCATTATGAAACTTACGGGAAGTGTTAGTAGGCATAAAAGGAAGGTTGAGTTTTCGGCATAATTGCTCTTGTACTTGAGTTACGCCCCGTCAAGCGACATATCCGATTCGCACACTTCTATTGTTCATGTAAGATGTATTTTCACTAATTTAATTTGTGTTCCATTTAAGTACATGTATTGTTTCAAAATGCTTTTTCAGAAAAGTTGACATAATTATTTTTTCCCAAATTTAATTATAAAAGAGACTTGTTTGAAAATAGAGAAATATTAACTGCATTAAGGTTGATGCTGAAACGTGTTTTAAGTTAGTGGAATTTACAATTGTTTAAAGATATAAAAATGATATAAATATTTCTCATTGTATACATGACACACTTTACTCTAAAATTCAAGTCATGCTTTATGTTGTTCGCGTTTCAAGACCTGGTCATGCTCGTTCTGATCGTGGACGTGATCGTATGAACACAGGACGCGAGAACGGGGATATCACTGTGGATCGGCGTGGAAATCGGTTCCCAGACAGCCATCAGGTGTTTATTGGGAACCTGCCACACAATGTCTCGGAGAAAGACCTGAAAGAAGTCTTTGAAGGTAATTAAAGTAAGAGTTGATTTTTACCATACTTGAAAGTGGGACAATTGCCAATATATATTAAGAACAAAGCAGAAATGTGATTTTCTCCTTCTGTAAGCTGATCCTAACCGAGCAGATTTCCAGATAAGATGAGTATTTCTGTAAATTCCCTTTAAATATTGCAAATACCCTTTAGAAATTGTAAGTGGGATGTAATAGTCCCCTTCATAAAGTTTAAAGTTGGAAACTGGTCAATATTAAAAATCTTGCCAAAACTTATTAAATTTGAAAACAACAGCAGTTTAATTCCGCAATCAAATTTCGTAATGTATCTTATTAGTCCCTTACCGGTGTTTCACCGGAGGCCACTATAGGGCTGACTTCCGTCCGTCCGTCCATCCGTAATTCCGTCTATCCGCAAAATATTGTTCCTGCGATAACTCAAAAAGTACTGAAGATATTTCGATGAAGCTTGGTATATATATAAACGGCAAAACGAGCATTATGCACGACCTTTTATTTTTAACCAGATATCAAAGGTCAAGTGACTGTTACCAAAAATAGAAATAAACTAAAACAAACTGGATCCTGCGATAACTCGATGAAACGTGGTATATCTATAAACAGCAATGTGAGAGTTATGTCTCGGATTTTGTTGCAGTAAACATTTTGCATTATTCACTTGCACCATACTTTATTGAAACAGTTACTTTGTACATTCGATTGTGTCTGCATTAGATTGTTTTTGCAAGCTTTATCATCTTGGATACTGCCTTAGGGCAGATAATTTTGATAGCAGATTAAAAGTGTTTAGGTTCTCATTTCTTTCAAAAGAGTTGTTTCTTCTTTTCTCGGCCAAAACTTGTCCGAAAATAAATTTCTATGAATTGTATGATTGGATTTTACTCTGATGATACTTTGTGCTCATTGAGAATATACAATTCTTATAATGAATGTATTTGCTTTGGTTCACAGTTTCCCAAGTTCAATGAACAGCGTCTTAACATAGAAGAAAAGAAGCCTAAAGATCGTCGGCCTATGGGGCGAGGCCCACCACCCAGATCAGGCAGTGCAGGTGGCGGTGGGGGTGGGTTCGGCAGTCGCGGGGGAAGTGCAAGCAGGAGTATGGGCCCTCGCGGTGGAGGTGTCCCTCCTGGGATTAGAGATGGCGGTCGCGGTAGGGGCGGCGATAACATGAACCGTGGAGGAGTGGGTATGGGCGGTCCAAGGTGCTGACGGGGGTGCTGGGGCGGGTGGGGTAATTGACGTTTGTGGGGATGTTGATGGTGATTTGTGTAAAATGGTTTAGAAGTATGCAATGCTGAGTATGGTGAGGACATATCATATAACAATCACCATCTATTTACAAACTTGATTTTTACTAGAATTCAAGGTGTGCATTAAGTTGCCGAGTGTTTATGTGTGATTTAAATTCAATAAATAAACATCCCGGTTTGCCTGTGATCAGTTACACACAAATATTTATCTTATTTATTTCTGTTTTATACCAACATGCTACGTGACCTGTGTGACGATTACAGTGGACTAGGAGTTGCCATGATCATTTTGAAATTATCTGAATCCAGTGTCCACTTTGGGAGCTTAGCTATGTGCTATTACAGAGCAAAACTTGTGCAGCGTACAGGTTCATGAACATTGTACATACAGTATGATCATTACACAAGCATTCACACTTTTCATTCTATATTATGTGTTGTCTTGATTTCATGTTTTACCATTCATTTCTTCAAATCAGAAGCGTTTGTTGATTAGTGTGACGGCATATGTGTGTGTGTAACAGAATTGCATATTTTCCACGTAACATCATTTAAGTGAAAACTAAAGGAAAACTAAATGATATCTAAGAGGTTCTCTAAACACCAAAATATAAAAAGGAACATTGAGAAAAAACAACAACATGATTTATAAGTGTTTTATTGCTGATGTCATATGTTTGTATACTATTTAAATTGTTATTGAACTTACAATTCTTAAATCAAATATATATTTGATACACAAAATATTAGTCCAATTTTGATGGCATTTTTATTAAGCAGAGTAGTTTTCTCACATGAAAGATATAACTTTGAACCATAATATTTTCTTTCATAATACTCAAAACAGAAATTGATACACAGGTAATTGTTAGAATTATTAGGAAAATCGTATGTGTTTCTCCCTATTGTGTAATGCATAAAACAACAACAAAAAAACGTCATTGCCTATTACACATATACTTACGATGTAACATAAAGGGTGTTAAATTTGTCTTGGTAATTTTGTTAATACTTGTTTGAAATTTTAATTATTTGCAATTTTTCATACTTGTAATAATAATATAAGTCATTCATTGAATTATGAATGCCAACTTTATATGATGTCTTTATTACGGTATTTTTGCATTTCCCATTCCTGGAGTTGTTAAATCATGAACATCTGAATACAACATAGAATTGTTTAACTGTTTTTCTCTAGAAGCATACATGCATAATGCAGTACAGTTGAAGTATATCTATTGAAAGTTGCAGATTGCACACTATAACAGTAATCACAGTTGTCAGTGTTTTGTTGTAGGTAGCTGATAACAAGTACCAAGTTCTAATTAATGCATTTTATCATTTTGTAGTATGCATGAAGTGAACAAATGTGGAAGTTATTGTGATACTAGAGATTTAAGTTAATCATGTTTGTTGGATCGTTAATAAAAGGTATATTTCGTTAAGAGTGAAATGGAGCTTATGAGAAAGTTCTTTTTTGGAAGTTTGGTTGATGTGACGTGACCTGTTGAAGAAAATGACAAAAAAAAAGACTTCGAAACATGCAGATTATTCATATCATCATATTTAACTTGATGTACTCATTTATGGTCGGAAGGTCAAATGTAGATGTGTTTATGTGCTAAATGGATGCATTGAAGTTTTGTACTACCAAATTAATAAACAAATGAAGTTAGTAAGGCACGTAGCATAGACTATTTGTGTACATTTTCCACTTCTCGAGATGTTTCTATGCTTTCATTGTGTCGGAAGGCTATTCCCTAGAAGCTCATGGAAAGAGACTTGTATGTTTCTCCAGTTAAGTCATATTTATATGTTGTCTGTTTTCTTTTCCTGCATTTTTGTCATCCATCATTTGAATGTTTGTCTTTTACAATTACGCTCTTGATTTATGTGCTGCAGATGCTACTATTTTTTCTTTTTGATATTTACAAGATGTTCTGTACTTATAAAGTACTAAATGATGACTGAGTGTTGAAGGTTACAATTTAACAAATGTGCTAAAACATAAGATTGTTATGATGGCATAAGTAAAAACAAAAGCATTTAATTATATAATACACATGTAACATAGTTACAAATAAAGGTACATTTCGGAAACATAATGACCACATCATGTTTAGAAACATATATTAAATACCTATATGTATGTTTTAGTGAATAATCACCTTTCAATTTTAGCCAATTTAAAGGGTACCTCGTGATGAATGTATACTTGTTGTTCGGCATTGCATACAAGTTGGAGTTATAGTTTTGTATTAAAATATGTCACAAATCATTAGAAAATTGAGTAAGTTTAAATTTTGCGGTAGTATTTGTTTTTGGTTACTATTAAGTTACAAAAAGAATTCGGAAGTGAAAGAAAACGTTTAATAAACCTATGCAATTATTTCAACTTGATGTTTATTGGTTTGCCAATTCTTTTTTGACACCTGAGTTGTTCATTGTACTTATGGTTAAAATAAGACATGTTCATGTACAAACGGCAGGTTTGCTACGTGGTCTAACCACCAACTTGGTTTTCATGAAGTTCCAGATGTAATAAAGCTTACACAAGTATTCATACTTCCATATGTGTAATGGCATAGTGTTTATTTTGAAATAAATTAGTAAATGTGGCTTGTTTTTTTTATCTTCATTTTTTATGTTCTTATATATTACTGGTCGCCCCATGAACATTCTTCTTCAAACAAATGTGGTTACTATGAGGTAATAACAACTACACGCACTGAAATGTATTAACGAATTAACAAAATAATAACGTAGAAGTTCACACAGTGTTGAACTAGGAATGAAACAAGTGTTGTCATATACTTATGTAATGATGTTCTTGCTATGTTCTAGTAATTTTTGTTTGGCTTTATCATTGCTATGTTCTGTTGCATATTGTTTGCATTATTTTTTATGATGTATTCACTTGATATTAATGTGGCAAACATTAACTGACATTTCAAACTACTTCCTATTTAGATTTTTTCGTAATTATTAAATGTTACTATTTTTGAAGCTTATATCCATTTGCAGATACCAACAATAGTACCGGTAGTTCAGTACCCATTTTGGTGAAACAAAAATGACCGCAAATGCTTCGTTTTTTTTATAGACGTTGATTAACCAATACACTGTTCTGTAATATTAGTAACTAAACAATATATATTACCTTCGTTTCATTTAAAGTTCTGCACAGGTATTAAAGAAGGTTAAAATAATTTAAGGTGGACATACTTTGTAAAATCTCCATCTTTAGTTGTTTTAAGTATTAAGTTTTGTAGCATGATCTCACTTTTATATATTTTAATTTAATTTGTATAATCGGGGTTTGGCCTAACATGTAAACATGTCACTTGTATAACTGTTCGAGTGCTTTGATGGATTGGTTTCTGTTATTTTTCCTTTAAATTATACTTGTCTCGGCAATTGGTAATAATTTGTACCTACTGGTTTACTTGGTAAAAATAACATTAAATTTACCGGTAGTTTCGTTAAACTATGGAGTTCAGTATTTATCCAAAGTTTCCATAGTAGTTGATTATTTTCCGAGACGCATATATGGATATATACATGATTAATAAATACTGTGGTTCTTGTTAGTACACAATGGAGGAAAATTCCTGTCTTTGATGTAGTACAATGTTTTAACTGAAACAACATATATTTATTTAGACTGACCACAATTTATGAAGTTTTGTTTTTGAAACTAGGAATTAACTATTTTAAGGTTTGGCATATCCAAGTCTGGTTTGAACTAGCTTTGGTTTTGCATGTCACTGACTTCGAGAGCCAAAAACAACATTTTGCAGTGTTCTTGCACATGTAAATTTGATTTAATACTGAATGTTCTTTTAATTGTAGCCCACTTTTAACTACCTGGGCCCAGTTGCTCATAACTTTTAACGGCCAATTAAGCTAACAGTCGTTAACTTTTGGTTGAGGTTTTTGATGTAAATTAAATGTTAAAATTTGTATTTAATTTTAATAAATTGATATGCTCAAATAAATTGTCAAATGCTTCATAAGCGAGATGCTTGTAATATTAGTTTTACTTACATCTAAAGTTAACAGGCCGTTAGCTTAATCAGCCGTTAAAGTTTTGGGCAACTGGGCCCAGGTAGTTAACTCGGTGGTTTAATATTTGTCGTGTCCTGGGAAAACCGGACTTAATGCATGTGAGTCAAGTAACGTCCCGGATTAGGCTGTGCAGTCCGTACAGGCTAATGGGGGCGGCA
This sequence comes from Congeria kusceri, assembly GCA_027627225.1. NCBI lineage: Eukaryota > Metazoa > Mollusca > Bivalvia > Myida > Dreissenidae > Congeria > Congeria kusceri. Next base: position 65,861,854 of record CM051031.1, on the reverse strand, counting down.
CTTTCCGCCTAAAGATGATTTATGTTTAGAAGAGACTTCCTTGACACGAGAAAAAGCACGAAAGCGGAAAGTTCCGTCCTTTCGTGTTGTCTTGGAATGCCTTTTCCAATATTATGATAGACCAAGCATTAAGTATGTTTGTATGCACATGTACCAAGAACTTACTTCGATGACTACATCTGTGAAGCATTTAACATTCTGGAATGTTTTCAACCGGTATTTATGATTATATAATGAGGTTAGTTTAAATATTACCAGGTATATATTATAAAATGTAACCAAAATTTGCTAATCCAATGTTCGGGGCTGTTTTGTGATTGAGTGTTGGAGTTGGATAGATCTAAACGTATTAGATACCAGGTTTAAATAAAATAGTCGTGTAATATTTTATTTCTTAATACCTTATAGAATTGGTGCATATTTTTAACAAGCTCAATTGTTACTTTATATTTGTATAGCCAAGTAGGCAGGATGGTGTACAGCTTCTTTTATTTTTACTAACTAATGATTATTCAATTTTACGATGGTTTTTTCATGTGTGAATTTAAGGAATATATCTAATACAGATTCTTTATTGTTTTCGGAAGTGCAGTGATTTTGTTTTTTTTTGCTAAAATGTATTGAAATTGAACACTTTCTGAGGCTAGCTATTTTGGGGTAAATAATAAATGAATTATAAAAGAACTGTCAAAACAACACTAATACTATTATGGTGAATATATTCTTTATTGTGTAATTCAAGCATTGTTACAAGCAAAGTAGTTTACTATATGACATACATATTACTGTTCTAAATCTGAAATTAAAAAATAAAAATGTTAAATATTTTTCTTTATTGTGCTTAATTTCGTAGGAATTTTTTCACGTATGTCGTGTTACAAAATCAAAAAACAATTAACATAGAAAATACAAGTTTATAGTACTGATATACAGTATATCGCCATGGATTGCCTGTATAATCTACAATTAAACATACTAAAGTAGATATAACGTTTTTGTAATCCGAAAAAAAGTCAACCATGTAAACTGTTTATAAACACAGTCTGTTTACATATCTGAATAGTGTTACACCATGCTATACTGTCCGAATCGTAAAATATGTGCATTACGTCTAGTGTTTCATAGCTATTAAGCGTTTTACAGTTACGTCTTAAAACTGTAAGTATGGTAAAGCACAGAATATATATTTTATCAATACATTGCCGTGTATACCTTTATTTTAAATTCCAATTCAAAGTGTTTTTTTGGTCATAAAAAAGTCACAATTGTATGCACACCATTTGCATTGAATGGATGATTATATATAACCATCATCTATGTTTAAAATTTCGAAGGCCCTTTCTAGATAAAATGTTCCTTAGAAAAAGTCTTTATTTGTGTGCATAGAAGCCAAATATACATGTATATGAACATTTGCACATAGTAATTACTTAAACAATCATTTAAAGAGAATTAACTTGCTATATTTTAGCTTTCAACTTGTGATTGTAGTTAGTGCAGAATTACACATAATATCTGAAAAATACCCACACATTAAAGGCCTAGTTTAATCCGTCGTTACTGTACTCCTGTGTATTGACACCCTGCTGTGGTCATAGTGTGGACACAGTGTGGCAACTCTGACCAGCTGAGATCAAACCACTGCTGCAGTGGTAGCGATAAATTGAAACAGTGCACTCAACCGTTGCTCGGTCCGGTGAGAGAAAATATTGCAGACATTGATAAGAGATTTGATGGTAGACCAATACACAGAGTTGAATACCCCATGGAGAGGCCTGACATTCCTTAAACTAGGCCGTTAACATATACAGCACACAAACATTATCACTGTAATAGGATTAATGGATACCAACAAAAATTTAAAGCGGCATCTCGACAGTAGATTGACAATAACATTTGGAAATACAGTTCATTCACAGAAAATGGTGAAGGATTGTTAACAGGTTAATTATAAAGCGTATAAAACAATTGACAAAGTATATAATTTTATTAAATTATTATATAAACAATGATCATTAATTAGTAGTAATGATAAAATCGATATGAATAGATGCACGATGTACCATTACGTGCATGAGCATTAGTAACAAGAGCTGTCAGAAGACAGTGCACTGGACTATTCCTGGAGTATTTCAGATGGTATATATTTTGGAAAGTGGAAGGGGCATACATTTGTTTAAATACAAGCTGTGTTATTGCAATTATTTCATCAAATTATTAAAGTTTCAATCTTATGAAATTCTGAAGTTTCAAAAGATTTGAATATAAACTTTAACCAGGAAATCTGTGAAAAAGGGGCATAACTCTGTTACAATACAGAACAGTTTTATTGGGAATGTTGCCTCTTATACTGGAGTTAATTACAAGGTATATTCCAAGTTTCCAGTGAATAATTTGTGTAGTTCTTAAGTTCCAAAACTGTTGACTATACACTTTAACCAGAAAATCTATGTGAAAAAGGGACATCTGTCAAAATACAAAACAGAGTTATATGGAATGTTGCCCCTGACACTGGAGTTGATGACAAAGGTATGTTTCAAGTGAATAACTTTTGTAGTTTTGAAGTTACACAATTTTTAGCTCTACTATTCAAAAATAGGTGAGCTTTCCTTCTACGCCCGCCGTCGGCGTCCACGTCTGAATTTGGTTGAATTTTTTTTTTAAAGTCTTGTAACTCTAAAACTACATAAACTCTGTTATGTATTTTGACATAATTTGCCCACTTTTTTCTTAGACTTTTTTGTTAATTTTTTGTTCCAAACAGTTATAAACTATACAAGGCTTCACTTAAAAGTTTTGTATTTTAACAAATGTATGCCATGAAATACTTCGAATAGTCGAGCGCGTGTCCTCTGACAGCTCTTGTTGAATATAAAGTTTAACCAGAAAATCTATGTGAAAAAGGCGCATAACTTTGTCACAATGCAAAACAGAGTTGTGGGGAATGTTGCCCCTGATACTGGTGTTGATGACAAAGGTGTGTTTCAAGTGAATAACTAGTGTTGTTTTGATGTTGGAAGACTTCTGAATAAAAAAAAATACATTAGCTGACGCCGGGGTAGTAGGAAAGCTCACCTAGTCTTCGAATGGTCGAGCTAATTAACGTGTAGCAGAGGTAAGTTTTTGTACGCTACTGAACCGTGTATCCATTTTTTTGTCTGTGTATGTATTTTTCCTTAACGATAATATCCATATATTGTTGCTTCTTGATCACTAAATACTTGATATAAATAGTTGCGCTCTTGGTTTTAATATTGGTCAATATATCTGCGAATTACAATCGAATATGGCATCGATATGCCCCTGTTATATATTTAATTTGTGTTATAACGTAACCGTATAAACTAAACTCACATATATCTAAGCATTCTATATGTAGATATGCACGCATTTCCTACACAACACACTATCATTTTATGTAATGCATGTACGTATAACATATAATATTATAACATTAATATGTCATGTAAATACATAACTACAGTGAATAAACTATTTCAATGTATACAGATAGCATAAATGACCAAACTCCTTACAGTGGTCTCCCTTGCTGCAAATTCCCAGTTGTCTTTCCTGCTGTGCTGTTTTGACCACTGCCATTATTATTTTTTAATACATATTTTTCATGTATTCCATCAAAGTATACGTTTTTGTAACCGTATGTTAAAACATAACACAATTATCTCTTTTCCATATATCTTATATTAATAACTGTAAATACCAATAAACGTACTATTATTTTAGCGCTTTTATAAAGTAATGTATAATTGGAGAGCCATATTGTCACGTGATATTTGTTTCGGCAATGATGAATCTACCAAAGTGGGAGATCACTGTGATGAGTTTGATATAATAAATTATTTAAGATAATAAATACATAACAAACACAAACAATGTGAAGTCCCTTTATGTAATATAGAAGTGAAAGCTTGCTGAAGTGTAAAATAATTAATGTTGAATCTAATTTCGTGGCCTCCTACAAGTTCGTGTTGCAAACTCTAACGTCATTTCGTTTGAATGACGCGAAGTATCGAGTCTTAATTCGTCACAAATTTGGCATAATTTAGAATAATCCGACTCAGAAGAGCAAATACATGCGTAAAACTCAACTTTAAATTATAAATTGTATCGTTCCTTCAGTGAACTCCATTTGTTATGCCCCGTTTTCAACTTTTATAAAGGATTGTTAACATTGTACACTCAGTCTTTTTAAATGTATAAAACACAATTATAAAACTTTGTCTTAAAATAATAAGTGACCTTGTACAATAATCTAACACATTCATAATACATAAAGAAACTTAAATAATAATAATAATATTAATAACATCATGATACAATAATAAATACAATTTTAGTAATACAACTAAGTTAATATTTGTGTCAATAATGACATTATGTTTTTATTAATGTCAACTTCAACTCAATCTACATTTTCAAAGAGCACATCAACTTAATATGTCTTAGTGAATCAATATAATTTTTATTACTGACATTGATAACTGACATGAAATGTTGATTATACTTTGCTAATCTAAATATTACATAAAATCTAAAAAAAGCGCGCTAATTAACAGCCATCGCACACAATTAAAATTATTATCACTGGAATGTGTGTATGTCTGCAAGACATGGACATGCTTTTTGTTTCTACATTTTTTCTTAAGTTAAATAGATGCAAACTATTAATACATTTGCACATGCAGGTACACCAAATTGTATAAACATAACACTCAGAATATACCCATTTACACTTAAATCAAGCTTGCCTTATCTGCTTACAACAAAACGTGTGCATGATCATTCGCTATACATGTATCAACTCAGTATTTGTCATGAAGACATATACAAATGGGTTATTAGTATTGGCAAAGTGTCAGTAATGCAAAAGCATTACATACTTAAATGTACACAATGTTACAAAATTGAAAATGAATAAACATTTTGATAACTGCAACACAATCTACTATTTTAAAGCACATCCATGGAAAACAATTTATAAACAAATTTGTCATAAACACAAAGACCATAGAACAAAATCCAGAATTTGCTTTAGAAAACAATTTTCAATTACTACTGCTATTTTATCAAAACCTTCAACGTTACAAAACACACACACAAATAAATCACACCAGTATTTCGTTATTAACATTCATAAAAGCACACTTTATCATTCATTTAAGCACACTTAAACATTTTGATAACTGCAAAAATCTATTCTTTTTGAAGCAATAAAATGGAAAACAAATAGCATTGTTTCATAACTAAATTTATTTTTTAAAAATTAAGCCATAGACTAAAATCAGAATTGGCCTCTAAAACCAAATAGTAATTGTTAATTATATTATATTAAAAAGCTTCAATATTACAGATACAGGTGCACAAATAATTCACGCCAGCAAAAACATATGTTTCCATAATATAAAAAATGTCAAGTTACACAATTCGTCGCAACATATTTCAATATATCTAAACATATTGTGCTATTCTTCATCATAAAACATGCAGTTCTTAAATGAATACGTAGGATTTTGAAATATTACCAAATGAATCGTCCCAAATCAAATCCATTTGTTTTAAAAACTTCTTTGTCTATAAGTAAGCGAAAATATTCCAATGTTAATAATTTATAACACGTTAACAATGATTAAACAATTCAATGTGGAAGTATTAGCAACATTATTTAATTCTGACATGATCACGGTAAAACAATTAAATGGCAAGACCAAATGACCAAAATGTTTTGCTTACTTATAACACGTCTATACCAATGACTTTAGAGATATAACGCAACAAAATAGACTGTAATAAATACAGTTTGGACCAAGAGGATGAAACCAAACAGCTGGCTTCGTGTGTGGCGCAATATGTACCACAAAAGACCACCTTCACACAAATTGCACGAAGGATTACTTCTTTTACAATACTTTCACAGGTAAGACCTTTGTAGTTGTCGACATATTTGTTTAATATTTTTTTGCGATATATTTACAATAATAGACATATAATGAAGGGATTCTCACAACAGAAACAGGACTTAATACATAAACACTTAAACAAACCAATAGCTTATGTTATATACAAACACTGAATATCTGAACTAACTTAATATGGTTAGCGTTCAAGCGAATTTCTCTCAAATCGTTTATTGGGTCAAAGTTGTTAAAAAAACAAAGCAACTGCACATGACCAAGCTGATTATACGTATATAATTCAAAAAAATATACACAAGGGGATCATTATAGCTCATATTGTGCGCAGTTCCACTAAAATTGTGAGCACTGTATAATAAAAATATAAACCTAGATATAAATTATTTAATTCAATATATCAAAACTAAGTACATACAAACTGTTTATAAAAGCTGATTATATACAAACTATAACATTTTAAGATTCTGAGTAATAAATTACATATTTATCACCGAAGATGATTTTTTAAATACTATTTTCCTAATCAAATTCCGACATCATTTGCAGGAAAAAAGATAACTAGACTATTTTAACAACTAGTATGATCTTGGCAGAATAAATCAAGAACACGTTAAGCCTTAACTGGTCAACTTACTGTTCCCACGATTTCGAAGTTTCTGATTTCTCTCCAAATCGTTGGTGCCAATCGTTGGTCAGTGGCACAAAGGTTTATACTCGGTGATCAACAGTACATCGTATTATTTCATTTAAAATTTTGATGAACATGAAATATATAACACAGAGTATTAACTTTTTCTTCATGTGTAAAACATGTTAGAGTTAATGAATGTCACAAGTCATCTTATTCATCGATATTGTACTGCATTTATAATCGACCACAACAACAAGTCATTGAACATCCAATGACTGTTATCAGCACAGTGAAGTCAATGACAAGATTTGTAGCTTCAGGAATCCACTAATGATTGTACACAATAATAAACAGACATCCAACAAAATCTTATTTCACACATTTCCTAAGAGTAATTAACATATCATATTGAATTGGTCATAATTCAACTTTTAAGCTGGATGCAGCAGGATTTTCAAAGAAATGTTCATTTAAATTCATTAAGTTGTTACGAAATTTCATCAATTCAAAAATTCAGTCGTGCTGCGTTGATGGCTCTATTAAGTTGTTGCACAGTGGCTTTGTTTCCATTTCTATTCCTCCACTTTACCATGTACTTGAAAACAAATTCATGCGTGTTGATTTTACAGTCAGTTTCAGCATACAGCTGGTTCAATTGCGCATTGCTCAACCCAAGCTGAATGCCCAGCACCCAGTATTCTTTACCAATAGTCTTGGCAGCTTTCAACAGATGGCTTTCCTCAGCTGGTGTACTTGAATCATCATCAGCAGCATCAACCCCATCTAATTTATCTTTGAACCAGTATTTCATCGCTTCTGCCCTTTCTACAGAATGACTAGTAACACACGCTCTACAATGCAATTCACGATCATATATGAACTGAGTCACCCTGAACATGCCAACATTGTGCAAAGATTCTTTCATTTCTGGACATTGAATGTACTCATCAAATGCTGTAGGAGTCCTGGGGTTCTCCAGTGATTGACCTACAAAATTAAGCAAACTTCGCCGAAGAGTGAGTCGAACTTCTTGACACAGGTTGAAGTCAAGGTCAGCTATGTGGTCCTTCGAACAGGATGATATTCTTGCATAAATGATGTGATCTTTGTACCAGATTGTCAAAAAGTATGTTGGACGCAGGTCAAACACAGCAAGTCCATTGTACAACCGGTTCTGTTTACCTTCTTTGCTGATAGGCCAAGTTCGAATGCACACAGCAACAAGTCTGTGGAAAAACGATGGTGGCATGAAGTTGTCAACAAATACAAAGCATAAAACAGGTGTTTTCTTGCGATTTTCCGGCGAAGTAAATAGTGTTTTGGGAGGTGGTGGATTCTTCAGTCGACAAGGAACAATATGGAAATCTAGTAATTTGGCATTCAAAGGTTCAGCTGTATACGTTTCTTCTTGTTCTTGAAGATCAGTGGTTTCTTCGGCTTCGAAATCCGTGGCTTCTTCGGCTTTTTCAAGCTTTAAGGGCTTTGCCATAACATCCAGGTACTCCATGCACTTAATAACAGCTTTTCTGTTTTTTTTTATAGCTTCAGGACTATTGTCCATAATTTCATCAAAAACCTCTGGTTTGAGAATAGCAAGTTCCTCATATATTCTCCAATGTTCTGACAACTTAGGGTCTTTATTTTGTACATGAGTTATAAAGCACTTAAAGACTTCAATGATCCATTGAGGAGCAAGAACAATCAATTCCTTAAGTTCATCTGTATTGAAATACAGTATTTTGCCATGCCTGTGCTGAATGTCCAAAAACAATGCTAGTTCCTCTTCGTTAAGAGGGTGTAAAATGCCTCGATTTTGGTCTTGTATCTCTTTAAATTTTAGTAGTTGTACTCCTTTATCTCTCAATGTGTCAAGTAACCGTTCCATCAGGATCCATCGAATTGGATATTTGTCACCCCAATAATCTTGCTTCTGTGCCACACGTTTGATTTCTTCTCGTATCTCACCAAAAACAGAATCTTCTGGGGATAAATTGTTTACCAGGAATTTCCTCTTATGAATATGTTTTAAAACCGGCGAACCTTTAAATGATCTAAGTGCATGATCAAAATAATTATCGTTCTGAGTTTCTTTTCCCTTGTCGTCCCCCTTCATTTCATCTTTATGAGTACCAACCAAAATAACGATTGGATTTGTTTCCCCTGCCTTATTCTTATAACTGCTGTACATGTGTATTGAATTCAGCCAAAATTTAAAGACATCCAAATACGTACAGTCTTGAACCAAACCACACCATGTTCCACTTCGTTCGTCTTCTTTGACATATTCATCCAAACTTTTTTAAGGAAAAACTGATGAGTAGAATAGTAGAGTGTCTGACCAGCAAAATCCCAAACAGATACAGTGGTATCTGTCTTTATTTCAGCATAAATATCTGTGTTGATGGAAGAATCCATGTTGCTTTGATCTAGCTCCCGGACCATTGGAAGAATATCCTTTTCCCACTCATCTTCTTCACGTTCTTCTACATTTTGCCTTATTTCTGTCAGAGGATCTGGCGATTCCTCAGTAGGCATTTGCATGACTTTTCTGCAAGCATGTTTGAACCTATTTTTATATTTAATATTTTTTTGTTCTTTATCCAAACACCAATCTCCATTTTCCATCAGCTGGCACCTGCGCAGGTCAATACCTTCGGTACTTTGAGGTATTATGTTTTCATCTCTTAAGTCTTTGATCAAATTATTCACCAGACGGGTTTTTCCCACCCCAAACATACCTACGACCATCAGACGAATGTTCTTCACTTTTTCGGAGCCATCTTTCAGAGCTTTGGCATATATCATAACTATCTTGTCATCCAGCTGTTTAAGATTAATCGGAAACTGTTCAACTTCTTTTGTTCCAGCAGCGTTAATGTCCTCATTGTAAACCTCCTTCATCACATATCTGGCAATATAAGGCTGATTCCACATCACAAACAGAATGTTAATGATCTCTTTGGTCCTGCTGACTGAACACGGTCCACTAAAACCTAGATTATTGACAAACCGCCTAGTATACTCTATCCAAATCATGTCATTTCTTTTATTGACTGTTTCATTAGATATTCTTGCAACAATCTCTTTTAATAACTTATTCTGTTCTTCCGTACTTTCATTTACCACATCCAGTAAAACCTGCGCACTCGCACGCGTTTGGGGACCAATTTTGCCATCTACTTCAGAAGGGATATCTTCTTGGACATTCATTTCAATCATGGTGTAGCATATCCTGTAGAATGAAACATAAAACTTTGTGTTTTACAATATGTACAACCAACACTAAGTGTGCTTCTCACGAATAAATAAAATCCAGTGTTATCCGGAACAGGGTGTATTCAACATGATGCACTGTCCCATAATAACTTTACTAATGAGTCCATTATCATACGAGAGAGAATCCTAGAGCAATAAGTACATACAAAACCCTCATTTGTCCTCTTCATTTAAGGCCTATTATAATTATTGTGTCGTTCAAAGGAAGCCCTTTAATACTCTCAAGTTTTACACACCAACTAAATATTACAGTTTCTAGTTCTACAGACAAACTCTAGAGTTACAAGGAATAATGAGCAGAAACAGCTTCAGAACTTCGCAGTAATTGTATAATGCTCTCAATTATACTAAGTTTCAATTTAATCCTTCATGTAATATAGAGTTCTCCTCTGTGCAAGAATATACAACAAAATGGCAGTACGTTCATTAATATTGTGGTAAAAATCAATGTTGATACATTTTTTTGAATACCCGGTACCATTTCAATGTGTTTAATTTGCAATCTTTTTATTAGGAATTGAATTGAAGTATGGTCGCTAAAAGTAAATTAAAGACAGTGGGTGTCCTAGTTTCCCGTCAAAGGAATGTTAATCCAATTCATGCTTTTTGCATGGAGAAACCCCGTTATTGTAGTCAGTGAACTATTTAAAGTTTGAGGGTCGTCTCATAAATTTATAATAGTATCCAAAATTGAACAAAAAGATTTTGGTACATCAAATGGAGACAAAATAGGTAAATTATAAACAAATCGGCGTGTTTTTTCCATGCAAATTTACTTATTGATGGACAAACACTCACCAAGTGATTTTTGTAAAATATTGAATTTATTATATATTGTAAACTTCTAATAATGTTGAACATGTTTCATAGACGGCCCTTAAAATGACTGGTCCATTTGATGACAGTTACTATTACCGTTAGAAGTACAGTTATTCATGCAATGCATGAAACATGAGAAAATCAGCACAGTGTTTTTAACAATTGAGTGATATTTGACTTTAAGACAATGACAACTCCATAAGTGATGAGTAATGATTTGTGTATGCTGCACTTTCTGACAATGTCCCCTATTATATTAAGTTTCATTTGAATCTCTCTGGTACAATGAAAAGATGGAGAGAAAGCAAAATAATATTTACCAAAAGGCCATATACTATATTACTAATGATAATTATTGTTGTACTTCACATCAATGCCATCTACCAAAACACAGTATCAAGTTTTATAAAAATATGTTCAATGGTTAAACAGTTACTGTACATGCTCAACACAAGGAAATAAATCAACAACTGTATAAATACTGAATAGTTAAATATTACGTTGATTACACTCTACTGTCCCATTAAACACTTGTTTACATCCACAAACGATTATGAGAAGGTTGGACTGATTACTGTATTGCCTCAACTACCTTTTAAAGAAGATCTCTTACGTTTGGATTGCTTTAACGCAGGTAGTATTAAATCTCAATATCACATTGTGTACTCAGAGTGTTATCAAGTTACCACTGTGCATAAACCATGAGTGAGCTTATTGTAGTAAACACAAAACGCAGAAGTAGCAAGAACTGATCCCTTTATTGTAATTTGATTTTAAAATTAGATATGATAACTGTGTGTATTGTCGACATTTAACTGTAATATATGTTTCTTTCAACAATTTTTGTTACATACTTTTAGTTTTTTTGTACAGTCACTTTAAATATATTTTATTTTTAGCCTCAGGTGTAACCCAAATGCATAATATTACATTTGTTAGTTATGAACAGCTACATTAGAGGATAAAAATAACTGAACCTTCAAATTAAAGTTTTCACATTCGGACAAATACAATTTCGCAGTTTTGGAGTTGTCAAGACTGGTTTTCCTAGATAGTCGGCGTTTGCTTTAATATTGCCCTTATAGACAAATAATTTAATGTTTAATCAGCATCTAACAAGTCACAGTAACGGCTCAGTTATTTGAATTTTAATACAACAATGATCCACAATTAAAGCAAATAGAAGTTCGGATACCTGTCTGTTTCATTAAATAAATGGATTTCTAATCAATATTCGTAAAATTTAGATCGATGAATGAAGTTGCATTGCCATAAAAGTATAAATACATACTAAGTTTTAACGATTTTTCTTCATTATTTATGTGTGCACTTTCGATTTCAAATTTAAAGCGGAAGTTAGTTGGTTTAATGTTGAGCCTACACCAAACTGAACACTAAAGTCAAAGCACTAAATTACATCACAAGTCTGAAGTTATGTATTAAATGAAAGGTCTCTAATTAAAGCTATATTTAAGCATATACATTTCTATGCGTAATACTGCACACTGAACTCGCGTGTTGACAGAAATTAAGAAACAAGAAGGATATGATGGCGCAAAGCGCTCACCTGGGTGATGGCAAAGAAGAAGACCATACTGTTATAGCAGGTTTTTTAAATTAAGCAATGTGAATAATCCACTTGTACAGAATGGGTTTTATTTCATACACTCGGCAGTGCAATAGGCTATACAGTCGGGCAATATTTTTGCTCATGGTTCTCTGATAATTTTTCTCGACTTTCTTTTCTGACCTTTGATCATTAAGATAATCCTAACAAATGCAGAAACAGTAGATTTCGATGTTTTTTCGCAGGCAGCTTGAAGAACTAGATGTAATGCGATGGCTTTTTTAAATAATTATCTGTCCAATGATGAATAGCAAAGTTAATGCTGGCTCTGAATCCATCAATGCTGCTTGTACAGATATTAGCGTACAAAGTGTGCAATAGTTTGAACTTTCATTTCATCGGTTTCCAGGCAAATACAATTAAAAGATTTAGCAAATTAATGTCTTTAAAGACGTTTGCAACAAAAAGAAAATAATTGGGTTAATTTCTCCTTTTGCTTCATTATTTCTTTATTGTATATAGGTTTCAATATATACTAATTTCATCTCTAATGTCCATTCAAAATAAATATTTTTAATAGTAAAAGTTCATAAAGCATTATATATGATAATCAAAAACACACTTATGCAATCTATTTCCAAACAAATTAGTTCAGAAATGATTAATTAAATATTCTCCACTATATTGATTAGGTGTTTATGTATGTTAAAATGAAACAGGAAAAAAGGCTACACAGGTACCCTATATGAAATCCAATATTTGCCAAACAAGTTCGGTGAGCCATTCTTTTTATTAATGTTTATACATTGATGCATGTATGTTCGATTTTTTAAGAAAATCTGTCGTTTGAAACAAAATATGCATTTGATAAAAATGAAGTTTCAGAAAGCATTATTAGTTCCCATTTGACACACTTAAATTTCCAGTCAAATTCATTATTTTAGCAGTAAATGTAGGTAAAGCGTTTTATGAGCAATATACACTTGTTTATTGCCAAACAAAGCATGTACACTTGTTTATTGCCAAACAAAGCATGTACAAACATATCAGTTGAAAGAACCATAACCTTGTTTGAAACAAAAACTATCCTATAGACTTAAAACTTTGATATAAATCAAAACTGAAAAAGGGGCTTCGACAGGTACTGTATTCAAAACCTAATATTTCCGAAACAAGGCCGGTGACCCATTACTTACGACCGTTTTAGATTCATTATACAATGACGCATGTATGTGGGATTTTTTAACAAAATATGTCGTTTGGAACAAAATATATTTCTATATTTGATAAATTATTGGTGTTTTCATAGGCATATCTAATGCACAATTAACCTCGTTTAGTGTCCATTACAAGTCATTTGTTAAATGATGACAGTAGATAAAGCGCGTTTTATCATTTAACTGCACTTTTATATTACTAAACGAAACATTTAAATAAAGATGCATTTAAAAATCTCCATCTTTGTTCGAAAATAAATGCGTTATATTATTCAAAATTCTAACGAACACAAACTAAAAACAGGCTTCGACAGGTACCGTGTTCAAAATTCAATATTTCCGGAATAAGGCCGGTGACCCCTATTTTTTAAGACTGTTTTAGTTTTAGGGTACATTGATGCATGTTTGCGTCAATTTTTATGAAAAGTAGTTGGAAAGAAATTGAAGGAAATTGTTGTGAACTTCTTTAATAGGCTCCGACATGAACATTCAAAACACCAGCTTCTACCCTTTATTTTTTCAACGGCAAGAAGGTCTCATTTTGCCTAAACAAACGGTAACAGTGTATGTATGCTCACCGGCACGTTGTCAAGACTCTATCCTGCATTAAGTCCATTTTTTGCATTTTCTTGAACAACATGGGACAATAACGGTGTTGTTTGCTGTCCGATCTGGGCAATGCTTAGCTTTTGCTCAGACCGCATGGTCATACAAGAACTGAATGTTTGGTTAAGATAGGATACAAAAAAATGTCCGATACAAAAAGATGTCCGTAGTTTGGAAAAGATATGCTTGCATTTTTCATTAATAATTGCCAATAACTGTACCGTTCCTGCTTCAATCTGGCCCGTTACCAATCTAAACTAAGATTTTATGGTCAAACACAAGTTCGGTCAACATTAAATAAACAATGAAGTATGTATCGCATGCGCAAGCCAATTATTAATAGCATATGGACATTTTTTTCACATACAACAGAAAATAACTATAAATGCTTTTTTGTCCAATCTTGAAAACATTCTTATGATTTGAGATATTATGTTCCTAAACATACTGTACAAGACTGGTTAAGATAGGATGAAAAATGAAGCCTCTATCATGAATAAAGTCTATTTTGTCACTATTGTTATTCATTACTTTCCTGTTTAGTTTGGTTTTCAAAATTTGAATTATTTTGTTTGAGGCTTCACCACAATAATAATCATTGCAAAATCAAATGTCTTCTAATGTTCTTTTTTTCGGGTGTACAGTCTATACAGTCAAATGACTCAATATCAAAACAAGTGTGAAGTTAATTTATTAAATTTAATAACATATTAAATGAACTTCACATTGATGTTGTTAAATAGGACAGGTAACTTTTGGAATTTTTGTCTACAAAACTAATCTAATTGCCACATACACTCGTTAACGTCGAGCTTTCCCATGGTCAGGAATATTACCCATATGTAGAAATAGCTGTTCTATGTCCGATTGCCGTTAAATTGGATTATGACCTTGAGCACTGCAGTGTATTGAAATCGACTCTTTAATAAAACAACCATGAACGCATTCCGAAATATGCATATAAGTGCAGATATCTGGCTTATTAAATCACATAATACATTTCGAGTGATTCAGTGAGAAGCTTAGATTATATGAATGAAGTCGTATATCGATAAAAGTGTAAATATTTATTTGGTTCTCACGATTTTTATTTATTATATTCCTGTTCAGTTTCGTTTTCAAACAAATGTGTTTTGTTTGAGGCTACACTACATTAAACATCATTGCAAAATTAAATTTGTTATAATGTTGTTTGTTTCTAGCATATGTACAGCCTATACAATCAAATGACTTAATTACAAAACAAGCGTGAAGTTAATGTAAATATATATTTAATTAAACTTCGCATTGAAGTTGTTACGTCAGTTAACCTTTGGAATTTCGTCCATATGGGCAATAACTGATATGGTTTTTACATACAGTCGGACACTCGTTAACGCCGATCTCTCTCGGCGTCAGGAATAACATTGGCCACATATAGAAATAGCAGTTCTATGTTAAATCAGCGTCTTATAGTTTTAATAAGACCTTGACGACTGCAGTGTATTGAATAAGGTTATTTAAGAAAACAACGCCTCCCAAAATATGCATGACAGTACTGATTCTTGGCTACTTATTTCTTTAAATACATTTCTAGTCATTCAACGAGAAGCTTAAATTATACTTATTCGCGATATCGTCATAAAAGTGTGTATACTTACTTAGTTCTCTCGATTTTTATTCATTTTTTCCTGTGCAGTTTCGATTTCAAACATTTTTTGTTTCAGGCTACACAACACTAAACATTATTGCAAAATCAAATGTGTTCTGATGTTTTTTGTTACGGATATATACAGTCTACCCTGTTAAACGACTTAATATCAACACAAGTATGCAGATAATTTATTTAATGTAATTATATATTAAATTCAATGCTATGTTGAAATTGTTGAATACGACATGTAACTTTTGAAGTTCATCTTGTGTACATATTTAAGACTATTTAAAAGAACAATCATACCCAAAGTGTAAATCGATATAAGTGAAGATTCCCGGATCACTAAATATACGTTACTACTCATGCAGTATGAATCTTAGATTCTAATAATGAAGTTGTATCGCTATACATTTGTAAAAATTAACTTAGTGGTCACGATTTTGATTAATCATCTTTTGTTTTAGTTTCGTTTTCCAAAGTTTGAACAACCGTAACCATTTGGGCTATTCTGGTTAGGCGAAATAAGCTTTAAAGTTGTGCTTGTCGAAAGTGGCTGATGTGATTTAATAGTGCGTTTGAAGATACTATCATTCTAAACACCACGTACACTAGTATCAATGTGTAGACATTGCTGTCGAAATTATATGTGTACTTTCACACATGGTATTATGTGATTCGCAACCCTCGCTAGGCTTTCAAAAATGTGCTAAAAGATAATTCTTGAACAATGTTATTTAGTTACTATTTTTATTGTGGAGATTAAAGTTCTTAGGTGGCCCTTACTATTCACTAAAGCTTAACCTTGTTTCCGTGTGCTTTGAGTTGTGTTTGGGTCCTGGACAAAAATTCAATGCCACTTTTACTAAAACACATTTCTATTAAAGGTGCGTATTGAAGGTAATTCGCAAAACATTTGCAAAAATATCCTTCATTCACAGTAAATTAACATTTAAGCAAATGTTAACTTTAATGGTTTTGTTTCTGCAAACACTTGGCTAAAATACTAATTATTATATGAACAGTCATCACCGGTGACACTTTCGCAGGCACACAAACATTACATCAGATATCGTTACACAAAATACCGTCGTTATGCATCTTTATAGGTCAACTTAGACAAAACTTGTTCACAGAAATTATTATATGGAAATCTATTTTGTTTGGTTTACGCATTTTGTATAATTAAATAATTGTGTTTGTGTCATAACACCTTTACACTGGTTACTTTTACATCAAGACCCAGTAGCTAGGTGTTGATTTTTTATTTGTGTTTTTTGTGATTTTAAGGGAGAGCTGGTTTAAATTAAAATTTGTTTAAGTCGTTCCTTCTACTGAGGAAATGTCAACATTATTTTCCGGTGTTGGGGGATGTGTATGGGTCAATGTCAAGGTCATAAAATGTATAAAAGTATGTCTCTAAATTATGCAACTTAGAATTTATTCATTTTTAATTATTTTCAGGAATAGATACATTTTGGCGAGACTTTGCTTGAATATGTGTAGGCTTCATCAGGCCATGGCCAGCAAAGTGGTTACTAAAATGGTCACATGGTATCTTTTACATTTCGGGACCAGCGAATAAGTCATTTTATTTTAACTTCTTAAAAATTATGGACAACGTATGGCGCGACGAAGCTGTTGGGTTATCTATAGGTATTTTGGACAAAAGATCAAAGTCTATGTTACTAAGAATAGAAACATGTTTTCTGCTCATATTTTGGACCAATGCCACAGTTACTGATAACGACAAAATGACCACAGTTTAATTGTTTCAGAATAAAAGCTTATACTTCTGATCTGATAGTACACGAAAAGTCGAGCATGATGTCCTGCAACGGCTCTTGTTTTGTTATTGGATTAGGTCCACTT
This sequence comes from Congeria kusceri, assembly GCA_027627225.1. Lineage (NCBI taxonomy): Eukaryota > Metazoa > Mollusca > Bivalvia > Myida > Dreissenidae > Congeria > Congeria kusceri. Next base: position 65,844,300 of record CM051031.1, on the reverse strand, counting down.
TGAGATTTAGGATCACTAGAGACTTTCCGGTGTCCATGGTTCGTTGTCCGTCTTGCACACTGACAGTTTACAGGTCACTTTTTTATCGGATCACAATGGGTCATCTGCGGTCAAAACTAGGTCACTGGTTCTAACTTGTTCAGATTGTTGTTCTCCATTAAATCTAGAATCTGATAAAATATATGTCATCCGTAGCCATAAACTAGGTCACTGGGTCAACATTTTAGCTCACTTTTAAACTACCATGTAGTTAAATTGTGCAGTTTAATATTTTTATTTACGAGCAGGAAGAAGAAAGTTACTATATTGTTGTCTTGGAATGCCTCTTCCAATGTATGAAAGACCAGGCATACTGGAATGTTTTGGTTTGACATTTATGATTATATAATAAGACTATTTTAAATATGACCCAGGACGTACTGTTACCAAATCTTGCTAATCCCATGTCCGGGGTTGTTTTGTGATCGGATGTTTGAAATGGATAAAGCAAAACGTAGTATATACCGGGTAAACACTAAATAGTCGACTAGAATTTTGTTTCTTGATACCTTATTATTGAATTGGTTCATATTTTTAACAAGCTCAATTGTTTCTTTGCATTTGCATAGCCAAGTAGGCAGGATGGTGTTCAGCTTCCATTTACTAACCAATGATTTTTATTTTTTACAATGGTGTTTTCAAGTATGGATTAAAGCACTATATGTAATACACATTCTTTATTGTTTTCGGAGGTGAAGTGATTTTGGTTTTGTTCTTGCTGCTAAAATGTATTGATATTGAACACTTTCTGAGCCTAGCTATCTTTGGATACATAATAAATGAATTATAAAAGAACTGTCAACACAACACTTATATTATGGTGAATATATTCTTTATTTTCTAATTCAGCTATTGGTACAAACAAAATAGTTCAATACAGTTTTTACGTCAATAAAAGGAAGTATGGTAGGGCACGGAATATTTGTTTTATCAATACATTGAATTTTAACACCAATTAAAATTGAATTTTTGTCAAAAAAAAGCCAAAATTTAATGCAGATCATTTGCCTTGAACGGATGATTATAGATAAACATCATCTATGTTGAAAGTTGCGAAGGCCCTTTCTAGCTAAAATGTTCCTTAGAAAAAGTCTGTATTTGTATGTTTAAAAGCCAGTTATACATGTATGTATACATTTACACATAGTAACTACATTCATCTAAAGAGAATTAATTTGCTTTATTTTAGTTATCAACTTTTGATTGTAGTTAGTGCAGAATTATACATTATGTCTGGAAAAAAACAAACACATTACCAACTACACCACACAATAATTATCAATGGAGTGGGTTAAATGGATAAAAAATATAATGTTTAAGGGGCGTATCGACAGTAGTATGAGAACAACATTTGGAAAGACAGTTCATTCATAAGGAATGTTGAAGCATTGTTACCGTGTACATTATGAAAGACGCGTGTATATGAACAACTGACAACATATATAATTGTATTATATAAACACACTGGTCTTTAATTAGTAGTTATAATAAAATCGATATGAATGAATTAATGATGTACCATTACGCACATGCACATGCACAATATTAATAAACGTGCAGCAAAGGGAAGTTTTTTAATGCTACTGGACGCGTGTGTCCATTTTTTGAAAGTGTATGTTTTTTTCCTTGTGTATGTATTTAAAAAAAAGATTTTATCCATATATTGAACTCTTAATACTTGATATAAATAGGAAAGTATCTTGTATTTAATGTTTGTCAATATTTCTGCGAATTACCATAGAATACGGCGTCGATATACCCCGAAACATGCAATTACTGTAAATTGTATAACATTCTCGTATTAACTAAACTCACATGCATATCTTTCAAAACAAACACTAAGCATTCTATATGTATATATGCACGCATTTCATATACAATACACACTATAATTGTATGGAATACATGCAAGTATAGAGCATAATTTTATAATATTATTATGTCACGTAAATACATTACTACAAGTGCATAAACTATATCAATGTAAATAAAAAGCACATATATGACCAAACTCCTAACAGTGATCTCCCTTGCTGCAAACTCACAGTTGTCTCCCCTGCTGTGCTGAATTGACCACTGCCTCCACAAGTTGCCCATCCAAATTTTGATGAAGATTTCTGTATTTTATTGTAAATATATTATTGATTTAATACATATTTTAATGTATTCCACAAAAAGTATTAGTTTTTATAACCGTAGAATTGTTTCCTTTTATTGAAAACTTTAATAATAATTGCATCACTAGTGAATTGAAACAAAAGAAAGTGAAAGTTGCATGCATATTGGGGGTAATTCTGCTTATTTCCAGTAAATTTGCATGTCTAAACATACAAAAATTATCTCCTTCCATATGTATCTGATATTAATAACTGTAAAAAGCCAATAAAGATACTTTTGTTTCGCTGTTGGATAATAATAATTAAACATTTTTTTTAGAGACACTTTGGTCACATTATATTTGTTCCGGCTGTGAATTAATCTACCAAAGGGGAGCTCATTTTGAGGAGTTTTATTAATTATCAATATATAAGCACATCAATACAAACAATATGACGCTCATTTATGTAAAATAGAAGTAAAGTCTTGCTAGAGGTGTAAAATAATTAATGTATCATCTAATCCAGTAAGTTCGTGTCCTCCTTCAAGTACGTGTTGCAAACTCTGGCGTCATTTCCAATTACGCTACGTGCGAGTCCCTATTATTCGCAAATATAGCCTTATTTAGAATATTCCGACTCAGAAGAGCAGATACGTGCGTAAAACATGTTTTTACTTTAAATTATATATTGCAATATTACTTTTAATGACATGCATTTATTATGCACTTTTTCAACATTTATAAAAGGTTGTTAACATATATTGGTTTTCAACATTCCATTATATATCAATGCATGCAATCTGAATATATAGTGAGCATGTAAAAACTGGAACATCACTTAATATGACGAACATTAAATTAAATGACAAGGTCATGTGGTATGACATCATCTAAAGTTGTTTACGAGCTTGGAGGATTTAAGTAAGACTACAAATTTTTCACACAGTTATTCGTTACTTGAAATAGTCATATTCCAGTCTGTTTAAATATACAAAGGCACACTTATAAATAGTTTTCTTTGAAATAAGAAGACGAAATAGATAACCTTTGTAAAATAATACTATAAATTCGCAGTAACATAAAGGGACTTTTATAATAACATATAATAATGATAGTACTACTACTAATAATAATAATCATAATGTCATAATACAATAATAAATACAAATTTAGTAATACAACGTAGTAAATGTTTGTTTCAATAAACACTTAAACACATTCTACATTTTCAAAAAGCCCATTCAACTTAATCCGTCTTAGTGAATCAATATAATTTTTTATTATTGAGATTTATAACTGAGATAAAAAAAATTTTTTTTTTTTTTTTTTTTTTTTTTTTTTTTCCGTTCAAAATATATTTTATTTTCCTCGTCAATAGGTGTGTGAGGGTCGAGGGCATCCCACTCCACACCGTACAGAGTTTACAAGAAATATATGCATATTATAACACATTTTATACATTTTACCGTCAATAGCTTTTACATTACAATATAAACAATATTTGTTAATAAAAAGTTGACAATACAAAATTTCTAAGGTCCCATATCACAACTACTGGAAAAGGGGTAACAATAGTTCCCATTCTTTACTTTTACGCAAATCATTAAAATAGTTAATTTCATTTAGTACATGGCAATGCAAGGACAGGTACGATTTTGCTGCTTTAAGAGTGGGTCTAGTTTGGTTCATTTTACAATTATAAATAAACATTTTGATCAAAACAAATGTTAAGTTTAAGGGTCCATTTGTATTTGCATTTCCCAGTATAAAGGAAGGCATATTAAGAAAGTTCGAAAAATGATTACATCCAGAAAAAAATTCTGTTATTAACTGATTGACATGTTTACATTCCCAAAATATATGTTGAATAGTTTCACATTCAGTTTGACAGAAGGTACAGTTGGCTGAAGTGGCATAACCAATTTTAAATAAGAAGGAGTTTTGTACCTATGATTCTATGTACAATTCTATATTGAAACCACTGTAAATTGGTATCCTGTGTAATACGAAAAGGCATATCAAAAATATGTCGCTATTCTTTTGTTTCAATAGAATTAAAAATGTTCGACCATTTATCTATACACACTGGCGAAGACTCATTTTTGCTAATTATATCATACATAGGTTTTGTACCTTTTGTGTTTTCTAAGATGGACCTTAGGCTAGTGGGAATAAACGGCTTCATAAAGTAAGTATCATAAGAGCTTCTAAGCTTCATGTATCTTGCAACTGCGTTAATAATTCCTAGGAAAAATAAGTAGTTTGGATGGAAGTTATATACTTTGCAGAAATCATCATAACTATAAAAGGTTAAAAGTTCAGCATTGTGCATCAAGTCCCCAACAAAATGAACGCCTTTTTCAAACCATGATTTAAAAAATACACTTTTGTTACCAATTGTTATGTCTGGGTTATAGAATATTGGATTTTGTAGCAAAAGCTGATTTTTAAGTGGTTCTTTTCTACAAAGTTCAGCAAATGATTTCAATGTATCTTTCCAAAATTCATTTTGTATCTTGTTAATTAAGTTTTCAGGATAGTCACTGCCACAGTTGTATAATTTTTGAAGATCAATCATTAAATTAACAATATTTATCCATTTTCCATTCCCAGTGACAATTCTACGGATCCATGAGCACTTCAGAGAGCTAACAAAGGAAAACAAATCAATCATCTTTAAACCTCCTTCAGTATATTCCTTTATTAAAATAGTTTTGCTAATTCGTGGTTTTGATAATACTTTGGAAATCTATATATTATATAAGGTCTGAAAAAAATGCACGCTAATTAACAGCCATCGCGCACAATGAAAATAATTATCAAAGGAATGTGCGCATGTCTGCAAGACATGTATACATGGTATTTGTATCTACATTTCTTAAGTTAAATTGATGAAAACTATTAATACATTTACTAACGCAGTTACACCAAATTGTATAAACATTAAACTCACAATACATACATTAACACATAAATCAAGCCTGCATTATCTTCTTAAAACAAACGTATGCATGTCCATTTATTATACATGTATCAACCCAGTATGTGTCATATTTACATCGAAAAATGGGATATTAGTATTGGCAACGTGTCAGTAATGCAAGGACATTACATACTTTAATGTACAATTTTACAATATTGGAAATGAATAAACACACATAATTACAGCATTAAACTTCTCTAAAGAAATGAACCATTATTTAGTTAATATTAACAATCATTTTAGCACACTTTAACATTTTGATAACTGCAACAAAATCTACTTTTTTATTCACATCCTTCGAAAACTATGTACATTGTTACAAAATTCATCATAAACACAGACCATAGAAACAATCCAGAATTTGCTTCAGATAAAAAATTGCAACTATTAATGCTATTGTATCAAAAGATTCAACATTACAAAACACATGCTCAAATAAATTTCACCTGTATTCATTATTAACACACTTGTACACAATCTTATTTTTGAAGCGATTAAATGACAAAAAAATTACATTGTTTCATAACTAAGTTTATCATAAAAGCAAAAGCCATATACAAAAATCAGAATTTGCATCTGAAGTCAAATTGCAATTTTTCATTAAAAAGCTTCAATATTACAGAATACATGAATAACACCAGCAACACAAATGTTTCAATAATATTATAAAATGTCAAGTTACATCACTTGTCACAATAAATTTCAATATATCTAAACATGTTGTGCATTTCTTCATCATAAAACACGCAGTTATTAAATGTATATGTTGGATTTTGAAATATTACCAAATGAATTGTTCCAAATCAAATATATCGGTTTTCAAGACGTCTTTGTCAATAACTATGCTAAATTATTCCAATGTTAATAATTTATAACAATTTAACATTTAACAATGCGGGAGTATTAGCAACATCATTTAATTCTGACATAATCACGGTACTTGACATGGGTTAAAGAAAAACAATTAAACGGCAATACCAAATGACCAACATGTTTTGCTTACTTGTTACACGTCTATACCAATTACTTTAAAATAATAACGTAACAAAATCGACTGGTTAGATACACCTTGGACCAAGACCATGAAACCAAACAGCTTGCTATGTGTGTGGTGCTATATGTACCACAAAAGACCACCTTTACACAAATTGCAAGCAGGATTACTTCACAAGGCTAGCTTTCAAATATACTATCAAAGGTGAGACATTTGTAATTGTCAACATTTTCTTTTTAATTTTTTTTTTTATTTTTTTTTACAATAATAGACATAGAAGGTACATACTACAGAAGCATAACTTAAAAAACAAAGACATACAAAAACTATATGTTTTCGACATTTAATATTTTTACGATAAATTTACAATGATAGACATATAAGGAAGGGATACCTTCTACCGAAACAGGGTTTTATACACAAACACATAAACAAACCACCAACTAATGTTATATACAAACACTTTATATTTGAACTAAATTAGTATGGTTAACGTTCAAGCGAATTTCTCTCAAATTGTTTATTGGTTCAAAGTTGTTCCGAAAAAAAACTGCACATAACTAAGCTGATTATACGTATATAATTCAAGCAAATATACATAAGGGGATCATTATAGTTCATATTGTGCCTAGTTCCACTGAAATTGTGAACGTTGTATAATAAAAACTTAAACCTGGGTATTAGTAATTGAGTTAAATATATCAAAACTGAGTACATACAAACTGATTATTTACAAACATTGTACGATACTGTGTAATAAATTACATATTTATCACCAAAGATGATTATTTTAATAATATGTTCCTAATCAAATTCCGACATCGTTTGCAGAGAAAGAAAACATACTACTTTAACAACGAGTATGATCTCGGCAGAATAAATCGAGAACACGTTAAGCCTTAATTGGTCAACATATCATCTACTGTTCCCGCGATTTCCAAGTTTCTGGTACATGTGTCAAAATGTTACAGTTAATGAATGTTACAATTCGTCTTATTCATCGATACTGTACTGCACTTATAATATACCACAACAACAAGTCCTTGAACATCTAATGACTGTGAACAGCACAGTGAAGTCAATGACAAGATTTGTAGCTTCACAAAGCTACTAATGATTGTACACAATAATGAAAAGACATCCAACAAAATCTTCTTTCACACTTTTCTTTCCTACGAGTAATAAACCAATTATATTTAATTGGTCATAATTAAACTTTTAAGCTGGATGCAGCAGGAATGGAAACAAATGTTGATTTAAATTTATTAAGTTGTTCCGAAATTTCATCATTTTAGAATTTCAGGCGTGCTGCGTTGATGGCTCTATTAAGCCGTTGTACAGTGGCTTTGTCTCCCGTTCTCTCCTTCCACATTACCATGTACTTGAAAACAAATACATGCGTGTTTCTACATGTAGGGTCAGCATACAGCTGGTTCATTTGTTCATTGCTCAAACCAAGTTGAATGCCAAGCACCCAGTATTCTTTACCAATGGTACTGGCAGCTTTCAATACATGGCTTTCCTCAGCTAGTGTATTTAAACAATCATCAGCAGCATCTACCCGATCTGATGCCTCGTTTAACCAGTATTTCATCGCTTCTTCCCTTTCTACAGAATGACGAGTATCACACGCTGTATAAAGCCATTCACCCTCATACATGAAGGCAGTCACTCTGAATAAGCCTTCGTTGGGCAACGACTCTTTCATGGCTGGGCATTGAATGCACTCATCAATTGCAATAGCAGTCTTGGGGTTCTCCAGTGATTGACCTACAAAATTAAGCAAACTTCGCCGAAGAGTGAGTCGAACATCTTGACACAGGTTGAAGTCAAGGTCAGCTATGTTGCCCTTCATACAGAATGATATTCTTGCATAAATGATGTGATCTTTGTTGCAGATTGTCAAAAAGTATGTTGCACGCAGGTCAAACACAGCAAGTCCATTGTACAACAAGTTCCGTTTACCTTCTTTGCTGATAGGACAAGTGCGAATGCACACAGCAACAAGTCAGTGGAAAAACGATGGTGGCATGAAGTTTTAAACAAATACAAAGCACAATACAGTTGTTTTCTTGCGATTTTCCGGCTAAGTAAATTGGGCTATTGGAGGTGGTGGATTCTTCAGTCGACAAGGAATAATATGGAAATCTAGAAATTTAGGATTCAAAGGTTCCGCTGTACACGTTTTTTCTTGTTCTTGAAGATCAGTGGCTTCTTCGGCTTCAAGATCAGTGGCTTCTTCAACTTCTTTGGCTTCTTCAAGCTTTAAGGGCTTTGCTATCACATCCAGGTGCTCCATCTACTTAATAACGTCCTCTCTGTTTTCTTTTATACCATCAGGACTATTGTCCATTTTTAGTAATTGTTCTCCTTTATCTCTCAATTTGTCAAGTGACTGTTCCATTTGAATCCATCTTATTGGATATTTTTCACCCCAATAGTCTTGCTTTTCTGCCAAAAGTCTGATTTCTTCTCGTATCTTACCAAAAACAGGATCTGCAGGAGATAAATTGTTCACCAGGAATTTCCTCTTATGAATATGTTTTAAAATCGGTCAACCTTCAAATCATCTTTGTGCATGATCAAAATAATTATCAATCTGAGTTTCTTTTTCCTTGTCGCCCCCCTTCATTTCATCTTTACGAGTACCAACCAAAATAACGGTTGGATGTATTTCCCCTACTATGGCTTTATAACCGCTGCACATGTGTATTGCATTCAGCCAAAATTAAAGACATCCAAATACGTACAGTCTTGAAACAAACCACACCATGTTCCACTTCGTTCGTCTTCTTTTACATATTCATCCAAACTTTTTTCATGTCCATCAGAACTAGGTATATAGACCTCTTATTAAGGAAAACCTGATGGGTAGAATAGTGAAATGTCTGACCAGCAAAATGCCAAACAGACACAGTGGTGTCTGTCTGTGTTTCAGCATAAATATCTGTGTTGTTGAAAGAATCCTGGTTGCTTTGATCTAGCTCCCGAGCAATTGGAAGAATATCCCTTACCCCCTCATCTTCTTTATGTTCTTCAACATTTTGCCTCATTGCTGCCAGAGGATCTGGTAGTTCCTCAGTATCACTACCATCGTCAACAAGGTCGTCTTCATCAGACACGCTGTAGATGATGTCCTGTTCAACAGGCGCCTCAAAAGTTGGAATTCTGTCAGTAGGATTTTTCATGACTTTTCTCAAAACATTTAAAATCCTAGATCTATATTTTACTTGTTTTGGTAATTTATCCAAACACCAATCTCCGTTTTCCATCAGCTGGCATCTGCGCAGGTAAATACCTTCGGTACTTATAGGTTTTATGTTTTCATCTCTTAAGTCTTTGATCAAATTATTCACAAGAGAGGATTTCCCACCCCACACATGCCTACGACCATCAGACAATTATTCTGCACTTTTTCGAGGCCATCTTTCAGAGCTTTGGCATATATCTCAGCTGCCTTGTCATCCAGCTGTTTCAACATTTCTTCATTATAAACCTCCTTCATAACATATCTGGCAACATTATCTGGCTAAGTCCACAACGCAAACAGAATCTTAATGGTCTCTTTCATCCTACTGACTGAACACTCTACACTAACTCCAAGAAGATTGACAAACCGCCTCAAATTCAAAATCAAAATATTGTCCCTTCTATCATGGCCTGATTCCTGAGCTATTTTTGGTGACAATTTATTTTAATAAAAGCCTTTGGTCTTCCTTAATTTCGAGTTCCACCGACCGTAAAATCTGAACAATCACGAGCGCTTTGGGATCAATTGCCTCACTACCACCAGCAGGAATAACTTCTTGGTCATTCTTTTCAGCCATGATGTAGCATAGCCTGACAAATAAATTTAAAGTAAACCATTATATTTTGCAATATGTACAATTACGCTTATCCCAATATAAGAATAATGAAATTCCAGAGACACCACCAGGAGAGAAACCCTTATTATGGTCTTTTATTTGAAGCGTGACCAATAGCTTGTACAATAACACAAAACATAAAAATGATTAAAACTGGGGTCACCGCCTTCGACGGGTCAATGCACAATTGGGGGTTTAAACCTGTTAAAGGCATGCCTAACCTCACACTTAGCCCAGAATTTATTACAATACACGCACTTGTAAATAAAATTTAACCACATTGAAAGCAATTCAAATTAAATAGTAACAAACGAGAATATCAATTCAATTGAACTACAATTTTATTACTCAATGGTTTAATGTTCACAAGAGCAAAAGAATTGCCACTTTCTGAGGACAGATGCAATGAAGTTGATACAAGTATCAACTAAATGCCTGCTTGTCGACAAGCTTTCAAGACCTAGCATCATATAGTACATATTATAGATCATCGTCGTGTATCTCAGTAAGACGTCGTAATACGCGGTGTAATCGGCCAGATTACATGACTTGTTTGTGTGTGCTAAATATTTGTAATAAATATAATAAGCAGTAGGTTAATATTAAACGAAAACAATCGTTACTATTTATGCAGACAGAAAATGAACAAGAGCTGTCAATGTACAGCGCGCTCGACTTTTCTTGTACTTGTCTGAGTTACTAGCATTTTTTCTAAAACAAGTTGTTTGGATAATCAGTAGGAGCCATTTAAATTAAACATGTTAATTTCGTTCTCGAGTTACTAAGTGCAAAAATTCAACGATACTTTATGGGAAGCTTCATTACCAAGAGGTGGTGTGAATACTACCAGGACGTTCCGCTTCTTTATTTCTCAGAGTTTTGGGACTTAGAAGATTTCTGAAATCAATATATAGTGCACAATGCTTCACTTGTCCGGAATGTTTCTCAGCAAAAACTGGCTGGAATTCAAGAAAAAAGTATGGCTTCATTACCAAGAGAAAATGTGCATACTACGTTCCGCTTCAATGATTTTTCTCAGAGTTATGGGACTTCTGTAATCAGTATATACTGCATGAATTCTTGTCCAAGCTATTCGTCAGCAACTACTAGCGAGATTTCAATAAACTTTTATGGGAAGCTTTATTGCCAAAAGGAGGCGTGCATATTAGCAGCATGTTTCGCTTCAGTGATTTTTCTTGGAGTTATGGGACTTTGAACATTTTTGAAATATAGCATATAGTGTACCATTCTTCTACAGTCTATTTTACAGCAACAACTGGCCAGATCCAATGAAATTTCATGGGTATTGATATTGACAAAAGGAGGAGTGCATTTAGCGGGATGTGTCACTTCAATGATTTTTCTTGGAGTTATGGGACTTTCAACATTTCTGAAATATAGTATGTAGTACGCATTTCTATAGATTTTTAGTCACTTTAATATCTCTGCCCTTCACATTGCATTTATTTTCCTTGTTTTCTATTGTTAGGAACAGTGACATTGACCCAACCGAACCCACCCCAAATGCAATCCCAAGTAAAGTAAGGTATCTATATATGAAGATTTGTTATCGAGTTAGAGAGTGGATATCAAGAGTTGATGCCCCCAGCCCACCCGCCATGAATGTTAAATTTCTAATTGTAAAATGGGCCATAATGTTGACTAATTTCAAACTAAAGTTATCAAAATAGGCTTATGGGTTCATTTTCATATAGGGAATAAGTGTTCTAATATTGAATGAAATTCCTCAAGCCGTTCCTGAGAAACTAGCTTACCAAAATAAATTTAACCTATCCAAATATCTAATATGCAAACTTTCTCAGTGTAAAATGGCCCATAATTTTGACAAATTTCACACTAGAGTTATCAATATTTGCCTATGGGTTCAATTTAAATATAGGTAATACGTGTTTAAAGTTTGAATGAAATTCCTCAAGCCATTCCCGAGAAACTAGCTTACCGGTAAACGTTAACCCATCCAAATAGCTTATATTTAAAACGACCGATACTTTTGACAAATTTCAAACTAGAGTCACCGAACTTGGCCTTTATTATCAAAGTAATATGGGGAATAGATGTTTTAAGTTTGAATGAAATCCGTCAAGCTATCCAGGAGAAACTAGTTTACCGAAAACAATTAACATAGCCTGTACGCCAACGCAGACGCTTACGCGAGTAGAATAGCTTGCCTTTTCTTCGAAAGTGTTTATACAACTCTACAAAAGGTGAATCAAATGCTAAATATAATTGTTGTTTGTCCGTGTGCCGCACACATACTTTTTTTAAAACTATTATAACGCGCTTGGGGATAGGTTTCAAACATGTTACTATCCAAACTGAATATATATAGTTCTATTCTCGTTGGGTAAACAAAATTATATATATATATATATATATATATATATATATATAAATATATATATATAAATATATATATATATATATATATATATATATATATATATATATATATATATATATATATATATAAATGTAATCGTGACCATAGGGCGAATAAATTGTCCAACAAAGCAGACTTAAGGCGAGCGCGACCATTAAGGTGCCGGTGACTTAATTCTCGTAATTAATTACTAATTACCTATTTATGCAATCGCATTGGATTTTTGTATGGACATACTGTGTGACCTACACAATTATTTGAAAAAGTATTAGGTTCGTTGAAAAGATGAATATATTTTTCTTTATTTTTTGAAAATAATTTATCTATATGGTCGTCAAATCCAGGCTTCGGGCGAATTTTCAAATATATCGTTTTTATTCTCTTAAACTAATAATATATGTTATGGGTTAGACCCTGTAAAGAAAGTTTTTCTAACACTGCTTTTTGTATTACTGTCTTTCCTGACATTCCCAGTACCTTTCGATAAAAGACATCCATTTATAAATTTTGAGGTGTCTAAAATTTTGCGTTTTGTAATTTAAACCGGAAAACTTTCCGCAGTGAATGCGCGATGCTAGCAATACAAAAACAGACTTAAGAAGTACAGCTCCTGATTGCTGATTTTGTTAAGCGATGTTGTTTTGTACTTTTGTATGTAACAAAATCATTAAATTTTATGATACAAGGTAATTATTCTAAAATTCGAAACAAAACTTTTTTTTCGTGTCATCTGGGCTAGTCTTTGTACTTGTAACGCATGTTTGATTGCAAATAACCCTTCGCACTGCGTGATTCAAGATATCAGGGTGTCGCATTGCATGTAGTCTGAAACTACGAAACTGTTGAAATCGGTATAGAAGCCACCAACGAAGAGTGATCCAAACCAATGCAGGTTAAACCAACCGAACCCGACGGCGAAAACTGAACCGCTACCGCCATGTCAAAAATTTCTACCAATAGTTTTTATTTTTCAATTTGGTTGTGTCTCTGTCTTTTTTGAATGCTTGTTTGCTTAATTGTACCGATGTATTTTTTTCTTTTCAAATTAATACAAACACGAACGACTGTTTTACCAACTCACTCACATCCTCCCACAAAAACATAATTCGCCTAATTTTCATTAAACTTGGGCATAGAAGTGGATCTTTCTAGACATAAAAATACATTATTCAACCAATTATAAACAAACGGTAGTTATGTTGTAACATAATGTAAAATTGTTACACGTTGCCAAGTTCATATGTATGTTATCATTTCATTCAAACTTCATTCATTATGTTAAAACAAAATCGTCTTTATGCTTTAAAATATGCCTGACTTCGCCTT